>JABJVO010000039.1:4560481-4575211 GCA_026770805.1 Boulengeromyrus knoepffleri
ACATTACACAGATATATCACGCAAACTCCACATTACACAGATATATCACGCAAACTCCACATTACACAGATATATCACGCAAACTCCACATTACACAGATATATCATGCAAACTCCACATTACACAGTGGGGGTTGGATCCCCCCCCCCCAATTGCATAACCCTTTAACAGGGCTAACAGCAAGATGAATCCTGATAGTTATTTTAATCAAAATGCAAAGGACATGGTATTTTAAACGTAGCCCATGCTTTTTTTTCCTCAATAAAAACATTTCGTCACGGACATAGACGAGTCTTGCCATGGACATATTCATGTGTGTACGGACAGGGTTGGTGATCGCTGCACAGAGACACTGCCCCGCCAAGGGCCACATGATTTCATTATTTCCTGATACTCTCAACAGCCACAAGATGGCGGTTTAAACTCACTTTTATAAAACATGTCTGTGTCACAAGTTTAAAAATGATTTTAATAACATTAATATTAAGAAAAGAAAACATATTTCACACTGTTCATACAGAATAGAATTATCATACCTGATTCAGCCGCATGGTAAATGGCCTGGTCCCCATATACCATAATGTCCATATGAGGCCGACTCGTGTATACAGAGGTGAGGGCTGCTTTAGGGGTCAGGGTGAGGGGCCAACCAGCATCCCGAGAGTAGGTGGGGGTTAAGGGGCTTCGCTCAAGGGCCCAACAGTGATATAATTAGTAGGCTGCTAATGAAATTAAACCCATGACCTTGCAGACACTGGTACAGACCCCTAACCGACATGAATGGCCATGTCATCAGGGCAGAGAGGCCCCATTACCGGACATTACAGCCAAGAGTTCCGCATTTGGAACACATGTATATTACCATAACAGATCTATACAGGATGTGTTGTTCTACAATATCAGAAAATTGTTTTGAATTCTGTATGCAATTAAGGGGAAGATCACATTAATAAAGGATTTATCCAAGTAAGTCATAGTAATGAATTTTAAATGCCATGTTATATATATATATTTATATAAAATATTAGTTTGATAAAGTAATAAAACTAACAATCAATTATCCATTCCAGTCATCTGAATACTCAAGGCACTCCAACTCAAGGTGAATTTTCCATCATCATTAATAGATTTATTTCATATAAGAAAAATGCCATGTAACTTTTTTGTGCGCATTAAGAATGTTTTTGAGAGAGTGGAACTGAATTTCAGATCATGGCACTGTCAAAATGCAGCATGTTAGAAATAAAACCTAAAACAAATACAGTATATGGACGTCTTATAACCAGAGCTGTACGTTAAAAGGAACAGAGTACTACACATACACATACACACACAGGAAGTCAGCTTATCATGATACGTATAATACATGACATCGTCTCCAACACCAAAGCCAGATACATTCTGAAAGTCATTACAGAGATACCTCAGTGCCAACAGGTCAGCAGTGACAGGGTCCTGAAAGGTGTCAAGGGCTGCATCCCCAAAATACAGGAGCCCACGACAGCTGCAGTGCGCTGGGGCTCAGGCTGGGGCATCAGGGCCTGCAAGCTTTTTAGGGCGGAAAGACACATAGCCCTGCCGTGACCATTTATAGAGACTATACAGAGAGGGACCGTGGATGGGCTGAATGACTAAACTGGCCTGATATCAAATAAAATATTCTGAAACCAGAATGTGTACATTTGTTGAAAGTAGTATAAACAGTAACCACACTGTTAGAAGCTGTCCAAGCAAAGTATTTCCCCCTAAAGGCAGTTGTGGACAATTTAAGATATTAAATTTTTCTGTATGTTGTTTGGAGCCCGTATTGTAATCATCGCTTCTTTACTTACTAACCTCTGTGTTCCTGACATGTAAAAATATAGTTGATGGGAAAGATCAAAAATAAGCATGCAAAAAATTTAACTGATTTGTCATATGTTAAAAAGTATTTTCTAGAAATGTTTGTCACAAGTATATTTTTTTATTAATGCATAATACCTTTGAAATTCCGTATGATGTAATTCCTCATATATGGAACACTTAAAAAATACATATATTTAGCATATTAACTACACATTCTATAGTTTTAAAAAGCTTTTCCATTGCTGGAACAATGTGCTATATTTACAATCTAAACAGAGTCAGGTTGCTGTGGAGTATGTGCTGTGGCGTGACGAGGTCAGCGATTCTCAGCTGTGTGTTGTCAGAGATGCAGCCTTGACCTGAATCTCTTCAGAAAACAAACAAACAAATTAATAAACCAATAGCATTACAACTCCCAGTCAGCCAAATTCCAAGTTATCCCCTTTGTGATAGCAAAATTCCCCCCTCCTTAAAGTGAATTATATTTAGAACTGGTGCCTGACTGGAACCACCCCATTGGATGAACTGGCTGCCATTCACAATGTGTGGAGAAATAAGAAGCCAGTGGTAGATGAGCTGCTTCTCTTTGAGAGCCTCTCTAGCCATATTTAACCCAGGAGGAGAATGAAGCAAAATTAAATAGTCTTGCTGGTAGTATTTGATCCTCAGGTTGGACACATTTATATGGGAAGAGTTTTAGAAAGTCAGAATAGCACAAGTAAAAAGTGAAATTCTTGAAGTGCTGGCGGGGAGGCGTCATTCCCATTCCAGGACTGGGCCTCAGCTTGTGAAGCACAACTACTGTGTCGCATGTATCAGTGACCTATGTGGGAAGACTGCAGCCTGGGACAGTGTTTCTGCTGGAGATGTATGCTCTGATCAGGTGGGTCTTTAAGTCTTCTTCATTGTACATGATAATCTTAACAACTTCAGAATGTTACTTTCTCCAGGGGGCATGATGCACTTTAATAAGTTGTTTTAAAATTACAGGTGAAATGAAACTAAATGTAAATCCAAAAAGAACTGCTAAGATGTTAAAAAGAAACATCAGGAATTAAGTGTATTTTACCATATAAATGCCTATGTGACTAAATGAAGAACTGACAATAGTACAATAAAAATAATATTTCAATGTTATTGTAATCAAAGAATCAGTTGATTTTGGCCTGAACAGGCCACCTCTTTGTAATTGCTGTGACTAGTACTCATTAATGCTAATTAAATTTATTAGAAAATACTGTGGATAAATCTTAAAGCTCAGCGATTAAGGCTGACAAATTTTATTCAGTGAAAATGAATTTGATAAAACAGAAAAGACTGTGGCAGTTTTTAATTTATAAACCTAAGTTATATAGACATCAGTATATGTACTTCCAAATATGTTTAATGGCCGAATAAGACTCAAAGCTTAAAATATATTGGCTACAAGTGTAAGACAAGAGAGCAAAGCATCCCAGGAGACACCAACTTACCATTATCAAGTCAATTCATGCAAGAGTCCCCAATTCTAAATTACTTACACAAAATGGAATCTTTTACTACAGTTGACAATTATATAAGAAATACTAAAATTATATTTACTTTATTTACATTTATGTTATTTCACAGGTGCTTTTGTTCAAAACAATGTATAGTGAGGCAACTAACGCATTACGGCACATTTTAAAATAGTGTTATATCAAAAACTGAATCACTTTCTGAGATGCCCCACGTTGTCCTTCCTTAGGAATCTTTGTTAGTGGGTAATAAATTTCTGAAAGTCAGAAGATACAAACATCAAACCATAAATGCCATGTCCTCATCAGCCTTGGAAAGTGTCCAGTCTGGGCTTCCTGAGGAAATCTAGACATGCCCAGAATAGGACTGTTTACGGCTTAGTGTATGAACACCTTATGAATGCACCAGTACACAAGCTCAGTGGAGGGCTGTACCCAGTTAGACCATGAGCCTCATTCTCAGGTTTCTTTCTACCAGCATTGGAGGCAGATGTCACCTGCTCCAGGTCACGGACATCAAGCTTAGGGACACTCAGCCTCCTAAAATGCAGCATACATTTTTGGAAGTGTGAGTAGTGACAAGCAGTCCATGGCTGCCTGGAATGTACGGGCGGCCAGCAAGATAGAGGCATATAATATAAATACTTTAATACTGTTAGTGACCAGCTGTTAGAGACATATCAGCGTTGTAGCATTCAGCCAAGCATACAGAAACATCTTATATTCCATCAGTTTTCACTGATTCTCATTATAACTATACAAAGTGCTGGCAGTGGGAGCCCATGTGCAGTTGGGGTTAGGGTTAGGTGCCGGTGGTTAGGGTTAGGGTCAGGCCCTGGTGGTTAGGCTTAGGGTCAGGCCCGGGTGGTTAGGCTTAGGCCCTCTCTAGCCTAACCCTAAACCATGCCACTTAGTCATTGACTAAATCAAAATCCAAAATCTACAATATCTGAATATTTTCTAAATGGAAAAAATCTAAAACGTGAGGAAGACTCAATGCGTTGTACGTTACATGTTACAGTTTAGCTAGGTTTATTTTCAAAAATTGTTTGATGGAAAAAAAATTGATAAACTGTAGAAATGTATTAGTTCTTCCACTCATTAGGGCTTTTTTGCCAATACGTGCACACAGAGTCACATCTTCGTGTGACTCAGATGTTTCCAAGCACAAGGATTCCATCTGGATACTGTTAGGGGCTTGACTTCCTTGGTAACAAGATATGAGAATATAACACATAAGGCTTTACATAAGATGGAGTTATAAAAATATATATTTAAAAAATAATATTTGGATAAACAAATAACCAAGACTGGCAGACAAATGGCTTTCATCATTTTAGACTGACAAACCATAGCATTAAAATCACATTTAAGAACCTTAGATATGTCTCTTTGGGTCTTTCTGGTCATATGCTGCCACAAAAATTCTTCCAATAAGCTTTTTTATTTCCAAGTTGATTTTTTCATATTTAAATAAAAAAGATTTTAATATTTTTTATATACCTTAAATGTTTTTTATATTCCAAATATGCAATTTCCAGTGGCTGTTTGATGGAGTCATTTGCATGGTCAGTAGGTAACCTAAACCCTAACCATACTGTAAAGACACTTTGCCGTGAATACAAGTTGAACAATAACAAGCTAACAAAGCTGCTCATTTGATTATGATTCAATTTTTTTTCTAAACATATTAAGAAACGTGTTTTCACAAGCTCCAGTCTCTGGAGTTTACAGAGAATGGCGTAATTAACCAGAAATGTCCAGTCGATGGAATTTCTGTGGCTGAAAGCACCTTGTCCATGACAGATGTCAGAGTAGATTAGCCAGACTCATTAAAGCCAACAGGAAGGCCACAAGTGCACAACCAACAGGTTCTGCATAACACTGGTGTACAGAAAGGCACTTCTTAACACACTCTGAACTCATCAAGCTCTGAAGTGAATCTGGAGGCAAAATGGTGTCTATGTGGCACGACACACCAATGTACAGTTAAATACAAAACCTTAAAAAATTACACCGAAGATGAGAGACAGAACAGGACAGGACAGGATGGCGGGCGGACAGACAGACAGAGACAGACAGAACCAGCATATCATGGAGGTGTGGACAGTCACTTATTATGCCTGAAGACAGATTTCTTTGGTGTTGCTATGCAGTGTGAGCATTGCTACAGATACAGATCCTGTTGGCCTTAAATACAGGTTGTTGGGTTGTGTTTCTCTGTGTAGGACTAAGATTGCACAACAGCCAAAATGGGAGACTGGAGTCTACTTGGGAAGTTGCTGGAAAGTGCACAGGAGCACTCCACTGTGGTGGGCAAGGTCTGGCTGACTGTGCTGTTCATCTTCCGCATCCTGGTGCTGGGCACCGCAGCTGAGAAGGTGTGGGGTGACGAGCAGTCAGGCTTCACCTGTGACACCAAACAACCCGGTTGCCAGAATGTGTGCTATGACAAGACTTTCCCCATCTCACACATCCGCTTCTGGGTGCTGCAGATCATCTTCGTCTCCACGCCCACACTCATCTACCTGGGTCACATCCTGCACCTGGTGCGCATGGAGGAGAAGCAAAAGCAACGAGATAAAGACCTCGCTCAGCTAGCACCACAAGGCGACAAGCAGCCCTTGATAGAGGATGGGAAGGCCAAGAAGCCACCTATCCGAGACGACAAGGGCCGTATCCGCTTGCAGGGTGTCCTACTCCGCACTTACATCTTCAACATCATCTTCAAGACCCTCTTTGAGGTGGGCTTTATCGTAGCTCAGTACTTCCTGTATGGATTTGAGCTGAAGCCCCTCTATACTTGCGACCGTCTGCCTTGCCCTAATGTGGTGAACTGCTATATTTCACGGCCCACAGAGAAGACCATCTTCATCCTTTTCATGCTAGCAGTGGCGTGCATTTCCTTGCTCCTCAATCTGGTGGAGATGTACCATTTGGGCTTCACCAAATGCCGCCAGGGTCTAAGTTATCAGCGAGCCGTGCTGGCTTCTGAAACAGACTCAAAGACACCAAGTGAAGCTGTCATACCTTACGGGCCAAGCTACAATTACTTCCCTAATCATCATCCTGCTCCTGTACCTTATCAATCTGGCTCAAGGTACAGCCTCAATCCCCTCACCGAGCCAGACTCGGCTTACCACCCATACAACAGCAAGGTGGCTTACAAGCAGAACAGAGATAATCTGGTCATGGAGAGGAACAGTAAACCAGAGGAGAGTGACCTGAAAGCGAAGAAGCCCTCAAGCTCTGCCCCTGACTCGCCAGCCCAGAACCAGCGTCAGCCTAGTCGCACCAGTAAACATAGCATCAAGACCCGGCAAGACGATCTGAAGATCTGATGGTCTGCATTTGGTGTAGAGCTTTGAGTGCTGCAGATGTTTGATTATTTGCTGTCTGCAGAGAATTTGTGGTCTAGTCTTCAGACTGAACATGGCCTACCGTTGGATTAGTAGTGCTACAACACGTGTCCTCCATTTCTAACAGCGTGGGTGGAATAGCGCGGTGGTCGAAGAGCCATGTGGTCTATCATTTAATCTGTACCCAAGTGGTTTCGGTAATGGCTGGTTCCATCTGATGCTGTCTAAATGTGTGGGCCAGCTTGGTTGTGCGGGTATTTATTTTGGAACATACGAAAGCTTTTAGTTTTAGTTGAGAATAACAATCTCCAATGACGTCAACAAAAAACTAAAGCCCCCCCCCCCATGTCTGGACTGATTAGAATACTAATACCAAACGTTTTTATTCATTATATGTGAAAAAGCTAAGACACCATTTCCAGAGCATGAAAAAAGGAGGAAAACACAAAACTAAAAATACAGATATACAAACATTAATTTGGTGGTAATTTGGTGCAGTTTCCAGGGCATTTAATGAAAACGCACTAAATGTCCCCCACTGTCAGTGTGTATCCATGTGTTACTTGGGTATACACATACAGACATTTTATACAGATTTTATATGTTACCTTTACCAAGATCATACTACAACTTCAGAAACATTTGCCAAAACAGAAATACAGCCTCAGATATTCACATTTTACACTTGATTTTCACACTCATAGTGGAACAAATCTATGGGGATTTCATGAAAAGAAAAAAAAAAAAAAAAAAAAAAAAAAAAACTTTAGTACAAATACCTTGCTCTCAGCACATTGCACGTGGACATAAATATGTACATACCCTGAGATATTGGCAAAGGAATGTGTACTGGTGTATGATTATTAAAAATAAAAGTGATCAGGTGTTTGGTAGGAGATTTCTGCTCCCAAGGGAAAGAGGTGCCAGTAAATGACTGAGTGGCGAGTGACTGATGTCGGCCCGCCTCTCTCGGCCCGCCGCCCTCGGCCCGCCGCCCTCGGCCCGCCTCTCTCGGCCCGCCTCTCTCAGTCAGCCTCTCTCGGCCCGCCTCTCTCGGCCCGCCTCTCTCGGTCAGCCTCTCTCGGCCCGCCTCTCTCGGCCCGCCTCTCTCGGCCCGCCACTCTCGGCCCGCCTCTCTCGGCCCGCCACTCTCGGCCCGCCTCTCTCGGCCCGCCTCTCTCGGCCCGCCACTCTCGGCCCGCCTCTCTCGGCCCGCCTCTCTCGGCCCGCCTCTCTCAGTCTCCCCTCAGAGCAGAAAGCAGGAGGGATGCGAGCCAGAGTTTATGAACAATGATGACGCAAAACTACTCCCCCCACACAAAAAAGGAAAGGAAGAGGGAAAATATATTTCAGAAAGCTAAACAAAGACCATAAACAGTAAAATAAATTTAAATATATACATATTGCACGGCTGCTGCTATTGCACATGGCCAAATACACATCAGAGGGAAATTAAACATCTCTCAAGTCTATTACTCCTCATCCAAAGAAAATTCTGAACTTTCTCCAATCTTAAATGAGTAAATGGTTCTCGGGACTAGGAATACATTTAACCTGGTTAACCTTGTTCACATCATTAAGTATATTAAAAATCTTTGAAACTGGTCAGCTGCATGCGAAGCCTCCTACATAATGCTTTTACCCCGAGTTGTGTGACCATCGTTAAGAATCTGCAACGAGCCATGAATCTGAAATCTCACATATCAAACTAGGCTTTTTAATACTGGTTTTGTCAGGTTGCATTTAAGTCTTATTTTATAGATCTTGTTAAAGAGCAAGCACAGTTGTTGCTGATGTCAGAATAATTAGAATTTGGCATACTGATTTATAATTCATAGATAAAAGCTACTGAAAATTTGCTTCCATAAACAAAGCTTATAAACCACCTAACCCTGTATAACATTTGAACCAATGCTTAAAATATGAGTTTTACACACACACACACACACACAAATATATTATTTGTGTGTGTGTGTGTGTGTGTGTGTGTGTATATATATATAAAATTCTGTGAATCTACAACACCCAGTTTCAGTGACATAGCTGGATTCCTGGTTATTGCTGCACTTTAGTCAAATTCATATACATACTTTAACTATTCTGACACGGTTAACACAACAACAGGACAACCACGAGATAAAACGACACCATAGCCAAACCAAACAGGGGCTCTGCAGTGTGTCACGGAAGCAGAATATGCTTCATTCTTTCCAAGCTGTCCAGTAGCAGCCATTTGTCCCAATTAGAACACAC
Source organism: Boulengeromyrus knoepffleri (assembly GCA_026770805.1). Lineage (NCBI taxonomy): Eukaryota > Metazoa > Chordata > Actinopteri > Osteoglossiformes > Mormyridae > Boulengeromyrus > Boulengeromyrus knoepffleri. The sequence continues at coordinate 4,569,435 of JABJVO010000039.1, forward strand.
TGCATTCCCACTTTCATACAATAAATCGTCACATTAACATTGCATCAATATCAGTTTTCATTTTTAATCTTTTCTCTTCAGCAGAAAATATAGTTGTTCTTCCAATTGCTAATATAGTGCATATATTCATCTATATTTTATAGTACAAATGCAGCTGTGGAAAAAAAATGGTACACTTTGGGTTAGTTTCAGTACAACACAGTATTGATCACATGGGAAAATGAGGCAACTGCACACAATTGCACCACATCCATAAAAGAATGCTGGCCAATGCACTGGCATTTCACTGCTGGCAACACATGCCAGTGACCGGACTGTACTCAGTGGATTAAACAAAAGTGGAAACATGGTGAGTGCAAAACACAAATGCACTGCCCTACTTTTCATTGCAAAACAAACTTCATATCACGCTTGTTTCTGTTGAATATAAAATTAAATATGCCAATATATTCTCCCTTTATTTCTTCCAAGACTAAAACATAAAACCATAGCACAAACACCACCTTCATGGATTAGTCATTAAACCTTAATAAGCAACATGCAAAAACATTCTGTAAAAAAAAAAAAAAAAAAAAAAGATCTCTCAGTCACAGGTTTTTTTTAATGTAACTTTATTAATAGGTACATGTATACAGTATTGAAGTTTTAATGGTAAATTTAGCCTTTATCCAAAAGTACTGCAGAGCATGTAATAAAGTAGAAAGAAAAATGAACAGATGTAGTAAGTGTAACTACAACTGGCAGACAATGCTTTCAAGTTATTCAAAAACTAAGATTCAGACCTTTCAAACTTCTATAACAAAGAGACTGTCAACACAGAAGCACTTGAAGCCTAAATGCCACAGTGGCATCATTTATACTCCTACATAAAACTATTTTGAGAAGCGCTAAAATAAATGCTCTCTCTGTATTTTGGTACAATCCACAAGTCGCACAGAGTGAAATGTGTGGCAGAAAGGTGCTGACCTACGGACCTTTCAGAAGTTTCACGTGCAAGAAATATTTCAGGATTAAGACCTTCCCGCGATTTCACTAACTACGAACAGCACAGTTTGTTGTGATGCAGTCAGCAATGAGGTCCAGCATCTTTCAAGGCTCAGATCGCATGCTCCTTGCTTGTGTAGTCTCTGTAGACCTCCCTGATGGCCAGGATCCGGTGCAGCATGGTCTCCAGAGTGGTGTGGTCCATGGGGACGGCGGAGTACCATAGTGGGCTCTCTGCCACGCAGGATCTCTCAGGCTGCAGGTAGAACAGGTCGCTGCGATTCCTCACAGTTCCAGAACTGCCGGAGAACGTTTCAGTTGTTTCAATACAACATGCTGCCACTAAAACACGGAAGAGTTTAATCTATGATGGTAACAAGCCTGAGAATGAACACCCTTTCCGTTTAAATCGGTGATCAGAAACCATTCAATCGTGACTGACAGGTCAGTCTTTCAGACATTCCTGGGTGATCGCGGCATTCAGCTTCATGCAGATGCACCAATTAGCCTGCTTCACTCAGCAATGCGGGGTCACTAGCTAACTTCATTAGAGGTTGCGTTAGTAGTTCTTTCCCTCGGACCGCATTTGAGACCGAGAGGCAATGCAGACGTCCCATTGCTCCCTGAAGTTTCGTGCTAATTGGCAGCAGCTCCCTGACACCCGCAAATGATGCACAGTGTCCCAGTAATTTGTCGTTACGCTACTCAATGACGATAAAATTAGCGAGCAAGAAAGTTTTACTGCCACAACAATACCGCCACCTAACAGCCCCCAGACCCCTACCGGTGTCGCTTCCAGTGTCGTTTTCTTACTCTGTCAAGCCATACCACTTTGTTAGCTTCCCATACATATATAAACTTAACGAGGAAAAAAAAAAAAAAAAAAATCTAAATCCGTTCGACCAAAAATACAATTTCACCCTTAATTTTCTTATAAAAGCCTAGAAAAAACACAATAATACACTGGATACCAAAACAAAGCTTGAAAAATAAGGGTTTTCAAAGATCTGAGGTGTAACCCACCATGGAAATGCATCCGAGGTCCACACATGGGGTGCGGTTACCCCAACAGCAGATTCCCAAAAACCATTAAAGATAACCATGTTTTTTTTTGTATCAAAATAATTTACACACACGCGCACCTTCCTCAGGGGTGTTTACACATCAGCACCATACTTACTATGCCATCTTCTGCTTGACCCACACTTACCACTTGGACAGGTAGAACTCGAAGAACTTGACAGGGCATCGGAGGGGGTTCATCCTGTTTTCCTGCTGCTCCTTGGCTGGTACGTCATCATCCCGCTTCCTCTTTCCCAAGACAGCCTCTGAGTAAATACAAAGTGAGCAGTTTGAACGGCTCCTGGAACTTCAGCGTCACGCAGGAAAGTCGCAAGCACACCGAGGAAGACCTAGAGCCGTTAGAACCCGTGGCATTCTGACAGTGGGTCCTAAAAAAGAGAACACGCATTCTGGGGCAACCTGAGATGGCTTATTAATCTGATACATAACTAGGGCAGCCACCATTGGTCGATAATGTCAGTGCTGAAAATGCAAAATTTGAAATTTTTAAATTGAGGCATCGTCTTTAAGTAGCTCAAAGTATCACAAAAGAAAAGGTGGCTTGTATACTGCAAGGTCTCCACAGCAGCATCAGCAGGCGGGTGCCCGAAGAGAACACACAGGCACTATTGTGGACCGCTACAATAGGCAAAACCACTAAGTGCTGTGTATTCACGTTCATTAAATTACCATCAGATTGGAGATCTTTGTAATTTCTTTTGTTCTTGTAGCTGCTAAATACACTCACCACTAAAGCCAAAAACTTGTCTGCCTGCTACCTTAGAATTTTCATTGAATAAGTATTTGAGAATATGATAAGGCTAAAATATGGGCTTATTCTACACTGTCAGTATCTGTGTTCATGTGTGTTGGGACCAGTGTTATTGTAAACTAAAACGGTAACGAAAACTAAATAAAACAATAATTTGTGAACTCAAATATAAATGAAAAAACTATTTACCAAAAAAACAAGTCGGAGTTTAAACTGCAAAAAGTATTGCTACACCACAAATGTTTCTCGTTTAATGACAATATCTCCTCTTTTAAAAGATGTTGCGGCTGTCGAAAGTTCATTTCTTCACCACAACTTCAGTGCCTATTGCTTCCATGGTATCACAAAACTGTTGCATGTGGCCCTGCTCCGTCAACCAAATTCATTAAATATCACAATGAGCCTCTCGTTAATATTTTAAATGTACTTTTTCCTGCTTCTCGAACTGTAGGCCTAATGTCCGTATAGTCCTGAAAAGCTGGTGTCCATTATCAAAAGCCCTGCAATAACATACATATAAAATTAACTTAAATGGCGGAAAATTAATCATTTGAATTGGCGAATCGGAAAAATGGTGGACAGATTAATAGACAGAAAAGCAGCTGTTAGTGGAAGCCCAACATATAACAATTGTAACATCCTCAGAGAAAATGGGTAAAATATTGCAAATTCACTACGAGATAGTTAGACTATTCAAGGTGGAAAAAAAACGCTTGATTCCATATCAAATCACAGCACAGTGAAACACTAGTTTTGTATTTGGTTTAAAAGAGGTTTCAATAATTCTTGCGTATCCATGACTTATTTACAATGAGCTTGATAGCAGCTTTCACAGAAAAACAGATTTATAATAAATGAGAGCAAAAGGCATATTGATTAATCAGTGTTTACTGTAATTATTTTTGTATTTCAGTAAGAAGAGTTAAAGACACCATTTATAAAAGTGAAATATATGTAACTTTTTAGGTATCGATCGCAGTCCAGCATGTACGTGTCTGGTCTCATCAATACCCACAGCGGTCAGACGAGCCGTTTGTTGTAGTCTGCGGCAGACCTACAGCAGCTCACTGTCCTCACGCTGTGAGAGACACACTTCAAAGCACCTCCATGCTGGGGGTATAAATAGCATTAAGTCACACTCAGAATAGCATCATGTGCGAATGGGGGAGGGGCAGGAGGAGTCTGCTTTACTCCCAGCAGAGACGGTTGAACAGTCATTACAAAGAAACTTGGACGGGGGGCAGCAAACGTGCTACAGCACCACCTTTCATATTCATCCACCTGCTGCTAGTCACATGACTAGGAGCTGAGGTTTGATACGATCCAGTGAATCGAGCTACACTGATAAATGCGTGATGTGGTCAGTCACATGGGCTTCATTTCAGCGGCTGCCTTAAACAAGCCTTTAGAAAATAACATTTTGGACAGATTTTTTACCTCCTCACGTAGGGTAGAACTAAGGCAACTAGTAAAAAAGGCTGAACTGTAGTTCATTCTGGATTACAAGTCACAAGTTTTATAAGAGAATCTAAGAAATATCACGTTCCTTACATTACAACCACAATTCTTATTATACTGCTAATCAAAAAAAAAAAAATCTAAATTTTAAGAATAAATGTTTTTTGGATGTGGACATCAGGCAACTGTTTCATACAATTCCCAGTATGCATTTCACCACCATCTAGGCCACTATTGGTTCTTGCAACACCCAAGCAAGAGTGGGGATATTCCAAATTTGGAACTGTCGCTACTCATAGGTGCCCCCTCATCGCACAACCTGCACATGAATTCCGGAGAAGCAAAAACAAGCGCAACCCCACTCCGAAGACTGTAGCAAGGGTGTGCCATTTTCTAGCTATGATTTCATTTGTTAGGTCTCTTTTACAAATGACAAGGGTAGAGGGGATGGTATCTCTAAGCTGTTACTCAGCATTACTCAGACCCCAAGAACCACATAACACAAGCTTGTCTATGTCCTCTAATGGCTGTTAAAGATTTCAGATAATTTAATTCAGTTTTATTTACTGATAATTGCAACAGTCCTGGTCACAACTGCAGTGCAAAACAAAACATCTTTCATGGCTTTTTAAATCCAAAATTAAGACAAACTGACATGAGATTTTCTTCCAACTTTTATTCTTACACATTGTAACAAGCTGAAAACAAAAACTTCAATTTACTTAAAGTAACTTATATAAATTATACAAAATGACACTGGGTTAGAAAAGCATCTTTTTATCCCAGAACACCTTTTTACACAGATGTTCACCAGCATCGTACACATACATTTCGGAAATATATTTGAGGATTCCTCCAAAGAAGAATGTTCGGGCTCAGTCACATTTTGAAGACACTGCTTGGAAACTTCCTTCAAATCCCTGGAAGGTTCTCCCCGTCAGACTAGGCCACTCGGAGTATTTCCCTTCTTCCTCCTCAGTTACTTGCTCAGCCATGTCAAAGTCAAAGTGTCTTTTATTGTCAGCTTCAGAAATATGATGCACAAAGTCACACATTGAGCTGAAGTTGTCTTTCTTCTTGGTCGTAGTGCAAATGATAAATGACACACAAACATAATACAGGACAGGACTTTAAGATTGGTGGGGAAGATCATGCAAAGTGGTAAAGAGGTTTGGCACTGACAATGTGCAATAAATAAGTGGATTTATATGTAGTGTTGTGAGACGAGAGCTCTCAGGCCTATTAGCAGGGCCAGACTGGGAGGGGTCTGATCAGAGCTATAAGGCCTATTGGCAGAACCAGACTGGGAGGGGTCTGATCAGAGCTATAAGGCCTATTGGCAGAGCCAGACTGGGAGGGGTCTGATCAGAGCTATAAGGCCTATTAGCAGAGCCAGACTGGGAGGGGTCTGATCAGAGCTATACGGCCTATTAGCAGAGCCAGACTGGGAGGGGTCTGATCAGAGCTATACGGCCTATTAGCAGAGCCAGACTGGGAGGGG
>JABJVO010000039.1:4575311-4614965 GCA_026770805.1 Boulengeromyrus knoepffleri
TCTGCCTTTCAGCAGCCAAACAGTCTGAGGGAAAAATGGCTTTTGAGCCTCACTGTTCTGGGTTGGAAGCTGCAGAACCCCCTAGCAGGTGGCATTTGAGACGAGAGTTGGTGTGGGGGGGGCTGTCATGAGTCCAGCAGAGACGGCAGAGTGGTCCGGAAAATTCTCTCTTCTGATTTACTGATCTGCTGGAAGGACTAGCAGTCTAAGGTGTATAACACATTATGTAATAATTTAACTAAATGTAACAAATTTTATCACATAATGCAGTTTTATTACACGGTGTATTACAATGCATTATGTAACACAATCTATTAACTTAATTTACAGCCTGCATCGGCACCAGCGTGTTTTTGTAATATTTTGGGTGAATTCTGTCACACTTAGAATAGCAGGCAAAAGCGCACGACTTCTCCAGCTTGCTCGATTCCTCCGCTGTCGTCTGCATATTGCATGATGTGACAGGCAGGGTTCCCAGGGGCAGCAGTCGCATGTCCAGAGCCTTGGGAGTTCCTGTGCTCAGTCTGATTTTAGCCAGGGTGATGACCCCTACCTGACGGACTGAGGTCTCTGCAACAGGGCCCTGGACTTCAGACCAAGCCAGCACAGCTTTTAGATCAGTTGTTGACGTATTTGTGTTGAATGCCAAGCTAAAATTGATGAAGAGCAATCTTACATGAGTCTTTATCATCCAGGTGTGTGAGGGTGGTGTTTAATGCCAAGCTTATGCTTATAGCATCTTCTGTGGACCCGGTTTTCTTTCATGTGTCCCATGACCAGCCATTCAAAACACTTCATTATGGTTGAAGGCAAAGCTATTGGTCGACACTCATTTAGTGCTGAAACATTCTTCTTAGGCACTGCTGTAATCTTGCTGCTTTGGGTTACCTTCTTCAGATTTTCACCAGAACACATTTCGCCTTGAGGTTAAGCAGTTCTGTCTTGCTTAAAAAGCCGGCCCCACCTACACAGAATGGGTCTTCCAACTTTTGCCTTCAGTTACCATAGTCCATCAGCACCTTCATGGTAAACTTCATCAGCACCGTAGCTGGCAACTTCAGACAATTTCTCATTCTCATTTGGTTGCTCAGTTTGGAACAGAACACTGATATTTTATCAGTCCCCGTGAGGAAGTTCTCATTTTGCATACTCCAACTTGCCCTCCATGAGACGACCAAGCTTGGGGGTCACAGCACAGGGTCAGGCAGCATGCAGCACCCCTGAGCAGTTAGGAGCTAAGGGCTTAAGCGGTTACGTTACTGGATGGATGGATGGGCCTTGCTGAAGCTTCCTCTGGTGGCTTCAGTCTGCTGGCCTTGGGATTTGAACCAATGAATTTCCGTTCACAGGCGGAGTGTTTCGACAGGCAGAGACACCCACTTCCCAGGCTGTAACCACCTGATCCTGGATGTGTCTGGATTTTGCAATACATGGCCATTCTGTAACAATGGATGACAACCATGTTCCCGGAAAAGTATAAAGCCAAATAGTTTCGTTTTCCATAACGTTCAGTTCTCTCCCAGCTCACCAACAATTATAAGACCACAACTTCTATGGACAGTTCATTATTTATCATGACAGTGTGACTGAGTTGCCCTGACAGTCAGTACTACTTGCCACCAAGACTTAAAAATGTTGATATCAAAAATAAAGTATACATATATAAAGAATGTATAAATGCCATACTATAATGCAATTTAACAATCAAAGTTTCGGGCTTATTTTTGATTTTAAAATGACACTGAATTCGCATAATAGCAAAAAAAATTTGCAATTCCAAACTCTGTGGTGTTAAAGGTCAAACTAAGAATGTATGAATGAAGCACTCTTACAATATGCAAACTTATTTTTGTCAGAATTTATACCTTGTTCCTATTGCAGATGTACGTAGGAGATATTTTTTAAAAGATATTTTATGGATACAGTGGATATAAAAAATTTTTTTTAAAACACCCCTGTTAAAATGCCAGGTTTTTGTGATATAAAAAAAAATTAGACCAAGATGAATCATTTCAAAACTTTTCCCACATTTAATGTGACCTATAACATGCACAATTCAGTTGAAAAAGAAACAAATCAGCACACCTGTAAACTAATACTCTGTCAAAGCACCTTTTCATTTAATTACAGCATTTCGTTGTTTTGGGCACACACCTGCCATCACTTAAGGTGTTCAGTTGTCCTAGTAGGATTTTTCTGACATTTACCTCTGTTGCATCCTACAGCAAAAGCCATGGTTTGAGAGCTTACAAAGCATCAAAGGGATCTCATTGCTTAAAGGTATCATCATGCCATTTGATATACCCATGGAACACAGTGAAGACAGTCATCACGGTGCGGAGAAAATATGTGACGTTACCAAGAACTGGACGTCCTTCCAAAATTGATGAAAGGACAAGATGAAAACTGGTCAGAAAGGCTGCCAAGAGGCCTATAGCAACACTGAAGGAGCTGCAGGAATTCCTGGTACGCTGCACATCACTAAGAGTACACAATACCCACGGCGAGGCATGGTGGGGGCAGCAGCTGGGGCTTTAGTCAAGGTGAAGTGAACTATGAAGAGTTACAAATGCCAATCAATGTTATACCAAAACATTCAGGTGTCTGCAAGAAAGCTGAAGATGAAGAGGAATTTCACCTTTCAGCATGACAATGACCCCCAAGCATGCATCCAAATCAACAAAATAATGGCTTCACCAGAAGAAAACTGAAGATTTGGAACGGCCCAGTCAGAACCCAGACCTACATCCAACTGAAAACCTGCAGGGTGGCCTGAAGAGTGCCATACACAGGAGACGCCCCGGCAATCGGACAGATTTGGAGCGCGTTTGCAAGGAAGAGAGTGGGCAAATACTGCCAAGTCAAGATATGGCAGGCTGATAGACTCCTAGCCAGAAAGTCTGAATGCTGTAATTAAAATCAAATGGTGCTTCAACAAAGTATCACTTTAAGGGTGTGCACACTTATGCAACCATCTCATTGTACTTTGTTTTTTACATTTCCCCCCCCCCAACAGATTTCTCTCTTTTACTATCGAATTGTACAGGTTAGATCACATTAAAGGCAGGAAATGTTTTGAAATTATTTATTGTGGGACACTTTTTATATCCACTGTATATGCTTACATACACACATGTACATCCTATATATCGCACTATACAACTTCACAGTTAATGCCAGCATAGCACTCTTTCGAACTTGATGGGTGACTTAATACCAAGAACACGAAGATCATATTGTGGTCTTGGCAAGACTGATCTAACTTGCCTGCAAAGAACGCACTTGGGCCGCATTGAATTACGGGATTGGTCTCATTTGGCGAGGATGCAACTAATGAATCCTTGATATGTGGGGGCGAGGATCAGGGGATTTTTTTTTTACCATCCTCTGTACTTTTGTTCTTGTGTATTGGAACTGGTCTTCAGCAATGGAAGACGACATAAAACGGGTTACACAAGAACACGAGTTCGGTCAAGTACGCACACTGAGAAAGAGCCGATATCTCACCTTTGGTCTTTCGGTGCCGCCAGCTGGGGTAGTAGCAGACGCTGTGCACCTTGATGGCGCCTTGCGACACAGAGACCGTGCGGGACTGTCGAGCCACGTTGGCGAAGGACAGCTCCATGTGCTGCTCCACAGTCCTCAGGCCGAAGTATTTGGTGTTGAAGTACATTAGGGTGTTCAGTAAAACAGAGGGCGAGTACACGCCCAGCTGCTTACAGTCCCACAAGTGCTCCTCCTCCACGTCCGAGCGGGCCAAACCTACAGAAGACACTAACATTTAGACATGGGCTAAACAAACAACACAGCTTCATCACACCGTTTCTGAACCAGAACCACACACAAAGCTGATTCAAAATAATTAAGATTAGGAGCTATTTCAGCACAAGCAGCAGCTAAAATATATAATAATATAGCATATATTTGATTCCTCCCCTCGCTCTAAAGGTGAGCTGGCATTTTTCATACCCTCTGGAGATATTTCCGGCTTCCACTTGCTCAGTATCTTATTCAGTTCTTGAACAAAGTTCGCATAGTACTGGTCTGTGAAGATGTTCACCATTCTGTGATTTTCTAGAAGATACTACAACACACGGAAAAATAAAAGTATTAGCATTGTTAAACACGTGCAATAACCTGTTAACCGTTAAATGAATGTGATTTTAAGGTCACATCGACACACAAATGGTAACTGAGATCAAGTGAAATCCACACGTCATTGACACGAACCTGCTGAATTCCAAGACACAGGTAGTAGACACTGTCTGGCTCGTAGTATTCTCCACCAGGACTGGCGATATCTTTGACAAACTGTGCCAATCCATAATTCAGCTCAGCAGCCGTGCAAGACAGAATGTCCTCTTTTACTTTACAACGCTTCTCTAGAATGAAGAGAGCAACCACTTCATTACTACACTGTGCTCAGGTCGTACCACTTAGGCAGATTCTTCACAGCCAGAGTTGCTCACTTTTTCTCTCCTCTGTCGCATGGTTCTTACTTTGAGCCCAAACCTTCCAGGCGTTGACACCATATGTGTGATTTAACCGTGTCCTGGTGGCTCGAGCGCCTGGGGCGTCCTGGGAGCAGCTCTCAGACAAGCCGAGCTGCTTTGAGCCCTGAAACACACACAGGAATCATCCAGCAGCACATTTATTATTAGTACCATAACTTTTAATGCTACATTTTATTTGTAAGAAGCTCTGCTAGGAAGCGAATACCTTTTTCACAGCCACCGGAAGCTCGTTTTTTGCACAAACGCTGTCTGGGCTGACAATTCCACAGTCAATAAGAAACTCAACGCTGGGGTTTAGATCTAGAGGAGAACACAAAAGTCAAGAAGGCGTTTATATTGGTCACTTAATGACGATTACTTGCGTAACTTTCTTTGTGCTATACACCACATGACAACTACCCGGTCGGACAGTAAATGCAGTTGTCAGCACAAGTAAACAACTGTATTCCATTAATATTATTTAATGTTTATAAAACAGATATAGATCATTATCCAGATAAAATTAGTCCTTGAATTTTATGGATTTCTTTTTTAAATCAGATAGGTCCTCACAACATACTCAGTAGCCTTTTAATTAGGTCCACCTGTTCCTTAAAGCAAAACAGCCAAGCTCCTCCAAATGCTGACTGAATATATATAGCATGCAGACAGGGCCAGTCATTCAGTTACTTGTTATGCTTCGCCGCAGTGTAAGAGCTTGATTTTAAATGTGGTGTGATTGTTGGTGCCAGGTGTGCAGGTTCCATCATCTCACACACAGCTGCCCTCCTGGGATTTCCGCACACTAGTGTCTATATTATGTTTCCAGTGATGAACAAAAACTATCCAGTCAACGAGACTTCTCTACCTTATTCGCTAGAAGAAAGAATGGCCAGACTCATGAAAGCTAACAGGAAGGGCACAAGTGTAAAAATCACAGATCCATCCATACAACTGTGATGGGCAGACAAACATTTCCGAACACACTCCACCAACCCTTCAAGCGAATCCGGAGATACAAGGGCATCCTGGCTGATACTACACAGGGACATCCCATAATGTGCTCCCCGAGTGTCTCTCTTACCGTCATGGTTACTGGTTTCTGCAGTTACCTTTAGTTACCTTTAAGATTTAAAGACCTTAATATAATTAAAAACAATACTAATCCATTCAAGACCAAAAACACAAAATGGAACTCTGACAATCAGTGGTGTATTAACTATTTTAGCATAGCAGGACATTTTAACATTTAAGTCACATTAATGTTAATTTTAAGTCAAAATTAAAATAAATTTTTTCCAGTATTACTCAGGGACCATTTTCTTTTAAGGTATTCAATGCCATAAAAACATGTCAAACATCATATCCTTTGCTGGGGAAACAATTAGGCTACACATCTACCAATCATTAACTACCGTAAAGAAAAGGCAGGTGAGATCTCATTCGCAGAGCATTTTTCCAGTCAAAAATATGGTTTTGCTAAGATATCTTTTTATTTTGAATCTAACCTTTAGGAAGATCTTCTCCCAAGTCTGGACCTGGTTCATCTAAAACATTGGCCATCTTAACAGCCATGGATAACACATCATCTCTGGTTGGGCCAAACAGGTCGCAGTCCTCCAGCAGGCTCGCTGTACTCGGGTTACTGACCAAATCTAAATATAAATAAGCACATAAACAAATAAATACAAGCATTAAGCACTTAAAATACTTCCTAAATTTAATTGACTGTGGTTGAGACTGAACCATTACCACAGAGATCTGAGGAGTCTTTGCCCATTTCTGAGGCCTCAGCGATCATCTCAGCCATGGCCAGGATGCCAGCCTCCAGTGGGTCAGATGGGATCTTCACTTTGATCTCCTCAATGGCCTCCACTATCTTATCTGCATTTTCAAGTGTAGTGGGGAAAAACATGGGCACAGGAACCTAAGGCAGCAGAGACGAGAGACGAAATTATCACTGTATGACATCAGAGAACATCAGGGAATATCAGAGAATATCAGGGAATATCAGGGAACACCACTACTATCCTACAACAAGGAAACTGGGGGGGGAAATAAGTCATATGACAAAGTTTTGATTCATTTAGAAAAGATCTAATTTTACGTTAAAAAGACCCGTTTTCAGAAATGCTGATTATACTCTTGTATAACAATGCCTGTTTTATAATTCCAACGAGAATAATTTGCACGCAATCAACAAGAGAAGTCAGAAGTGAAACACTAATTCATTGCATTTCCATGCTAATTCTGTTAATTTTGCAGGCTCTTTGTATCAAGAACGATGTTCTAAGAAAAGATATATGGAAGCGAGTAAATATACAGAATCTGGAGGACAGAATTTAAATATCACTTAAAATTGGAATTGCTTCAGTAGAAAAATTCTGAAATATAAAGAGATAAAATGTTTCAGATAAATGTTCTGTTACTGGTTTTCAAACAATCAAAGCACAATATTACAATGTTTTTACTTCCACAGCAAGAGAAAATATGTTTCTAAGAAAAACAAGACTAAATCCATTTCTGAGACCGTCAATCTGATGAAACATTTACAATAAGGTTTTATTCAGAGATGCTTTTGTCCAAAGCGATGTACATTTTTGAAAAAGCAGGGTCAGACTGTCCCTGGACAGATCTGGGGTTAAGGGCCTTGCTCAAGGGCCCATCAGTAAACACTCTGCAGGCCCGGCGATTGGAACTGCCAACATTCCAGGGCTCCGAATCTGTTGAGCCACACATCTGAACAGATTTGAGGGGTTAAAGTCTACAAATAAAACTTGTCCCATATTATAAAGTGTGTGTGTGTGTGTGTGCGTGCGTGCGTGCGTGCGTGTGGGCCTGTGCAGGGCCTTACCGGTACAGGCAGTGTGAGGGGCACTGGGGCATAGCGGCAGTACATGTGCAGTGGAAGCGGGATGTAGACCGGCATGGGAATCGGCAGCACAAAAGGTGGAGCCATTGGTATGTCATCTGAAACAGAGCAAGGGACAAAAGTTACAGGCAAGAAGAGCTACGGCACTTCCACCTGAAATAAACAGCGGGAAAAGTTCGCAGAAGCTATTGCAGTTTGGTAACATAAAATGACAGAGAAGCTGATTTAATTATAGCACTGGGAAGTTACCCGTCTGGCAGCCCTGTGACTTTACTTCCGGACTGCAGGCCGTGGCCCGGTGCTCCATCATGGGCCGGCATAAGGAAGCCTTGTTTTTGTTAAGCAGAGTTCCAGCGGGAGGGGGTGAGGAAGGCGGAGGAGGGGGCTGAGCTATGCACCGTCTGCCTGTGGGCTACAAACAAACAGAAACCTGTTCGTCAGCATCTCGCATCCATAGCCTGCACACCTCCGTCATGTGACACTTACAGGCCTTTCAGCATCTCGCATCCACAGCCTGCACACCTCCGTCATGTGACACTTACAGGCCTTTCAGCATCTCGCATCCACAGCCTGCACACCTCTGTCATGTGACACTTACAGGCCTTACAGTTTAAAAACTTAAAGGCTTATTTTTTTTTTTTTAAAAAACATGGGTCAGACAGTTTTTATGTTGTGTAACTTTGCCAACATCAATAAATTGTTTAAGGAAATGTAAAATCTGATTAATGCTAATTAAGGTTGAATCAAAAAAAAAAAAAAATTCAAAGAATATTTCAATATCCTTGTTAAAATTCAGTTTTAACATTTAATGATTTTTCCCCCCACAAAAATATATAACAGCAGTTACGTAAGAATTTTGCAATGCATGAAAGTTCTATTCACATGTAAAAAGTTCCTTAGACCAGTGTTTACCACTGCAGTAGTTGAAAATGGTTAAACAGTGATATTTTGCTCATTTTACTAGGTCTCAGAGTTCAGTATCGATGCAAAATTACCATTTTAGAGTCAGTAAAGAAGTTATACAAATATTTAATATATATGATCTTTACAATAAGTCTAAAACGTCTCATCTGCAGAGTAAGCATATCACCAAAAGTCAATAAATTTGGGAGTTTATAAGACAAAAGTTCAATAAAAAATGAAAACAACTCACTTCACTTTTCTTCACCGCAGCAGGGGGTGACTTGGATTCTGGGGACTGACCTGAAACACCAGAAAATGAACAGAATTAACAGCCAATTAGAGAGACGATAACACATGTGAGCACTTTACAAACCCGGAGGGACTTTAAAATGTTCCATGATACTGAGAAAGCATTGAAGGCTGTTCCAGAGAAATTTACTGCAGAGGTTTTCCTCAATCTATATATGCAGTGAAAAAAAAAATGTGTACAAGGCACACATTTTAACAATTCAACAAAGACGAAAAGCTCAACAAGAACTTTTAATCTTCTAAGCTGGAACGTGACCAAAGCCCATGGCGGAGTTTATCCGAAACTTTGCATGAATTGGGGTCACATCAAGTGCGCAGTCTGCAGTGAGGAGTTGAGTAGTTGGACATTTCATAAGGCAATAAAAGGGTGACAGCTGGATCACACGGGTGTAATGACTAACGTACTGTTGAGCAGGCTCTCTGGGCCCTGCTGGGTGTCTAGGTTGGGTTGGTTCTGCTGGCTGTAGAACCGCAGGAGACATTTCTGGTCACAATAGTGCTTGATCTCCCCCCGCCAATGGATGGTTTCTAGCAGTTTCCCTTGTCGCTTGCAGGCATGGCATCTTGCAACCTGTACAGAGGTGGAAGTAAGAGCAGAGAATTAACATGCCCTGTATACAAGACCAGAAACAAAACGCTCTACTTATTTTGATACATCACATTCAAAGCAAGTACATTTCTCTCCATCTAATGAATATAGTTAAAAATGTCAAATTGCGAGAGATATCCAAGAAACCGATGTCTAATTACAGAAAAAAAAAAATTCTTAATTTAACTTCAAAAAGAGTAAAGAAGCATGATGCCGGGGATAAAGAATCAATTATACTATTCTCAGGAATTCAGGACAGCTCGACACCACTGTTCCCTTTAGGTACCACAGCAGGTACTTGCGTACCCTGCGTACCTTTAGGTACCACAGCAGGTACTTGCGTACCCTGCGTACCTTTAGGTACCACAGCAGGTACTTGCTCTTGCAGTCCTCACTGCAGAAGTCCCACGTGTTGCCGTCCATCTCTTCAGTAACTGCTCTAGTGCAGGTCTGAGAGCAGTACGTGCAGGTAATGCAGCATAGGCCCAAGTTTTTGGTGAAGTCTTGTTTGTACAGCAAGATACAGCCTTTATGGAAAAAGGTCAATGGATTAGGGAACACAAACATACCAATATTACATGAACAACCCAACATGCAGTGCATGAAGGTTTTAATTGTAGCTTTTAACAGAACCCCTTATTTTCCTAACAGAACTGAACTGATGATCGAGTACTTAATGCAGTAAAACACACCAACCTTCACTGCAGAAATTCTTCTCTACACCAGAGAACTTGATCTTCTCATAGAGAAGCTTCTCCTGCTTGCAGTGCTCACAGACAGATACCACCCCATGCAGCCGCTTATAATCTTCGCAGCATTCCTTACAGCAGAACTGGAAGATTGAGTCCTTCAACCAAAATAAAGCCACAAGACATCATTTAACAAGTAGACAAGCCTAAGACTCAAAAATATTTCACTTCTTCCAAGTGGATCTATTACTTGGTCGCATTTCTATTATACAAGTGCTCGCCACAAGTGTTAAAGTCACAGAAATGTCTCCTCTGCACTAGGTACCATGTTTTAGTTACTTAAAAAATAAAAATCAGTACTTTCCCTTTTCCATTGACTTCTGGTTCAGTACCAGTTCTAATAACACCGAAACACTTGAAGTATGTTTTTGGTACATCTGTACTTCAGATTCGGACTTGCAAATGTGTTCACTGTCAATCGATTATACAAACAGCCTGCCTCTGAAACAATGCCGTCGGTGTCTCAAAAAAAGTTACAAAAATCAGAAAACAATGAAAGTTTAAAAAAAAATAGTACATAATATAAAAAATCAATTATATTGATGAAGTGCAGTGGAAAAGCACAAACATTTGCATTTCAGTAAAGCAAATTTCATCTGTCATTTATTTGCCGTCCAACCCAAAGTAGCAGCTAATTAATACACTATAATTGGATAGTGACAAAATTTACCTAGTTGCCATGGCAACACATGTTCACAAGCCATTAGTTACTTTGTGAAAGAGTAATAACCTCACTGATGCCATTTTGGGATACCGTACAATGCAAAATTTGCATTTTGTCTGTGTTAAAAAGAATTATTACAATAGTATGTAACTGGAATTACATGACTTTTTTTAAATAAAAAATATATACATCAACAGATTGTCATCATGGGTTTAGTCTCTTATCATTCGGAAAGACTGAAATCATCCCTGAACCAGACTTCCAGTCAGAAGTAGTTCAGAAGCAAATCTGCAAAACACAGCACTCTAGAAGTGTTTTAAAAGAACTACAATCTTCAATTTGTGTCTGCTTTAAAAAGCAACTGTTGTAGCCACTTGATTACTACCTGACAAAGTAGCTGAATCAGACTTACTGGCCACCATGCGGCATGTAGTGCGCCGTGGTTTCAAACAGCATATTCACAAATCAACACAGAAACAGCATTACCTGCCAATCTAATATTTCTGGTTTTCCATTAAACATATTGTGACAAGAGTGGCAGCTCAGATGAATGTCGCCATCTGGGGTGTTTTTCTACAAATGAAAACAAAAACCCATCAACAGAATTTCTTCAAGCAAAGGCATCTCGTAAAAAGCATTATAATACACACACAGAGAAATGCTTTATTATACATCTTAATGGGCTGCACTGCAACCATTTAAGGTGTACATTTTAACAAGCATTCTTGTGCTTTACAGTCAACAGCCAACATTATACATTACATTAACTGTTCGTTTTTTTTTTATTAATCACTTTTAAACTCCTTATAAAACTTTACCTCCTGCAGTGGTCATATTCTTCAGTAGATCTTTCAAAATAGAGAATATACAACAAGAAAAATCATTTCCCAAGGCAGAGTGAATTTTCACTTACATATTGGTAGTTAATTTGCTAAATGACACCTTGAAAATTCTGTGCCAGCCCTGGACAAGTTAAGGGTCATCAGGCCCTCATTACAGACGTGATATTGACAGGCCCCGTTTACACAAATACATCTTGAGCGATGGGATCACGAGTGGACAACGCTGTATAGAAAGGTGAACGACCACCAAGACACGCTGTGATCCGATCACTCAAACCACTTGCCGAGGTGGTCTGGGACACATTTGACCAAGCATGTTTTGTACTGTGAATGTCTGCATACATCCCCAAGAAGGACGTCACAATGAGTGCGGGGCCATCTGACAATCTAGCAGAAGTGACTTAGGCAGTAGCGAGACCTGAACACAAGTGGTCAGCTGGACACCTTGGAGAAACAAGATAGAGAGATAGATAGATAGATAGATAGATAGATAAAGGTGTAAATGCCAATGCATCTTGGTTGTCCAATTGTGATCCAACTGCCCAAGACACATAAAACCAAGTGTAAACAGAGCCATAATCGTTTACTTATATACAAATGTATAAGCTCTGCAAAGCTCCTTACAAACTGTGAAATGTGTGCAAGCATGGATGTGAGAGAAGCTTAAACCATGTCACATACAGAGTGACACAGCTTATATGCTTTAGGCAAATCATAGGAAAAACAAAACCAAAAAAAACTCACAGTTAACTCGAGATAATTTTGATGTAGGGGTATAAATATGCATCATGGGATGAATCAATTATTCAGACTGCATTGATCTGTAACATCAGAATCGATTCTTGGGGCCAAACTAAAGATGTTCCATGTGCTGCAGGTAAACCGCACCAGCATGCAAATTTCCGAAACGCAGGACGGCAGGGGAAGGTGTAAGCACTACCTGACGCTCTGTACGCTATCGTGCTTTTGGGAGATGTCTCTCTTTTGTAGCACGGCAAAGTTATTATTTTTTGCTAACTACAACAGCAATGCTGAAAACACTGAGGTAGATAACTAGTTAGCTATGTAAAAAGTAACAAATAATGGAGATGACTGCATTTAGAGGAGGTCTCAAAGTACATTTCTGCAACATGTTTATAGTGCATTATTAAATCTGGCCCAGAGATCGATCTTTCGTTTTCTACAGAATAAAAAACAATGTAATGTCAATTTGCTTAATCCATGCCAGCGAACGACAAGCTTCACCACCAGACTATTTATTTTTCTGTACAGTTCAGTAGCAGGCCTTTTGACGATTTACACCAGCTTACACTCACCGATTAATAACAATAAAAAAAATAACAAATTCTACTCTATTTCATGAAGTCCCCATGATGTTTTACAATTTTTAAAAGTTAAAAGAAAAAGGCCTGAATTTAAAGTTGTCAAAATAATCGTGATAGAAATGTTCCCTCAATAATCGTAATCAAACAGAATTGCCTTGGGGCCAAAGATTTTGATGGGATTCCACTCTACAAAAAAAAAAAAAAAAAAAAAAAACACATTTCTGTTCCTTATGGTCAGACAGCAGATAACTTTCCTACCTGAAATTTAGTCCAGCAGCTGGGGCTGCAAAACTGGTAAATAACTCTGTTGGCTGTGTAGTAATAGGCGGGTTCAGCGAGCTCACGCAGGCAGAAGCTGCAAGGCTGCATGGGGACTGGGCAGGAGGGAACAGAGTGACATCATGAGTGACCAATGGCAACGCGGGGAGGAGCCAGACAAGGAAAGCCGGGAGATACCTGTCTCTCCAGACGTTTTCACTTTATGAGATGTGATGCAGCACAAGGAGCAGAAGAGCAGCGCCTTTCCATGAACATCCCCACGGCACAGCATGTCAAAATTTTTACTTAAGGTCTTGCACCACTGGCATGGGAGCACTTTTGTGTTTTTCTGCAGTGCAAGAAACCATTATGAGAGAGCAGAAAGGACGCCTTCGAGCTGCAGAGTTAGACCTCAATGACGCCGCAATTTCATCACTGAGCGTAAAACTTGAGGCAGGGTGGTATAACGAATTTTTACTGTATATCAATACATTTTCAAATGAGATACGGGACAAGATAATACCATGCTAATATTTCTTTGACTGCTTTGCTGTATGTGTTAATTTTGATATTCCGAGGAGGGAAGAGTACGAGCAAAGATTTTTATTAGAAACTTCTAGTATTCCTTCCTGATTATAAACACTGCGAGAGGTTCAATCATGACGTTGCACAGAATCCACAGCTAAAAATCGAACCATTCAGAACCGCACGGGGAAGCTGATGAAGGGGAAAAGCAAGGAAATATTTTGAGAGGAATGTCAGAAATTGAGGGGTGGGAAAAAAAAAAAAAAAAGTTTTTTGGGGGCCTTCTGCTTGGAATAAATATATCTCTATACTGAATAAACGTACATTTGCAAACAGGGAAGGAAACCCTGTATTTGCTTTTCACTCAACAATAATAATAATAATGTGTTTGCGACCTCACATGTAGCTTTTGCTTACAATTGAGCATTTATTCGAATTCATAGAAAATACTAAGACATCACATGTATCACTACTCTGCCTAAATATACAGAGATATGATTTTTGGTCGCTACAGCCACTCCCTAGTTCTCATTTAACAATTAGAATCCACTATTCCATCCATATTTATTAAAATGAGCCAAAATCTATTCAGAACATTAAGACTACAGCACATTTCTAAATGTGTAACTTTCTAAGTTAAATTCAAGATGTCAGAAACAACTGACCTTTTTGAATTGAGCCAGACATGCGGCGTCACAGAAGCGCCTTTGCTGACCCTCATGGAGGAGATACTCCGCACGGGAGGTCTTGGAGTAGATATACAGGCCACAGCTGTCACAGCAGCTGGTCTTCAGGCCCTTGGTGGCCCGGAAGTGGCTGAAGCAGGTATCGCTGCAGAGGTGATGCACCATGTTCCCACTACTGACCTCATGAAGGATCTGGGAACAATGAGCAGCGACACTGAGTGTTACTATCTATGTATTTAATTACAATTACAATTCTCAAAAATTAAGTGACACTGAAGCCAACTTGTCAAGCCCTAAAAATCCAAATTCATTTTCATCACGGCATGAAAATCGGATGAGAACCAAACACTGATATCCATGGAATTTTCTAAATTAAAACTAATAAACACAATAAAAACAAAAGCGCAGTTTCATGGGCCATATACAGCACGTTGCTAAATCTACACTCTAATCTCAACACCAACAAGCTTCCTATAAAGAATGTATACCTCAGTTCTATCATTGTGTGACTTTCCAGAGCTTGCCATTAAAAGTGCTTACTTATTTGTAATAAGGTTTATTGTACAGATGCCATAATGACTAACAGATGGTCATGGAGAAGAAAAGGGTCAGTTTGTGCCAGGTTTTTCCCAGTAAACACATTATTTAAATCTGAATGTTTGATGTAGACAATTAACTAATTGAAGCCTTTGAATCAGGTGCACAGCAAGCCTCCTGGTCATACGTCAGAGAAGGTGCAAATACTTCCCTGTGTGTGTCGTCTGAGAAAAGGACAAGATACGACATGGCTTCATCACACACGCTGAAATGTTTTGGTAGAGTGGTGAGTCAATATAGCAGCAAACCATCCAATAGGAAGAGAGAGAGAAAAAAAAATCACATCTGGGGAGCTTTTCTTTCGGGCTCAGGCCCAAAACTAAAATGCTGTGTTTTGGATGAAAACAAGAAAGTGAACTTCAATTCCTTAATCAAGCACTTTACACCAAATGAGATGCACACAAGGAAGCAAGAAGCCAGAAGAACACTGAGGATCGCAGGGTGTACCAGCAAATCCTGAGCAAAGTCTGCGCAAAAGGCCGCATTTCCTCACCTCTCCCACCAGGTGGCACATGCTGCATCGCAGACCAGACAGCTCAGTTACAAGTGCAGAGCACCTCTGGCTCTGAGCCTCATAACGGGATAGGCAGACATTGTTACAGAACTCCTGGAAAGAATTCGATGGCCCATTCTGGGCAAAAACAGTCTCCTTTACAGTCCCGATATCCCTGCATGGAGAAAATCAGAAAGTCTACATAAAAAAATGAGGAAAAAGCACAATACACATGAACTGATATTAAAACATTCTCAAACAGTGTAAAATACCACGGTTTACCTTTTACAATACACACAAGGCTTTTTCCTAGGTGGTCTCCCAGTAAAGGCAGCAAGACAGGCAGAAGAGCAGAACAGCTGGGGCATGCCTTTGCGTTGGTAGGCCGTCTGGCCCTTCTGCAAGGCGTTGTGGCAGTTAGCACAGTGCATCTTTACAGACTGGCGAGGTGAGCAATGTGGCAGGAAAGGAGAGGGTTTCAGCTTCTGGGAGGACAGCTGCTGGATTTTGGGAATGGCAACGTGGCCAGCAGGGGTAGTGAGGCTGGGCTGGCTGACCGCTGCGAAAGCCTCGCACGTCCTCTGACTCCGTGATGGCGCTCGGGTGGAGCGACGTGTAGCACGTGGGACAAAATCCACATCACTGGGATCGTCCACCATGGTGTCAGAGTCATCATCAGACAGCTGATCTGCAGAACAGTTAGGTTTTTGAGTGATGATACACCTGACGCACGATAAACTGCAATTGCAGAATAATAACAGAGCCGTGATCATAAGCGAAAACAGATTTTCCACAATCACCACACAAGTGTCATGTTAATGATGTGCTTTTTTCGGCAGTTATTTACCACCATCTGAAGATTTCTGTGACGCTCTTCTCAACTCCATTCTCCTCAAACGCTGAACTCTCCGACTCTCCTAACCAAAACAACAGTTACCCCTAATGCAGATAATTCACTTCACTAACAAATCAAAGACAGAAAATAAAACCCTTACCAGCTTTTCCTGTACTTCTTCAGATGCGGTTGCGTTTTCAGTTGGACTACAGGCGACAGGAAGATCCTTAGCTAAAAAAAAATAACAAAATAAGTGCTCAACCCAAAAACTTTTAGCCCCTTTTCAAAATATAATTAAGATAAACAGCTTGGATCTTCATACCTTCAGTCGCTCTTCCTGGCTTGACTTTGCTTGGCTGTGGCTCAATGCTGCCCTCTGCTGTAACCTCCCCAAACTGTTTCTTCATCTGCTGTTCCTCGGCATTAGACTCTGTTGTCTGAATCTCACTCAGTGGTAAGGAATCTTTCCTGAGCTGCTCCTGCCCGTGTTCCAGCAGCTTATTGCATTCAGCATCTTTTGGAGCCCCTTTGAAAGCTGAAATCTCATCCGTTACCTTGGGCTCATTCTCAGCCTCTCCTCTAGTCCAAGGCGTATCTGACTGACATTCAGAAAGCTTCACTAATCCCCCAGTAGAGCCAAGTTGCATCTCCTCAGTTTCCATTCCTATCTTGACCTCTTCTGATTTATCCATTCTTCCACTCACTGATTCCTTAGCCTTCAGTGACAAACCATCCATTTTTTCTTGTTTGCTGACATTCGATTCCCAGAAATCTGAGGGACTGCTTACGAATCACTCTGCTGTAGAAATCTTTCACTTGGGTTGTAGAAAGTTCCAGTAAACTTGGGTCCACCGATATACTTAAATTCCTGTCCAGTCCCTTTCTCTCAGACAGGGACAGCAAAATAATCTCTGGAGTGGGCTGCTGTGCATCACATCCTTGTACGTTAACTAAACTGGAACATGACAATTCATGGTTGGTTCATGGGCACAAAGTTTCACTGAGATTTGTCTAAAACACCTGAACATTCATAAGGGTTCATAATGGTGCAAAGTTATACGTTTAAATTAAAAAAGAATTCATAAACATGAGATGCTGAATAAAATACAAATTTAATATACTTTCTAATCCATGTGGCAAAACAGCCAACATTACGTCTATTACCGTGGGGCGAAAAACATAAAATGTTTGGGGAAGAAAAAACCTCTAGCATTCGGTTACTATTGTGCAATTGCTGGGACAAATTAATAGAAAATGCCAGCCCTTGCACAGGCCCCTAGCTAGAAGTCGGTTTGTAATAAGCTATATGTAAATCACAAAACTAAACTCAGTTCATTTGGAACTGAATTATTACCAATTCATCACCCTTCTAACGATTTGCCATCACTATTTTCTTTGTGTTAAGTCGAAGTGAAAAGCCAGTTTTGGAGAACCATAAGTAAACGTTAGTTAGCACGACAGCTAGGAAAACGTTATTTGGCAACACGGAGGTAGACATCTAGCCCTTTCAAAATAGTGCATTTGTCATTAGATATGTTTAATTTTAATGTCACCAATCAAGATTAAGATACACTTACTTATTACCTTGGAAAGACAAAATATATACCTTTTCAAAAATGACGGCAAGGTATTAATTGTCAATACTTCTGGCAAAGATGAAACTGAATTGGAGCTGCGCCTTTAAAGCAGCACTTTTGCAGCAGTTTCAGCTTTGCGGCAAATAGGCAGCTTTTACAATGCTGCGCTCTGATTGGTCCGCCGAGCGGCTGGCGGAAAGCTCGCGGAGCTGGCACGTCGCGGATAACGCCAAGACCAGCTCGCCGAGAAAAGACCCCCAATTGGTTTGGTGCCAGAGGTTTGTTTCCACTTGAGTCTGACTGTGATATAAAGTACCAAAATGGAACTCGACGTCCCGAGGCATTTTTTTTAAAAACTATTTCGAACTCGCAAATTATATTAATTAAATTATAATTATAGCAAACTACTGCTGTTTTTTCCCTGTAACAGTAATTGTTACCGATCAGTTTTATGTACCTAATAAAACTACTAAAGATGTTGCATTAACAGGAGGATCAAACGTAAAACACGCATACAACAAAATGCTTTAAACAACACAAGTTCTTCAGAAATTACAAACTTGGTACAGAGTTTTGTTAAAAATAAATTACTAATCTAGTAATTTCCTCACAGTTCCTGTTCAATATTCTCACCCAGCTTCGCGGGTCGTGAGTCATGCTTAAAAGAATCTTTGACAATACTCATTTAGTTACGCTACAAAAATTTAACTAGATTTACTAAAAAAAACTGGTATGTCACGCAACAACAAACTCTCTAAATCGGAACCACAGTTTCAGCATATACCCAAGAAATTTAGGGACATTTCACTAAATAAATACGTTTTGCTTTAAAGCTTAATGGATCTCAACAATAAGGTATACTGTACTACACATCGTTTTCAACTGTTGTAATTATGCTTACATTTCTGCAACATGATTGCACTAGACTGCGAACAGCTCTATAAAAATGCAATCTATTTCTAGATAGTATAATTAAACATTCGCATTCTAAATTTGGTTAAGTCAGTGTGTTCAGTGCATATGCATAGTCTTTATGTATGACATGCATTTTCACTAATGACTAGTAAAACGTTTTAGATTATCCTCCCCCCTTCTCCCTTCGGCTTCGTCCGAATGATCGAATTAAGACACCTTCATGGCTAAAGTCAGACAACACCTATTCCCCCACGTTGCGCAAAGCCCGCCATTACTCCGCCACACAAGGCATCTGAATGAGCATTATATAATTCACCGGTGCTACACATTAATCATATCTTACACAACTGACACGATTCCCAAACGGACTTCAGACAATACAACGACTGTAAGAACGTGTCTTACCAACGTAATATGTATCACTGCATGCTCCCGATCCCACATGTATCCTTAGTTTAGAACTAGCACCAACCCTCACAGACATGAAAGTAGGCGGGACTGCTCTTAAATCAGCTCTTACTAACGGTATATGATAGATTTTCGTCGTTTCTGTTGTGGTAGTCAAACTGACGGTTCAGTTATGTAATGCGCATAATTGGCAATTTATTGTACTATACTTTAAAAATCTATTCTGATGTTTGTGAATGACTCTTTAACGCAGTAACTGATCACTCGACTTTTTAATCTTAATTGATGCACAGTAATTTGTTTAGCATTTTTTCCTGTCACGTGGTTGCCACATATAATGCACATATTTACACGTCGCGCGGCCGTGCAAGGCATGTCGGTAAAGTGCACAATTGGTCCAGCCGACCAACCCCGCGGCGTCATCATATATATGCAAATGTGAATCAGCCAATCATGTGGCAGCAGCTCAATACATGAAATCATGCAGATAAGGGTGAAGCGTTTTAGTTAATGATCAACTCAAACATCACAATGGGGAAAATGTGATTTCGGTGATTTTGACAGTGGCATGGGTCTTGGTGGCATATTGTGTGGTTAGTATTTCATAAACAGCTGATATGGAATTTTCACACACAACAGTCTCTGGAGCTTACAAAGAATGTTGTGAAAAAAAAACGAAAAATGTCTAGTGGGTGACAGTTCTGTGGGTGGACCCACCTTGTTGAGAGAGGTCTGCAGACAATGGCCAGGGTGGTTCGAGCTGACAGAAAGGCTGTGGTAACTCAGACAACTACTCTGTACAACTGCGGTGAGCAGAAAAACATCTCAGAATGCACAGCACGTCGAACCTTGAGGTAGATGGGCTGCAACAGCAGAAGACCATGTCAGGTTCCACTCCTGTCAGCCAAAACCAGAAAGTTAAGGCTGCAGTGGGCAGTTGGAAAGATCTCAGCTTCTGCTGCAACATGCATATGGTAAGCTTGGAATCTGGCAGAGCAGATTGCACCCATAGACCCAATCTACCTTCTTCCAAGAGTTCATGCTTCGGGTGGTGGTCAGCAGATCGAAGCCCAACAGAGCACCTTTGGGATACGGTAGAAGGGCAAATTTGCAGCATGAATGTGCAGCAGTTAAGTGTTTCGATAATGGCAACATGGCCAGACCTCACCTGGTTATATATAGTTTTGTCAAATTTCCACACATCATTAACATGCTTGATGGATACAAAAGAAAGGCAAAAGATTCTCATAAGTAGATGCACTGACAAAAGAAATGGCCAAATTGTTTCAGATTTCATTATATAAAGCCACCTGCCAAATACATTTGTTATAGTGACATATTTAAACAAATATACCATGAAAGTGCATATAAAATTCAATTATAGTAAGGTCCCCTTTTATTCCTGATATTTTAATCATTATGACACACTCACAGGTCCTTTGAAGAGGCCAAGGTCTTGATTTCAATCAAGTATGTCTGATATAATTTTACTTCCTGGAATGTGTAGGCACACTGGCATTATGAAAGACTTAAAAACCAACCTTTACTTTTCAAAGTAATTGAAAATCAGAATCAAATTGTAACAGTAATAGACATAAATGGCAGTTTATTGGTCAGTTTGTACTGTAACATATATTGTACAAACAGAAAAATCAAGGAATATGTTTTACTTAAAGTGACTTGTGATAGGCACAGATAATACATATTTTTTCACTTCAGAATGAGTTTACTAAGCATCACACAAAAACACCATCAGTATAATGTGTGTATTCGACCTATAAATGGAAAACGTTTTATAATGTTACAATTACACAGTGAAATCAACTGCATTCAATTAATACAGGAAAAAAAAACCTAAACTATATACCATGGTAAAATGTTTAAATTAAGTGAGCTTCACCCATGTGTGGATAATGAATTGTACAACATGTAGGTATTTTGGCCTATACCAATTTAAACTACAAATATACCAATTTAAAACTACAGACAATATCCTACAATATATTTTGTTTAGAATTAGCCCTGACTTGTATTAAATGCATTTTTGCACTTCAGTTCTATTACTTCTAAATGCCATAATTTTATTTTAATAATCTTTTATAATTAAGACCTACAATTCCACAGTTTACAAGCTACTTATCGTGAAACGTGATTAGATTTGTTTCCTGTTACTTGTGCTGACTTCCTCACTGACAATCTATTATTAAGATTATTAATCTTATTAATAAGACTAGTTTGAATACCAAAATGGAAACATTTTGATATAGCAGCTAAAATCATGTCTACACCTGCCGAAAGGTATATTTATTTACAATTTGCCACAAACATTCATTCAATCAGAATGCTCACTAAAAGAGTTTAAATTAAATCCTGGGTTTTTAAGGACAATGAAAGAATGATATAAAAAGCAAAAAGGAACTCAGAAGTAGAGTTCCATTTAAGACAAACTAACACCAATAATTTGATTAAGGTAAATTCATCTGTGTAATGACTGGACACCTTTTTAGTAGTACAGAACATTTCAGGGAAATAGTTGGACAAAACAGTACATATAGATTTTTGTTTGATTCCCTGAAATATCATAAGTAGCCCTCATAACTAAACAGCATCGTTTTACCACATCAAAATGGTACACAAACATTCTTTTACCCTAAAAACGGGCTCAATCCACTTGCATGGTTCCATTTAAATGACTTATAGTGTGAGTAACCTTCTGAAAAGTTCAGACATATTCAAGTTGAGGGCAGGAAAAAAAACGTAAAGATACTGATGCAAGTGACAGGAGGCATCCTGTAAAAACTCCAACAAAGAGTGACAAACAAAACTAATACTCCAATATCCCTGTTCCACAGAATCCTTCTCCCCATTTAGGTGTAAATTACAACAAAGATGATTTATTTCAAATTATTTTGAATAGACGCTGCGCAACTTGCAAGCGCTTCTAAGAAAAAATAGTTTAAGTAGTTTGTGATAAAATGCTGCCGTACGTTTATTACAGCATGAGTCAAAAACTGAAAGCCGTACATAGAAAGAACATTAGGTGTGAAGGTGCACAATGCACTGACCTAAGTTTTTTACCTTTACTTAAACAATTCAACAAGTCTTTTCTTGCTTTTAAGATGTATGCGCTAGTCAGTTTAATGTTCTAAATCCAACTACTTAAAGTTGCAACAATAAATTTCCTTTTTCAATGCTTCAGATTTTTTAAGTTGACTGCCTTGAGTTCTCATGCACGTGCACAACATGCTATTCCACTATTTTCAAGTTACTCTGGAAAAAGTAAAGTCTACATTTAGGGAATCGTACAGTGAAATCATCATCTTCAGCAATGATAATTTTGCTTAACACAATACAACAAAAATGACAGCAATTTCAGACAATACGCATCTGTACATAAATTTCAAAAATATTCTTGATAGAAGAAACCAATCATAATGATACATATATTTAAAGTATCCCTTTCATTTAAATAGAAATATACATTTAACTGAATAAAAAAGCACCACATGATGTGTAAAAGAAATGCTTTTTTAAAATATGCGTTTATGTAGAATCAGTCTCTAAAGGATGCCAAAGAAAAATGATTCTCAGAAGCTGTTCAGTATCCAGTTTACAGGTTAAATGAAATGTAACATATAAGATGAAACATACATAGATGCATACATACATAATCATTGATACTATATGACATAAAACTTTATACTCAAAATATTTTGAAATTATCCAAAATGTATACCCAAAAACAAAAACTTACTCAAAGCAAACCACCTTTTTCTAAGATGCCAGTCACTGGGATCTCAAAATAATCATGTCCATAAATAAGAATTAATATTCAGTCATTTTGTTAAATCACTGGGGAATTAGGGTCTCTGATTTTTAATTTCCCCCATCACTAAATATATGGAGTGACACAAATTCAACCTTTATCACATACTGTCTTGACGGAAAATATCTAACATTGTGTTCAAGAGAAACATATTTGCTCCTTCTGCATCATCTGTGACCTTGACAGATGTAATAAGCCCTGACATTTCTAACACAAAATTCCAAGTAATGCTGCTTTATCTAACTGGCTGACATAAAAACAAAAACACTATATTAGACCAAATTGTGCTCCCTGTACTCAAATCTGGAGGAGAGAACTTGCGTAGTGGATGCATGGTGTCTGTTCCATTTATTTTGCTCATATGTACACTGGGGGGAAATGCTGGAGAGATGTATTATGGCTTAATAAAGGGTTAAAATGGTCCCTTTAAGTTCTCTGCTTACACCTTCAGCTGGGTGACCTTGGCGTGCTCCAGTCTGGCTTGGATGTCCACAGGCTTTTCGAAGAAGTGGACCACAACAGGCTCGTTCAGCAGGGAGGCTAGGATCTGCTCGAAAGCAAAGGACCACTCCACCTCCTGTGGCTGGATTGCAGTCTCTGGAGCGCAAGGAGCAGGCAGCGTGTCTGACTCCGTTTCCGGGACAGCGGGATGCTCCCTGTGGGCAGAGGCAGTTTCAGTGGGGGGGGGCGGGCCCTGCAGGCGACGGCCCACCTCCTCCATCCTCAGCAGGAGGCTCGTGACGCTCGCTATGGCCCGGTACAGCAACTCCTCCTCCGCATCGCCATGAAACAAGCTGTACAGAGTTTTGGAGAACTGGATGAATTGACCCTGAATGGGGAGAGAAAAACAAAAATCCTCACACAAAGGAATGAAATCTACTTTTGATTAATATGAATGATCAAATCACTTCACTCAAAATCAAAACTAACGAAAGCAGAAAAGATAACCGATTAAAACAAAATGTAATTATTAAACTTAAAAATCATTCAATCAAGAAAACAAACCTGGGAATCCAAACAGTAACCAATCCACAGTCTATTACAGCGTAATAATTTTGGTGCAACATTTAGTCTTGGTATTGCTCACAGGTCGAAGTGTCGAGTCATGAGGCTGTCGATCTACCTGGTTTATCCTGGGTAAATCCTTAATGCTCTCCTCTCTCTTCAGCAGCTCATCCTGCCACTGCTTCAGGTATGCTTGCAGATCCACCTTCCCTCTGCCTGAAATAGTGGATAAGAAAAAAAAAATAAGTCAGACACTGTCAGAGTACAGATACTGAAGGATGAGTCAGTATGAGGGATATTTGGGGATGCTGTCAAAACACAGGTAACAGAAGCCACCATTTACCGGCAAGTGTTTATGGAACTGGAAAAGGATTGCATAATGTAAACATCCATCCATCCATCCACCTACCCATCCAGGCTGTGTGTCTTGTGCAGGGTTGCAGTGAACCTGGTCTTCCTTTAGGAGGTACCATTTCATACCAAATCACTAAGTCACACGCAATCAGACATTAAGGGCAATTCAGAAACAATTCAAGAATCCACAGATTTTTGTTTTTACCGTGGGGGGAAACTGGAGTACTCAAAGGAAACTCACACATGCAGGTGGGACATGCAAGGCAGACACACTCAGAGCTGGGATGAAGCAGCCACACCTACAGTTGGATTTTAGGGCCAAAGTGCTATCCACTGAGGCTATACTCTTGCTACAGGAAAAACAATACTCAATATTTGTATTTTCTGCAGTATTATTTGTATCCATTCATAAAAAAT
Organism: Boulengeromyrus knoepffleri; assembly: GCA_026770805.1. NCBI lineage: Eukaryota > Metazoa > Chordata > Actinopteri > Osteoglossiformes > Mormyridae > Boulengeromyrus > Boulengeromyrus knoepffleri. The sequence goes on from JABJVO010000039.1 coordinate 4,599,954, forward strand.
GTTTACTGTATATAAAAAAAATTGTATATTGTCTATATTAGGCAGTGGACAAATAATTCATACTAATCATACTATTCCTGTTTGTGTATTTTTTCCTGTTTGCGTATTTTTTCCTGTTTGTGTATTATGTACATCTGATTCTCTCAAAATGAATGTCAATATTTCATAATCAGCTGTATCCAGCCCACTAACCAATCTTTTTTTTTTTTTATCCTAAGTCACATAATTACTCAACGATGAACATGAAACAACGTTTGGACTCCAGGCAAATTACCTCTTTCTGGGCTTTTTCTAATAACACCATCCTCAGGAACATCACCCAATGAGACTGCAACAGACAAAGTGCTCACGTTTTGAAAAGGAAGAATTAAAAAACTGATACTACCACTGTTTTACACTATTATCAATTAATTACAGAAACTACGCCGGTTGCAAACTTGCAAACATACACTAGACTTAAAACAAAAAAATTCATGTTTCATCACAGAGAGGGAGGCACAGACAGTGGTAGACAGACACACTGTCAGAAAAAAGTTACAATTTGTACCTTTGAGGGTACAATTACTTGTCAGTGGGGCTGTACTCTCAAGGGTCTGCCAATTTTGCCCTAGCTGTAGGTAAATGTACCTTTTAAGGTACAGAAAAGGACTCTGAGGAACACTTTTATATCATTGGTGGTACATTAATGTTATTTGTACCTTGGGGAACAAATCTCTAACTGGGCTGTACCCTTTTTTCTGACAGTGCAAGAGAATATCCAGAGAACAGATATAGAAGAAAAAGCCATCTGACCATTCAGTCGACTAAAGTAGGAGAAGTCTTCACTCAGTGACCTAAGGTGGGAAACTTTGTGGCCCTTTGAGAATAAAGGACGTTCGGTCTCTATTTCTGTAAAAGCTAGAAAATAGGGTGTGTTTAGCCAGGCTGTATGAGTCAAAGCGCAGGAGGTCCATAAAGCCAGTTAGTGAGCAGGATGCACAGCTAATTTCATCTTAATCATCTATAATAAAGCATCTTAAAACAGTTGACAGTAGAACAAAGAGCCAAGATTATAGGCAGGTATCATGCACCTGTTTCTACTTGTGTTCTTCCTTCTCACAGAGTGAATGGATGTTATCTCACTCTCCTTTTGGTTGTCAGGATTACACAACATAAGCAACAGAAATCAGATCAATAAAGGAAAATTACATTTACCGGGTGGTAGATGCATCTTGAACAGAAATTTCAGTTTTTCTGTAAAAGTGCCACTGTACAGAATATCTGTGATGAGAGAAAAAAAAAACAGCATTACTGCCCTGAATGCGTGGAGGTTCACTGGCTAGTGTCAGGAGGAAACAAGCTGGCCATACTCAGGCCACAGCAGAACTCCTTGAAGTTGACCAGGCCGTCCTGGTTCTCATCCAGCAGGCGGAAGGCCCACAAGGAGAGGAGACGGCAACTGCTGCAGTGGGACCAGGGAGCCAGGAGGGAGAAGAGGCTGCAGAACTGCTGCTGGGCTAACTGGTACTGCTCTAGGTAGGCCAGGCTGGGGTTGTGGTGCAGGAGGGTAACATTGTCCATCGTCCAGTAGCAGCTTAGGAAGTGCTGTCTCTGCAAGCCAGTGCCATGGAAACAGACAGTGCTGTCAAAGTCGGGTGAAGCCAGGGAAACACATCGTCCTCTCGGAGCTACCATAAGTATATATATAAATATAAATAAAAGTATCTTTGAATGCATAACATCATAATACATAATAAATATGCAGAAATGTCAAAATGTTTGACAGAGATGTGAAAAGGCAATTTAGGGATAGATAGGCATTTCATTGACATTCTTGAAAGCAGAAATTCAGACAGACTCTTATACACTCGAAGAGTAGTTTTTACCTTGAATAGCCCATAAAGATCATCCAGATCTGCGGGAGTGAACTTCACCTCCTGGGAAACAACCCTTAACTGATGATAAAACAAAAGGATAGTTTGAATATAATTTAGCTGTTCTGCATTTAGTTTGAACTAAGTAGGCAAATTGATGAATGTGAAAACCAAACTAAAAGCCAGGGATTCGGCCAAGATACTACTACATAAAGAGTTGGAGCACTTACAACATTCTGCTTGGTTGTATCTTCTAAAGTCTGGATCACAAACAGCTTGTTTCTCCTTCGCATGCTCTCCACCTCCTCGGATCGAATGTCCCCGTATTTCTGCACATCAAAGAACTGTTTAGCGCTGGGGTCACAATATCATCCCTGTCCCCAGACGGCAGTGCTGCACCTATGGCAGCAGAGGAGAGGGGAAGGCCTGCCCCCAGACGGCAGTGCTGCACCTATGGCAGCAGAGGAGAGGGGAAGGCCGGCCAGATGCTGCTGCGCTCACCTCGTAGGCCTCTCGAATGAGATCGGTGATGTCCACCTTGCTGTTCGCAGTCTTCTCACTGTTCACCGTGGCTCCTTGCTGCACTGTGGGTGGAAGGGGGCTGTCTTTGTTGGTCACACTGTCAAAAAACCTACAGGGCACATAATGTCACAAACAGTCTCAGTCTGCTCGCTGACGGACAAGTCCGACAAGCAACCAAAGATAACGTCGGTTCTAAATGCAAGCCTTGGCAAACAAGCTATTGCAGTAACAAGGAATGTCCAGATGATTTTCTCAAAGGGTAAGAGAGAACCAAATTAGTTCATACTAGAAGTACAAAATTAAATCGGGGTCAAGTATACGGCACTAGGTAAATTTCAGATAAGATTTGTGCACGGTACATGCAAGATCTTAGAACAAATGCATTTTTTCCCCCAACATGTTATTCTTTACACCCATTTAAGTTGATATTATAAAATGTTTCCATGTAATTTTGATATGGATGTATCCTAATACCAAACAGCAGTAAACAGACATGCACATTTTTCAAATCACAGTAAATTATACCGAAAATAATCTTGAGTGTACTGTGATGATCTGATTACCATGATAGCTGTAAATCTGACTCTAAAATGTATAAATTAACAGCTTGAGCATATGTATAGAGTAGTGGTGCTGCTGACTTATTCAGGATGGTGACAGCCTCCGCATCATCACGGCAGGCGAGCAGATGGTCCATGTTGAAGTCCAGCACCGCTAAGCCGAGCTGTAGGATGGCCTTGATTCCATCGTAGAAGAAGCAGTCAACGACATTGACGGCACTCTCAATGGGCAACACGCTGATGAATAGCGTGAGGAACCAGGAGAGGGACACAGACGAGAAGAAGGTCATATCCGTCATGTGCTCCATCAGCTGGGACAGGTGCTCTCGGATGAGCTCCTCAAACACCGACTGGTCCACTAGGGCACCTGAAACATGCATGCACACGTACATAACATAAAACATAACACTCACAATGAATAACACTAAGGCTTTATGACGATGTTTGTTTTCTATGACTTCAGCTTGTAAACATTTATCCAGGTAGACGCTTCCCTGAAGCACGCAGCACACCCTCTGTGTACACACCAGTTAGGTTACACTGTTAGGTATAAGGAACGTTCATGTAATTAGGCGCTTTCACCCCGAAGTTCCGGAACCTGGTCCCAGTTTATGAGTCCCTGGAGTGTCTTGACCTGGAACTTTTGTAGCTACTGGCCACTTTCTTGTGTCGCTTTCACACGGCCCAGCGGGAACTGGGACATTTATGATAATTAAGCATGCGAGATGCAAAAAGTTCAAAGGTTAAAGTTCACACGATCTCATACACAACTACACTGTCACGGTAAAACAATGAAGGATAAGTAATTTGTTTTGTTAATTATTTGTTAGTTACTAATGGGGGATCGATCACGATCAAAACGGGTCACAGCCTTTTATTTATATTTTATTCATACGACCCAAAACATGTTTATATTTCATTATTAAATCTGGCTGGTAAAACCATCTTTTGGTTTCACAAAATAGAAAACAATCCTGCTAATAAGCGCTGGAAAGTTTCACTGCCTGCACCGGTGATATTACACAAAAGTAATTTATCAAATTTTCTGATGCATAAATATGGAGACACAAGCAAAAACACGAATTCATTAAAAGTAACTGAAGTACAAAAATAATTCCAGACTTCTTCCGTTGACAGATTTTTGCTTTTTCTTTCACGTTGCATCTCAGGGTATATTTGGGGGGGGGGGCAGATGGGTGCCAGGGGGGTGTTTGCTGTGTTTTGTTCTGTGTTGATACTGTTCACTATCTCTTTTCTCTGCACTTCCCTGTAACTTCCAAGTTAGCGCCGGAGTCTGTGGTCAACTGTCTTAATCTTAATCTTCTTAAAAAGGTTCTGGTTCCTGCAGTGTAAAAGTGCCAATTGTCTTACAACATTCCAATAAAAAGACAGACAGAACTGGAAAATGTCCGCAAACTCACCAATGATCCTGCGGTTAAAATAGTCAGGCAGCATCCTCTCACAGATAGCGACCAGCAGCCAGAAGGCCTCCTCTTCCTTGGCATACAGCAGCAAAACCGACGTCAAGATGTTCATGGCCTAAGGGGCAAAGGACCAGTGAGGTCAGGAGAAGTCATCTGCAGCCTACCCCAGAGTCCACCGGCTAGCCCCAAGCATACCTGGCAGTAGCCGATCTTGGGGTTTCGGTAAGCGTACGAGGTGAGGACGCGGCGCAGGGCAGAGATGCCCGTGTCACTCTGGAAGGCAGGGTGCTCCGGCAGGGACCGGTGCAAGTCCCGCTCTATTTCATCTGTGGCCAGAGTACTGGTACCAAGTGACTGCTCAACCAGCTCCGAATAGTAACCCGGATGGGTAACCATGTCATTTATGGCACCTAGCAGGGCAGAGTGACATAAAATAAGAGGGAGAGACAGGTGCACTGCCTGCTGCCATAACAATGCCAGACTCGAAAGCCTCCAGTTTGTAATTCACCACAGTACATCATATACACACAACTAGACTAATACCTGCACCATTATAAACCATAAGGTCCTAATGGGCAAAGTACAGAAAAAAGCACTATATTCCAGGAATAAAGTAGTCAGATTTACACAGCAGCAGGCCTTCCTCAGGTACTAAGTGGGACAAATACATTTTCATAACCAACAAAGGGCAAGAGTCGGCATACAGGACAATCACTCTGGAGTAAAACTGTCAGCGTACCTGAGAAGAGCAGCCAAAGTTCCCCTCTCAGGGCCTCAGGAACTCCCCGCACAACCAAGTCTCGCGTCTTCCTCGTGCGAAACATACTCATACCACGGCCGTACTCCGCAAAGTGGATGTTCCACGACTGCTCCTTCATCTTCTCCTTCAGCTACCCCATCACAACCCCCCATAATGGGTGCATCAGAATAAATGTTATGTTGTTCCCAGCAACAAAAACTCAAAAAAACACTGATATCTTTCTCCACAAGAGTAGCCATCGTCATTTTAGGCGTAGCCTAAGACAGATTTTAACACCTTGTTATGAACTAGTACGTCAATTTCATACTGTTTACCTAAGAAAATAAGCTGAAACTTACAGAAACTTAGTAAATACAGTTCTCCAAAAATGCTAATTTTAGAGCTACAGTGCTGAAATGGATCAAACAAATATTTGAAAACTCATCCATAACGGTACCATTTTGGGGTCCAGGTTCTCAGCGTCCTGGGGGTGGAAGACCGTCATCAGTGCCTCTGTGCTCACTGCCTTGCTGCTGTCTCGCTGGCCGACCATCAGAGCCACCTCCTCAGGATTATCCTCGAAGTGCTCAATGAGGTTGTGGCAGCTCTCTGCGCCAGCCTGGAAGGACACGCGGGCCGGCCTTTACCGTGGCCTTTGGAAACCACACTGTACTGTACCACAGTGGGTTTGTGGATATCTCCAGAAACCATTGAAGAGTGTACGACTAGGACACAGAGCATCTGGTCAACTGAAATTGACGTGTTAGATTTCAAATACACAGCTTTGTTGTATTTTTCAGCTGTATTTCCATATTTGAATGAGAAAAAACATTTTCTGTCACCCAACATGTATCTATTGTTGTTTCTACTGTGAATGAATTTATGTTCGCTGTGCAGGTAATTTTGGGATTTCACTTGCTATTGACTGCACATTTTCACACACTGATAGCTTATAAATACTGACTGATGTGTCAGTATAGATGGTTGTGGGATACAACATGTGCTTTAAACGCCCATGTTCATTGTAAATTATGGAAATTTGTATCGACAGATTAATATCAACTTGTTCAGGAGAATGCAGGAAAACACTGGTTCCTGTCTGCATGATGATGTGTCCCCAGACTGCCTTCCAATCCCTACACCTCCCACTTGGCTTGGGCGGTTTGGCAGTATTCTTATACTTAGGAATCCCAAAGGTGGTATTTTTAATACCATAAAAACTAGACGCTCCTTTCTATGACACTGATGCTGAGATGCTGTATTGAGGTGATGTTGTACACACAGGGTTAGTGGTGATTAGAGCCTCTTAACTTCACAAGAAAAAAGGCAAAGAATAACACTTATGCGTAAGCTAATGCCGCAGAAACAGAAGGTGGCGTGAATGTGCGGTAAACTGTTGGAGGAAGCAAGGCATACGTGAAACCTAAGGGCACAGCTGCAGATCAGGCAGGTGCCGCAGGGCGGACAGTGACACGGGCGTCAATAAACGAAGGGTGGTCTTTTTAACTCTTTAACAAACAGTTGTCTCCTCGTTTTCCTAGCGCTCAGCTTCCACACTGATGAGCTCGTTTGGGCTCTCTCTGATTACGGAGTTTACAGTACCCTATATGATCCATCCATCCATCAATTAATTATTCTGCTATATATCATAAGCAGGGGGAAAATGTCTAGAAGGTAGAAATAGTGTCCAAGCCTGCCTCCCATATCCCTCTGCCTCCCTCTATACCCTGCTACACAAGGCTTGGGGTGGCATTAAATTCTTCACACTCATACTGTCAATACCTTATACCATGGTATATGGTATTTAGATGGTATTTTTTCAGGGGGGATCCACCCACAAGATACTGTGCAGTATACTAAAATTATTACCATAGTACCACCCAACTCTACCATACACACTCTCCCCACCTCTCCAAGAAAATCTTTATAAAGAGCCCAACTTCGTGTGACTTGTCTTAATTGTAACCAGGTTCACCAAACCTGCGTCTGTTTTTCCTGTATCACCACTGACTTGGACTAGGGCTATGTGACACGATTAATTTTCCCCACGATAAATTTCACCGAGATGGGGGGGATACAATTACTTCAAACAGCCACTAAAACATCTTCTCAGCCACACCGCAAGAGCAAATCACTCTTTAGTGTCATTATTGCTACTATCTGAATTTGAAATTTGATGCAAATGATTAATTTCAGCTGTGAAAAGAATACTGAGTGACATTTGTGTAAGGTGAAGCGAGAGGCGCCGCTCACCCCAGCAGCCAAGATGTGGCGAGGGCTGGCTGTGGCCCCACACCTCCTGCGAACGCTATTGGCCAGGCGCTCGTAGTCCCGCACCTCGGAGAAACGTAGTGCCCTCTTCCCACGCACACACACTGTCACTGCTCGACTGCTGCTGTCGGGTTTCTCCACGCCGACGATCTGCAAGGGCAAAACCACTGGCTTTAGCTCACTGATCTGACTCCAACAGGCAACTAAAGACTGCTCTTTAATCTAAAAATACACCACTAATATTACTTAGAAGACGCTTCTATTCAGAATGATATAGACATTTTTACGGCTGGGTAATCACCTTCAGGCAGGCTAAACTATCACATTTCCAGGTGGCCTATCAAACCAACCTTTCTGTGATATGTTAGTCCCTAAGCCTCTACGCCATCTTGCTGAACAGCGAGCAGACAGCTTGCTAATCGTCCTCTGTGTGAAAGGTTCCCGTTCCAGAGGGTCCCTCCAGGCAATAAAGCCATAAAGGAGTGGCCCACATGCTGCATGTAACTGAGAAATTTGCACGTCTCTCCAACGAGTTTTTAATTTCTCCATGTAATGACTCCCAAAATTACAGCAATTGTGAAACTGAGAAACTTGTAAGACACTGTATATTTCTGGCATGTCAGTAATGAAAAAGCTATAGAAAAATTAGGGTGTCAAATACAACTCATCGTGTAAAACTAAACATGTTAAACAATGAACACAAGTGGGTGGCAGAGGAACTTCAAACACAGACATAACAGGAGAGGCGTAACAGAACAACAAACACGAACAGCATGTGTCTTTCCACAAGGAAATAACATCAAAAATGCCTGGCTGATTGCAAGGAATCAGTCCTCCATGTTTGAAGTGCTTAAACCAATTAACTGTGAAGTGCCCGTGTGCACAGGGTGCAACAATCCAGAACACAAAATGTTTAAAATAAAACAGCTAGGTTTCCAGGAATGGCTGGGTCTAAATTGGTGCATTCCATTAAGGTTCATGTGGAACAATATCTCATGATCTCAGGCATCTCCATGCCATGCTACACTGGTACTTCCCTCTGTGGAGTGGGATGGCATCCACTGCAATGACAATGCTCCACTTCACAGTAATTTAATATACATTACACATTCACTGTTGGGTGGATGTTAATGCAAACAGCCACATCCAGAAGCAGTGACTTTATTTACTGTATGCTACACATCACTTTCTCTGCAAAGCTAGCTTAGTCACACTTCGTTTTTGCTTCCATTTCCATTACAGCTAAATGATTTGTTATTCTGCAGGAGAACCTGAAGCGAAGCTCCTTGCCTCTCGTATGGGAATGATGACATAGCACTGGCTGCCGTCCTGACTGGCAAAGCACAGGTAGTTCTCGGAAACGCAGATCTTTCCCAGTGTGTTGAAATGGCTGAAGGGAACCCACAGGAAGCTCTCGTAGACCTCCACCAGGTTCTCTCCACGAGGCAAACGGAAAAAGGCGCAGAACTGCTCATTACGCGCATGTGTCTCCAAGCCCCTGGATCAGACACAGCAAACAGGACAGATGCAGCAGGAGCACAGCAGAAAGTCTGAGTGATATACAGAGTTGTTTTCTAAATATGTGTCATATTATAGCATAGTGTTTAGTTAGTAACTGTTCTAGTAACGGTATTGTGACCCATAGCAAATCTAAGCAGGACAGTTGTTTATGTATTGTTTGTTTAATTTAACATTATTTTGGAATTTAATGCTTTCTATGATTCTATAGTATAGCAATTTCATTTTATTTATTAGTGAGCATTTTTGTAACACCTATGCTGATCTTTGGGTTCATTGTATCAGAAATAAACATTAGTAACACATTTTAACATGAGTATCACCTTGTAGGGATGTCATTTTAAAAGGTTTAAGGCATCGTATTTTACGATGACAGAGACAAGCACTGGTTTAAGCTGATGTTTAAAAAAATCTTGCCAATGAGTGCGTGAAGTCTGTCATGATCATTGGGTTTTGTCAAAATAATACATTGTTGGTATTACTCCAGAATGTTCTCTGTTTAAAGTATACTGACCACTTGTACTAGTAATCAAAACTGAAATTACTCTTGATAAAAGTACAATCTTTTTCACCTGTGTCAGCGATGGGCGTGACTTAAGTAGACAATCCTTTTAAATACAATGATGCCCACATATCTTTGGCCATATAGTGTATGTGGAGTGTAACTACAGAGTGATTCAAATAGTGAAATGACAGTATCATCTGCTTCCCAGAGGTACTACTCTGATGATGGTGAAACGGCCAGGGCTTGTAACGCAGTACCTCTTGGTGATCTGGAGAGGGTCTGACAAGGCTGGCACATGCTGGAATGTCTCTTTGTCAAAGAGCCGTTTGATGGAGTAGTCGGCCAGCTGCTCCATAAGTAGGAAAGTCTCATGGAGGTGCAGGAACATGGAGAAGTAGTGGTCTTCTCCACCTGCCGCCACATGGATGCTCTCTGCCAAGATCACATTGGACGTCTTTTCCAACTTCCAGATCTCATCCCATGAGATGATGAGCTTAACTGAGGAAAAAAATGTTTTGTCAACAACTCTCAAAAGCTTCAAAGTCTATGCCTCTTTTGAATCACTATTACTACCAGAAGTACCTCAGGTCTGCCAGTAGAACTAGGATTAAACCAGGGTTTAAAAATGCAGATTTTTTTTAAATATTGAGTGGTCCGGTCTCTTATTCTTTTCCAGAGCTGTATATGACAAAATTCTGTTATTTTGATGTTGGTGGGGGGAGGGTGTTCATTTTTTCAGCCCCCACAAGAGAATTTTTTTTATAAAAATCTGTAACTGCAATCAAAAAATTTAAATAACCAAAAGTCCTGTTTTGTTTGGTTACTTGTGAATGAGGTTAGGGCTGGGTGTCGGGGTTAAAGTTGTCATTGTTGGGATTAGGGTTTTCCCCATGGAAATGAATGGACGGCCCCCAGAAAGATGTGTGTGTGTTCAAAACAGAAAGGGTATTAAATGTGACCATCTACAAGTCTAATTTTGCTATTATGTTTTATTATGTGTAATATTGCCTAAAATAATATGATAGTTCAGTAGAATATTTATGGAAAAGTTCCATGAACTACAGGTTTGCCTGAAGAAGTTTCTGAAATCCTCAGGCTAACACAGCAGCAAGGCAGACAGGCAGCGCTTGTCCTGCTGTTTCCTTCTGTTCTCACCCTCTGCCCCCAGCAGGTACGAGTAGAAGCTGAGGAAGTTTGTGCTCAGGTACAGCCACCCCTGACAGGGGACCCGGCCCTTCCAGTAGCTGCAGGAATAGTAGGTGACCAGCTTTTCTTTCTCTGGGAGGGCAAACCACTTCTGAAACCGCAGCAACGCCTCACGAAACTTCTCGGGGTCATCCTCTTGTACCAGAGACACCTTCCCCTCCTCAGCAATAAGGCCCTAGTAAAACAGTAAATCAGAGCTGGAAGTCATGCCGCTTGAATAATTTCTCAGTGACAGCACCCATTTTCAAACTATGCATCCAAATCCCCAAAGTTTTCACGGCCTGCAATGTTTTAAAAAGGAAAATCTAACATACACAGAAAATTTGCAAACAGAAAAAATCCACAAAATACTCAGTGCAAGATATCTTCTGAAACAGAAGCTTCTGATTTACTGAACAGCTGCAAATGATATATTGAAGATCAACAGGGACATTCTGTGTCACAAAGTAATAAATCATTTACTACATTTCAAGGAGATGCACATGTTCTGTGTCCCAAAGTACATCCTCGTGTAATTATAACCATTCTTAGTCTAGTCTACGTACGAAAAGAACTTCAGACTTACTCTGATCTTGCCTTGAACAAAGCTGGTGATGTCCTCACTGGAGTCGAACACAGAAAGGGTCCCCATTACGTTCTGCTGCAACCACTCCCAGTGCTGGTTAATCTCCTCCTTGGTGGCTCCTACACAATTACAGAATGGTTAACATGCCAGTAACCTGGTGTTTAACAGAATCGTTACAGGCAGCTAATATATTATTAATTATGAGAGAGACATCCCTCTGATAAGGATTTAGCCATCGGGGATTAGTCAGTCAAATTATACACTGCTGATTTCGCATGACTTCAGAAGTTGGTAGCACTCTAAGCAGTTATTGATTCTCAATGCATATTTTAAGAAGCCCTAAAGCCCAAGAAATGAGAGAAGCTTTTTATGACACAAGCTGACTGTAGAATTTAATGGGTGAACAATAATATAATCGCAGTACTGGGTAAATGTAATTATGAGTGACTCCATAAGGCTAAATCAACATTAACATTCTGGTGATGTGGAGTACATGGGGAAACTGCGACTGACCAGTGCTCTAGTCTTACCACACGCTATTGACCAGTAGACCTGGGAATCTGGTGTTTGGTGTAGGATGCGGAAGGGGGCCACTTTCGCTGTGGAATCTAACACGGTGTCAAGCGTTCCCACCAGGAGACCTGTTTCCAGGGACAAGACAAGGAAGTGACCCCAATATCCCACGATGCACCAGCAGATTTCCTAAAACAAAAATTAGCCAGGTGCATAAATTTCAAGTGCTAAAATTCTTTGAAAGTTCCGTACACATATTCCGTCTCATATTACAATGATTTCATACATTTCACAAGTAAAACAACAGCGAAGGTCCGGCATATCTTGGAAGCCAATTGCATTTAAAATAATCACAGGGCAGCATGTTTAGATATTTCACTGGTCTTTCAGTAGCTGAAGCAACTTTTATACAAGTGCCCTTCATGAATTATTCTAAAGGTTAGACCTTGCCGATTCTCTGCCAAAAGCAACAGAAATGCTTGTGTATGTTACAGTGCATCCTACAAAGCCTCAAGGATAGATACCTAAAACTTCTCTGAAAGAAACTGGATTTTCTGACAATAATAATCTGAAGATGACAAGCAAAAGTACTTCTACAAACTCATTTGGACTTAAAATTAGTTGCATGACAAATAACGTTTTCACCAACTGAAAAAATGTCACAACCAAAATATATAATTTACAATAATTTTTTCCAAATGAAAGCTTTCATGAAACACCCATTTAAGTGTCTACAATGCATCAGACATTGCTGATTCTTGTCTGTTTTTCGCATTTGTGATTAGTAGCCAGAGCTGTGTCGACACCCGATCCTGCGTCATGCCTACTCGTGCACCGGTAGCTTTTGGGATCAGCTCCACACCCCTGCGACTCTGCATAAAACTAGATGGATGGATGGATGGATGGATGGATGTATGTAGGAATGTATGGATGTTTAGTAATAATATTAATTGCCCTCGTCTCGCCGGTCATTTCAAGCTAATTTCAAATTAATCAGGCATCTGCCTAGAAACACAAAATTGCATAAAACCTGATACTTGATATCAAGTTTCTGCGTACAATTTTGAAATTTAATAAACTGTTTATCATACTATAATATTTAATGGTTTTCTATGGTTTATGCTACCTGACATGGAAACGCATCATTTTCCAATTGTCTCAGTGATTTTAAAATGACAGTGTTTCACAACTTTATGAGTTTAAAGGTTCCAAACACAGAATTATACACCACCTGACATTTGACTATGAGATAAAAAATGTTGAAACTGAATACCATTTGAATGTATTCAAAGTGTATTCACATTAAAGAGGTTTCATACAATAATACTAGACAGACACTGTATTCATTAAAGGACTTTAAAAATCAATAAAATAATGGACTCAGACACAAAAATCTGCATATTGTGTCAGTCACCCAAATACTGAGAAAAAAACTCTAAAATAATTTTCAATAATCTATTACATACTTTTCCTGAAAATGAATGTCACAAATATCCAGATAAATGTGTTAAAAAAAATTAAATTGCATGTTTCGTGATACATTGGCATCCACGTATTACAGCGGGGCGCAGTGGAATTACTCTAAAACATCAGATGGTGACACGGCCAACAGGGTCATTAGAAACACTTAATGGATTTGGATGGCAATACTGCAATCTGTGTCCTACACTGCACCTGCTAATTAGCCAAAATACGTGCCGGGACCTAAACTAGACAAGAGTGTTATGTCAGGCTTTCATTGGGTTCCTCTCTATTATTACCCTCATAACAATCGAGCAGGCAGTGGGAAGGAGCAAAGAGGGATGATGGTCACAGATGGTCACAAGGCACTGAAAAGGCATTTTATCCTTATATCAAATCAAGTAAAGTAAACTTATCATATGCTTCTATACCACTTAGAAGGTCAACTTTAAAATTAATCTAGTGCTAAAAATGTTATTGTCCGATTTAGGTTTAATTAATAACTGTGGAAATATTAGGGCTGTAACTATACGCAGTCGGTGTATACCGTTTGGTACATCATTTTAGGTTCAGTACGCACAATTAAATGAATGAATACATTTACCGCCATGGGTGGAAGCCTAAATTCACATGTAGATGTTCAACACAGAAAACATCATGCTAACTGCAGCTGTGAGTCGTTCGTGGCTAATGCTGGTTACAGTCAGTTACAAGCCACAGTTTGGGATCGTTTTGGATTCCCAGTAAGTTACACCAACACTGGAGAGAGAGTACTTGATAATACTGTCTGTCAGCTCTGCTATACCAAACTCAAGTACGCCTCTGCAAGTTAGCCTACCCGTGGTGTTTAGGATGCTTTTGCCAGGAAATTCAGACCGGGCTAAAAAATTACCTCAGCTAAGAACACAAGATTTAGTTCATTATGACTGTTACGATGTTTTAGTTTTTCTTTAACTTATTTTATATGTTCATTTTGCAAATAACATGCAAATAAGCATCTCTTAGGTCTCATTTAGACACATCAACAGACGCATTACATGTCTATCACAACTGTCCCTAATTGTGTTTTTAGTTTTAATAATAAATAGTTTCTAAACAAATTCAGTTTTCTCTTGTTCTCTTATACCCCTAATACATTTTACAGCTAAAAGCTTGACCTTCACTGTTGTATATTTTTATGATATATGCATAAAACACACTATCCTTGTAGTTTTCAACATCAAAAATTATAATTCATTTGGGTACAAAGACAAATATAATCATGTAACTTCATTATATCTGAATATAGTACAAACATAGATACATATTTCACAGTGAAGGTCAAACTTTTAGCTGTGATCACATGATCTCTCCTACTGATCCAGCAAAAAAAAAAAAAAAAAAACACCACAATGATCTGACACCTCTGCATTTTAATTCTCATCTCCCAAGTTTACTCATATTAATGGAGAGCCTAAATGTGAGATGATGCAAGTTTCAAGTAATATTTTCTTACAACATTAAATATGTTCTGACAGGTTTTTAACAAAACATAGGAAACAGTGTTTTAAATATTCCACATTAAGTATCAGTTTATATATTACCACCTCAAATGTACTGCTGTATATGCACAACCATAGTATTTACAAAAAATATGTTTTTTCCAGTGTCTGGAGCCAAGAATATCTTACAATTACACTGATATTTCAATACTAGGTATCTGTCATGTTGACGTCAGTTTATCTATAAACCATCCATCTTCTCTAACCCTAACCCTAACCCTAACCCTATTCAAGGTTGTGGGGGGTCTGGAGTCTATGGGCACAAGGCGGGGAACAACCCAGGATGGGGCACCAACCCATCACAGGGCACAAGGCAGGGAACAACCCAGGATGG
>JABJVO010000039.1:4621212-4644996 GCA_026770805.1 Boulengeromyrus knoepffleri
AGCGAGGCCGGGGCGAGGGGGGGGGATGGGGTGGGGGAGGGGGGGGAGGGTGGGGGTTATAATGATTGGTTAAAAAAAAAAGGAACCATTAAAGAAAATGTATTCTATTGAAATGCAATTCTGTCATCAAATGCATATAGCAAGTGGCAGATTATCTTACATGAAGAATGAGTGTCTGAAATACTGCCCTTCAGCCCAGCTTAAAGTTTACTTACATTCAATCCAATTGATCAAACTCCATTTCAAAGTTGACACACAATGTAAAATGGCAAAAAGCAAACAGAGGCTTCATAGAATCTGGGCTGCTTCTAGTTGTTAAATCAATAAGTGAGGTTTGAAATTGAGAAGAAAATACATAAGGGATACAATGCAGTTCACTGTCCTAGTGCCCATGCTAAGCATTATTGGGCACTGGTGAAATTTCAGAGAAAAGGCCGCCTGCAAAACTATCCATACTCTAATGGACACAATGCAAAACTATCCATACTCTAATGGATACAATGCAAAACTATCCATACTCTAATGGACACCATGCAAAAGCCTCCCATTTCTATCAGTCTTATCAGTTACCAAAGTTCTCATGCTACCAGCTATGGAGTTCACACACAAAATGAGAGGTCAGCTCTTTAAAAAATTCCTTGTTTTTTTTTTCCAGGTTTCTCAACATAGTTCAACACAATTTTTAGCTGGATGTACGTGCAGTAATTCTATTGCAGTAATAGAATCTATGTTAGTCTCCATGAATATCATCACAGCTTAGTAATTCTAAATTAAGGGCTGAGGTTAGCTTAGTTTTGAAACAGTCCCACAAATTGCTGCTTCTGCATGCAGATAGAGCACTGATGGATAATGGCATATGTCCTAAACATTAAAAACGAAAACCACTGTCAAAATATACTGCAGAGAAACTTCAAGTCAAATAGTCCTTTAGAAATGAATGTATCTTCATAAAAAACAACTTCTGGGGAAAATGAAACAACCAACTAGGCGATATGACCTAAAAAAAATCAAAATCTCCATTTTTTTTTTCAAATTACGATTCCGATTTTGATTTCTTTCTTTTTTTTAATAAGCAAAGACATTATTCACGTAAGCAGTACGCATTTTTCCACATGTACTGCTGTATAGAGATGGGGAAGAGCTACTTTGGTAAAATACCTTCGGCTTCATAGCTCTTATCTGGGGTCGTTTTTATTTATCTTCTGAATGAACCCAGTTTTATTCCCCCACTGTATATATGGGCACCATATCTTTGGCAATATGAAACATCACCGCATCTGTAATTTCTTTCCACCTGGATCCCTTGTCATTGTTTGGACACCAACGTGAAAAGGACGCTGCTTCTGTACACAGAGCTGCACACTCCTGCCACTTGGCTGCGTCTCTGAGACACTAAAATAAGTTTGCTGTGCTGCTACCGTCAGTAGCCACAGATTCCAGAAGTACTTTACAGCGGACAGTAGTTTGTTCTGTTGCACTTCGCATAACCGAACCACTGAGGAGAGACGGCCAGGTTGAGATGATTCCTCTCGATGACACGTGTGCTGCTGGCTTGCTGCTGTGTGTTGGTGTTCGAGGCAGCGTGACAGAGAGCAGACCTGAATGTCCTCCAAGTACTACTTACAATTTTGAAATCCGAAATGCTTTATATTCACGTTTTACAGTTTTTACAAACACATGTACATAACTAACTCTGATTCCTTGTTTAGATTGTCTTGCTTCCACAAGCTTGATTATTTATCACAGTAACCCATCTGAGTCTGGCTAGCTACCTGAGGCTAATGCTGCGTGAATAGAAAATGACTCTCTTTTTCCCATCATGTTTTCTTTCAGTGAGAAATGTAGACCCATCCAAGCTTATGATAAACTGCCAAAATTGAGCCACCTAGATGCAGCAGCGAAACTACAATAAGGTATATTTTATGTACAGTACTATACTGTATTATAGCATATTTCAATTATACATAGTTCAGTAGTTTAATCTGTACAGTATTGTAACGAGAAGCGTTTGAAACTATTTTGAAAGTGTCGATAAAATTCAGTAGTGACGCCATCTGTTTTATTTATATATTCATGTAATGAATACACAAAACTCAATTAGATGGTAATTTGCCTGAGATATAAAGAAAAAAATTGGTTATAACTATCATCTGTTTATAGCGATCAATTTCACCCAGACAGATGTGATCAGTACAAGTGGTCTCCACTAAATTTTGGGAGCTTCACGGGTGCTGCATGTTTATTATCTAGTTTAAAGTGAATCACAATTTTCACTTTACACACTGTTCTAAACCAAAAATTCAACTTAATCGAAGAAATCGATTTATCGCCCAGCTCTAGAACCAAGTGTCTAAAACAGACCATCTCTACAAAAGAGACCACTGGAGATCTTATACCAATAAAGAGCAATACATACTTGCAAGTTAGTATGGATACCACATCGCCAGGCTTGTAAGCTTCGATACATACGGCGCATGTGTCTGCATCGGATCCAATTTCCTAAAACAAAATAAATATCAATGAAGAGCTTCCAGTCGGAATTTTTTGCTGGTCAGTAACATTGCAAAAATAAATTACTTCAAGCTGTCCTCAAAAACACAAAATGAATGATGAATGAATAAATAAAGTGTATGGTACAGTGCAGTTAGTACAAGTGAGACAGAAACATGCTTGTAATAAAGAAGGTACAGAATTCAGTGTAGAAAAGAAACAAGTTTCAAGTGATTCCAGACGGCACAATATCTGGCAGCCTCACCCACAGTGAAATAAAAGGGACCCGAAGAGGTGAAGTGCAACATGCGATAGCCAAGAACATTAACTGAGGAGAATAAAAAGCAAATAAAGCCTTCTATATCACATCACGTTGGAACATGTAAGGAACAGTAACGAAAAGTATTAACGGCAAGTACCTGGTCACCTTGCTTTAGTGTCCGGACCTGAAGCTGTCCAATAGCTTTTTTGGCTTCCGCTTTGAGTCGTTTCTGCAAAGATTTTGGTCAAAATTAGGCCGTTTAAATAAATAAATAAATAAAATAATAATATAATACAATAAAACATTATTAATGTTGTGGTTTTATTATTAACTCAGCTATCACAGTTCTTCAGTGACAACTGCATGTGTGCAACATGAAATGCAAAATATTAGTTGCACATCATGCAAGTATACAGACTGTCCAGTATTATGACCTATGCAACTTACGATCACCGGCATATGACAATTTTTTTTATTTTTATTTTTATTTTTTTTAAGTAAATGTCTGTAAAAAATAAATTTCAGGCAGCCGTACGCCCAGCAGCACAACCCCACCTAGTGTGCACCATACATTAGTGGCTGCAGGAAAGCGCAGACATCAAGAGAGAAGCTACAGGATTGTGTAGAAAAAACAGCTGAAATGTCAATGATCAAGTGTCTGAAATGCCTGCCGGCTTCTGCCAGTGGAATGTTCAGTACAGTATGAAAATATGGGGGGGGTGGTAGGAGAAAGGTATGTATTCAGACAGCCCTCCCCATCCCAGAACACCACCAAGCTGTTTTTCATAGTTACTACATTATATGGATGTTACATGTGGCGTTAAAAAAAATAAAAATAAATAAAAATAAAACATGGGCTTTCCAATTATGACATACGACCTGTCTGTTGAAACAGAACCCAGTTGTAACTTGGGGACAATCTGTAGAGGCTGGCACAGTGGATAACAGTGTCACCAAACTCCACCACTTTGATGTATGTGGATTTCGCATGTTCTCCACATGTATATGCGTGTTCACTCAAACCATTGTTCTCCTCCCACAGCCAAACACATGCAGCTTCAGTGAACTGCAGTGCATAATTTGACTGTATGTGTGAGCGAGTGAGTGAGTGTGCACCTATACAATGGAAAAACAAGTGTGGTATTGTTTATTGCAATTTTAAACAATGCATTTGTTTGTATGGTTCTGCATGCACTTAAATACTGTTGAACTACTTGCACCAAAGTTTAAGTTCATACTTTAGGTTTTAATTCACATTTGTAATATGAAATATGCACTGGAAACTCCTTCTTAGTTACCATTGCAAGTGTACAGTGGTGCACAGGGTAAGAAAAACAAAGGCGAGTGATGTCACTGCCTGCCCCTCATGAACAGAAGCAGCCTAGAGTAGCAGCTTCATTACAGAGGCTCAGCAATGTTTGTTTCATTAAGCTACCCCCTGTGACTGCTCACTGGAAACATTACGTCAGCTTTCAGAAAACAAATATTCTTAAGTTCTACGCAACAAATTCATATTGTAAATGCATGCAATAGGGGCAAAACACTGTATTAATGTATTAATTAGAAACCAGCAAATTCTCAACCGACAACTGAAAGTACAGAAACACAGCTTTCTTAAAACTTACAAAGGGCACCAGTATTTAGTGGTGCATGCCTCTGGAGCAGGGACAGGCAATCTTATCCAGAAAGGGCTGTTATGCATGCGGGTTTTTGCTGCAATTCCCTAATTAGATTACTAATTAAATGACTGATTGGCTGAAGAATCCTAACACCTGGGTTTGAACAGCTGACCTAAAAGTTATCCCAAAAACCTGCATACACACTGACCCTTTGTGGGTAAGATTGCACACTACAGCTGTACAGTCAGAGCAAGGTGAACAACCTAGAGAAGGTCAACACTAAACAGTATTTCCAACAGAGTACTGTTCTTCACTACTATCCACTATGTAATACCCCCAATTTTTCAGTGGCGTCTCAAAGAAACATTGGTGGAAGACCACTGTGGTCATACGGCATGACAGAGGCGTGGAATTTTGCATACAAACAAAGGCCTGCTGTAGTGTCACTAGCAGCTCTGTGGGTGAGGTCTCACACCAGCTATTGAGTTCCTGCATAATAGAAGACTTTCTACTAACCCACTTTGCCAACTGGTGGAGTTTTACTGGAAAGAGCAGCATGAGCAGAATACTGGTGGAGTTTAAGTATAACACGGAACAAAAGGGAATTCTATAGCAAGCTATCAAAAACATGCAGCATCACAGTTTTTCCATTAATTACACAGAAAATTTTATCCATTCTATGCCCTGATATAGTGGTATATAACAAAAGAATGAGAATAGCAGAATTAGGCAACGTAGCCTATTCAAAAACAGTGTTACTTAACATTAACCAAAAAAAAGTTTATTCAATTATTCCATTCACTAGATCAAGACAGGATGCAAAGTCTAAATATTTAATGTGCAAAGCTTATTGCATGTCCCTGCCTTCAACTCTGGTTTCAGAGGGCAGGGAAGGCATGAGATCACAAAGCATACACTTGAATCTTGCTATGCAAGGTTTTTTGACACGTACACTACACACCTGCGCACATAAAAAGCAAACATCAGTCACTAAACAGACCAGTTTCTCTTAGGTAATATTTGAGAATTAAAGACGTGAATCCATCACCAAAAGTTTACCAGATCAACCTGAGTAGATCTGCAAACAACACACATCTGAATTGTTATAGTGAAAATGTCCAATTGCATGAAAGAGTAAAGGTCATGCTTGTAAACTGTGCAAGTTGCTTCAGATTAAAGTGTTGGTTTGATTTTTAATAATGACCTAGGAACCATTCCACAAGCACACACCAATAGCCCGCCTCAGTACAGCTGACACACACGTGACAGGAAAGCCCTGAGTTCTGGACTGTCCCAATCCTTACTGGCTGTGTGTGTGAGGACACTGTGCCCTTCATGCATCTTTCCAGCGGGCAGAACTGTTGACTTTGGTGACGGCTACTGCCTTGTCACGAATCACACTGGAGAAGCACGCATGACAATTCTAGGCTCCAAGGCAGTTCTGGGAATAAATTTTATTACTCCATTACATCCTCTATAGCGCAAAAAAAAAAAAAAAAATTTGTATTACTTGACTATTTAAATAAATATACATTTACCAAAAATTTTTTTAAAGGGTTTTCCTTCTTATGTGTCCAGCAGTTGATAATGTCAGACGGGGGGCAGTACCATGACACAGCAGATCATCTCTAATAATCTGCATACAGCATTTCCCCCCCCTGCTGATTCCTTAAGTCAAATGTTTGTTCATATCCTTTCAACAATTGTACCCGAACTGACCTTACAGCTGGGGTTAATTTGTTCTGCTTTGCTCATGATTCACAAATTAGGCACATTACAGGTAAATTATTAGGCGAGAGGTCTATTACTTTTAAGCCTGTATTCATCTACCAAAAATATGGTTCAAAACTAGTTAAATCAAATCAGGAAAATCACCCCAGTCTGGTCGAGTTAGGTGTTCACAATAAATGGCGGCGTTGTCAACTGCAGTGTAAACTAATAAATAAAAAAGTTGCAGCTCTGGTTTTTAAGAGTTAAAAAAAAATGTGTGCTCAGTTTTAGTACAAGGAAACTTGTGTAGAGAAAAAAAAAAGTGACTGGGTGTCTTTGGTGCATCATTTGTGAAATACTCCGTTCAGTACTGATACTTTTTCTGTTGAACACGATTTTCTTGTAGAACTGGCCAGTGAGCACTAGGATGTCATCAATAACTACAGCAGAAAAATAATGCTAACTTTTTTTTGGAAAGCAAGAAAATAACTAAGCAGTGAGGTTTTCAAATACATTTTTCAAACAAATTTTGTAATAGTTCATATTACGGTTGTAGCTAAGCTGCTTTAGCCAGGCAGTAGGTGGCTTCTCACCTGCTTTCGGTTCTGCAACCTGATGGTGTGTAGCCGGCGAGCAGAATAGAAGATGAAGTAGCCTACTGTAGCAGCGGTCACCACAAAGAAGGAGATGGAGACGAAGAAGACGGAGTAGTGGCTCAGCCAGGGACCGTGCTCCTTTCCCACCTCGATGGTCATGGTCACTGTTGTGTTGTTCCTTATCAAACTGACAATTTCCATGCCTCGCAGGTAGCCGATCATGATGGCCACAGTGTACCCAGTTCCTGGGAAGGTACAGAGGAACACGCACAGCATAAGATGACCACCTTAGCAGCTGCTTCCCAATACCACACCAAGCCATCACTAGCCAAATGTATTTAAATCTATTAAAATTTCCCTAAAAATTGGTATTTCTTCCTAGATTTAAAAAAGTAATAAAGACAAGAAAATAAGATACAGTATTTATTGCAAAGGATAGATTTACTATAAAAATACAATTAAATCACCAAAATAGGTTGCATTCATTTTTACACCTTTGTTCCCCAGGGAAATCAACAGTCAAATTTCTTTGGACTAAAATTAACACAGAAATTAAATCTCAGAATTGAATTTAATTATGTCTGTAAATTAGGTAACCAGCTGTTCTTTTAAAAAAAAAATGTTACTAAGTAATAACAGTGCATTAAAGGTAAACAGATCACGAAAGGGCAGCCATCCAAGCAGCCATCCATGCTTCTTCCAGCTGCTTATCTGGTTACAGGGTCACAAGGCTAACAGCATGTCTTTGGAGTTTGGAAGGAGACCTGTGCAGCTTGCCGTGTAACGCACACACACAGAGCAGAGGTGAAATTCAAACCCTCAATGCTGGAGGTATGAGGCAACAGGGCTGCACACAGAGTCAACGCACCAGGCTATTATAATAATGCCGGGGTAAAATAAACAGCAAGATTTTAATTAATTCTGCATTTTTATTGAATCGGTTTATATCTAAATCCCCATGAATGAAGACAGTAAAATCTCCCTCTCCCCAACTTTAAGCCTTCAACAGTTCTACATCACCAAGCATGTTAAAGATGATTTTCACCAATACACTGAAAAAAAACTGGACAAAAAGGTGGCATTATATGTAAATAAACAGCAAATTTCAAATTAACTGAATACTTTATTATCTCATCTTTCAGTTTAGCCTCCAGTTCCAACTCCACTTGTGTAGGTTCTGCTCTGGCACTATTTGCAAATGATGAGCTCAACCTGTTACCAAACCACAGGTTTTACGTATCAGAATAAACATAATTAACCTGTCTGTATCCAGGTCAAGGAAAACCCAAAATAGTTCCGAAAGCAAAACAAGCAGGAACTGAACAAGATAGACTGCATTTAGCTGGTTGGAACTGAATGAATAGAAGCATTTAAAATGAGACACAACAGACAGATATACTTCCTCAAGTATACTGAAAGTGTATGAATGTGCAAAGAAGATATCCAATTGTTTATTTGAAATTTAAAAAAGTAAACACCCTCTGGGATCCACATTTGTATAGGTTGTCCCAAAAGAGGATTAGCTTCAGCACTGTTGTGAAAGGCACCCAGCACGATTGGCTCCAACAAATTACCCATCTGCATAGAAGGGTGAACGGTGAAACTGTAAGCTATGCAGTTCAACTTGCCAAGCAGAAACAACTTCATCTTAACTCAGCAATTTGATTACATAAACATGATATAGTGAAATAGTGTTATAATGCAAAACTGATGCAATAAGAATGGCAATAGATAGTACAGAACCACCGGAAATGAAAAAGGAAATTTGCAGTGACATTTTGTAATATGTTTAATTCCCACAAATGACAAGCATGAGGTGGTCTATTTCAGCCCCTAGAGTAAGACCTCTCAGATGACCGATGAAGTTACCAGTAAACTGAAAACTAAACCAATTCTCACACGGACCAAAGCTTATCTAATGATATCAAATCCAGCATTCAGCTGGAGACTAGTGTGATACTTCCTACAGTACTTTTGAAAACCAAAAATACTGGGATATTGAATCATTGAAACACATTAACAGTGAAGAAATAAAAATGGAACATAAAGTTTAAATAAAAATTACGTTTTAAAACAATTATGTACATTAAGAAGCCTCGCTGGAACAGAACATGACACAAATTCTAATAAACAAACATCACAAAAATCCACTAGACCAAAAGACTTCAATTGCTGTAATCAGCTAAGTGATTTCATTGCTGAGCCATTCGGAAAGGCCCTTAATCCCAATCACTCCAGGGACGGTCTGAAACAAGCTTCGCAAATTGTATGTTGCTTTTGGATAAAAGCATCTGCCAAATACATGAAAAGTTCTCAAAAGCCAGTTCTGCAGGCTGCTCATAAATCAAACCAAACATGGAAGGAGTCAGCCAGCCAACTATCCAATTCAGGAAAACACCTTCCATTTTTCAAGCATTACCTCTTCAGCAAAGCTGGTTTTTATTTCTCTACCAATGCAAAAATCACAATTACTAGGTTTAAGTTTCCTAGGTAGCTATAACTGTGATGGTTGCGATCTGTCGTTGGATGCTTGTATTTCACCCATAATTTGTTTGACGACACAAATGCTACTTATAAGTAAAATGTAGATATAGTATTTTATATGTATTGCTCTTTAAACACAGGCTAAAAATTGTGTTTATCACTAGAGATATTTGACCAAACTCAGCACCAGAAAATGTGGGATTTACACAAGATGTAATTCATTATGATTATGATATGTTTTTAAATTTATTTTATATATTGTTGTGATCTGCAAGTAAAAATATCTTAGGTTTTGTTATTCAGACATGTCAACAGATGCCTTGCCTTTGGTTTACAACTGTGCCTTAGTGTTTGTAGTTTTTGTACTAAATCATTTAAAAACAAATTCTATTCGTTTGTGAAACCAATATTGTAAAATTGTGAAACCAAAACTGAGGTAAGTACTGAATCATGAATTTTGTGTACAGTTACAGCCCTAGTTAGGAATAATTCTATGTCCTGGCACAACCAGGAAAAGAGGGCTTTTATTTTAAAGTCATTTTAGAAAACAGCAGAGGAGAAGTTACATCATAAAGAATATCCTAAGTGACCTTCATGGTGTAGTGAAACAATTAGTAGATCCAATTCCAATACTGACAAAAAATACACCTCATGGTTAGGGTTACACAGTATTCATGTCAGGTGGCAAAACCCAAGGAAAACCACGAAAATAATGTTATATAATAAAACTTTAAAAAAAATGTATGTATAAATTTATACCAAGGACTAAAGTTTACACGGGTATCCAAGCAGATGCCTATTTAATTTAAAGTGAGCTTTTAAAGTCAGGTGGTAAAGGGCAGTTAATATTACTACTAATCATAAATGCGAACAAACAGGAATTAACGTACGTGTCTGCGATGCATCACACATGTTTACTTTATGGAAGTTTTCATTTGGGAAAAAAAGAGATGTTTTCTGGTTGTGCGACCTGACATTTTTCAGGTAAACCTTATTTTTCCATTTACTCTACGACAAACACTCAAATAAAGATACTGAGATTATGACCAGACAGCAAATTGGCCAAGCCGTTAACAAATTTAACTCAGAGATAATATAGCTTCTGAAAAAAAAATATTACCACAATTCTAAAGCGACCACTTTAATCACGCAACACAAAATGCCCTTAATATTAAATATAAGCCAAGCTACACTTTCTAATGGCAAATTAATATGTGTGACAATTTTTCCACCAGGAAATACACATAGTATTGGCATACTATAAAAAACCCGTTTTATTTGGGGGGGGGGTTATCGTGCCATGTTATGCTACACAGATAGCCACAAGTCAGAGCTTCAGCTGATAAGTAAAACAAAATCTTTAGTCCCTGTATCTTCCAACCAGGCAGACTACCAACTTAAAGCCAAGCTCCACATCGCCCCTAACTTACTCCACACCCCGGAACACGGTTTTTCAGGTTTGCTTTTTCCCGGATCTGTCTTTCCATTTTGCATCCATATTTCAAAACTTTCGATTTTACAAGTTTTTACATGCAATTCTTCCTTTCTTTACATGCCGTGTGTCGAGGCCAATTACAGCAATCGGATTTAGATATGATTTGCGGTATGCAGCGATCGCGTGGTGTCTGGCGTTTAGGACAGAAAGACCATAGCGGTAATCTAACACAGCCAAATAACATTTGGACACCTGGATATTGTACTGGAACATTTCACGTTAAATGCTTTCTAAATACATATCAGCACTACAGTTAAAACTTATACCAGCCATCTCTCTAATCATACTTTGCATCCATAAACACCGTGACTATAAGGTCTATAGCCCTCGCACTTTAACCCCTTTCGGGAAAGCTGACGGCTCTCGGTATATATACCTACCTACCTGGCCGAAAAGTCAAACGTATAAGAATATTTAGTTCATCCATTTTGGATAAACAGCCTTTAAACAGAGAAGTTTCCACAGTTAAAGGTTTATTCACATGTGGTTGTCAACCAGTTAATTAATAAATTTCAATTTTTTTACGTACCTGCGTGCGACATCTGTATAACCCTATTATCTGGGCCGGGTTCATTAAAGATTACGGCGGCGATAGCTCCTTTACTGGCAGCCACATTTATTTTGTCAGAAAAGGTACATCCATTTCCCCGCTGAATCAAGGCGATCCATCCTTTGGCGTTATCGGGGACGTCGTAGGAAGTATGCGGCTCACAACCGTATATCGGGTCGGGCAGAAAGACGTTTCCCGTCGCCGAAGCTTTCGGCGAATCCTGCCCGTAAAGCCCGCTTTCCTCTCGACGCCACACCGTTTCGTTACTCCTCGGCTCCACATAGGAGACATTCAGGTACGCCGTGCATATGTACGTCGCCTGTGCGAAGTGTAAACTCGACACCTGGAGGACTAGAGCCGCGAAGAGCCACGAAAACAAACACAGCTCCGTCTTGCTTCCCATATTTGCAGGCGTCCACTGTTAAGTCCCGCTTTTAGTGGAATATTTTTAAAAGTACCATAAGACTCGCGTTCCGACAAATTTCACTAACAAAAAGGAAGAAGGCACAACGGCTTTAATTGTCGAGTTTCAGGACTTGACAGGTGAACTTCTTTAGTTGGATCCCGCTGACGCTCCGCCTAGTTGAGGTCAAAAAGAAACTATAGGCGCGCGCGTCCTGCTTAAAGGCGCCGCGTACCAATTACCTCCGATTTCATTTCAAGCAGGGATTTCACAAGCAAGTATTCGTCATTTAATCGGATTGGCATTTCCTACTTTGAAAACATAACACACTTTTATTTTTAGTAGCTCTTTGACATTTACGGGATAGACACCGCGTACAGAACACTGCCACATCCTTTAGTGAGATCCATAACCACTTGTCGTCCCCTAGGGGTGGCAGGACAGGATGAGATAAATATCTGCACGCTCCCGACAGACTATTGTTCATCCATCCTCGCATCTTGCGTAACTGCTTTCTCGGTGCAGGGTCTTTGTCCGCCTGGGTGGTGAGATCAGGGGACACCCTGGACGGAATGCGACCTCATTAGATGGTACATACATTCACACGCTACGGACACTTTAAAGGCATCGGTCCAACTAACTCATGCCTGGGTGTAACCTCACGCCAATAGTAAGATAACATGCAAAATACGCACACACACACACAAAACACTGAGGATCATTGACCTCTGTGCGTACAAAAGTCAGCGTGATCGGCATGGGCAATAAACATTGCTAAATCATTAGCACATATACTTAGATCATTGGATTGTATACTTATAAAACATTGCAGCTGACTTCTTGAAACAAATAAACCGACAGAGCAATCAAAGTCCTTAAAAAAGAAACGGATATGACAGAAAACGAGTTGTTTCTCATAGCTGTGAACGAGGATTAGTCGATTACTGAAATGAACACAATGATTTTTAAAATGACTGTTTAGTGACTGTTTACTATTCCATATTTATAATTCACAATATTTATCTACACAGAAAAGTATGTACCTTGTGATTATGTAATGGCTTTTTGAGGTTTCAATAAACATTGTGTTGTAGCACTCAACTGGATGTCACACTCCAGCTTTATTTTAGGTAAAACCATTACATTGTGAAACCACCATGTCGTTGGTTTGCTGGTAAATATAACCCATGTACGGAACTAAACAAGGACAAGGGCATAGGTTTGGTTTTAATATTGGTAAGAACCAAATCAGCCCCATAGCCCCACCCCCTAAACACACAGTTTACTCCCACAGTTTTGATAGAGGCCACATCAGCCCTGAGCCACCTGGCTACCACACGGTACTCCCATAATATTGGTAGGGGCCAAATCAGCCCCGAACCACCCTGCTAAACTTACACAGTATTCCTACAATATTGGTACAATCCAACAGTCTATACCCAAATCTATGGCCTTGGACAAGAGATGAGAAAACAGTGACGTTCCAAAATCATAGCTGAACTGTTAAGTCCCTCTAATGCAGAACTAAAATTACAGAGTATGCTGGACATTTACCTGTAATACTTCTACATGTAGTAAAACTGTCTCCACCCAGTCCTCACTCACCCCGAGACAGTCCACATTCTTGCTCTCCCAGCTCTCCCTGAGGACTGGGTTGAGAAATGTAAATGGGACTCTTCTGAGGGATATGAATGTCTTCCTGCTTCTGTTTTGGTTTAATTGGTGTTTTTTATAAAAACTTATGAACGTGATATTAGAAGTAAAACTGTCTGCCTATTTATTTTACTATTGTGGAACAACACAGTAACAGGCACATAAGCACGATGATGTATTTCACACATATTTCATGTGAACATGCTATATAAAGCCTTCAGCAGAGGGCAGGAAACCAAAAGCCTTACCAGGATGTGACATGGCTCTGTCATCATTTCTTGAGTCTGCATCATTGAAAATGACCACAGCGGCCGCTCCTGCCTTAAGGGCGGAATTGATCTTTTCAGAAAAAGTGCAGTCCCCCCTTTCAATGAGAGCAATCCATGGATGAGCCGAGCTGTTGAACCGGGCATGAGGGCCACAAGCCGTGAGGTTTTCTGCAGGCAGCTCCACTCGTCCATAGGCATTAGCTATTAGAGATTGCATTCCATACCATCCACATTCACAAACCTGCCTCACCACCTGATTGTTGCTTGCATTCAAATATCGTATTTCAACAAAAGCTGTCACAGAGGCCGATCCATTCTGAACTGCGAAGGAAGTAAACCAGAGTAATATGAAAGAGCAAATGCCACGAGATGTACCTTTCTTGCACATTCTTTTCTTTAAACAATCTACAAAACAGCTCCCTTCAGCTTGACTCTAATCAGGGGCTATTTGAACTGCTGTTTGCTGTAAAGTGACGTCCCTTGGGTAATCCAATCTCGTTCTACGTCACACGTCGTTCCTGTTATCTTAATAGATCTAGATTACTGCCCTAGGGCTTGTCCATGAGTGCTTGCCTTCATTACACACAGTTTTTTTCTCAGTTTGCCCTTCAATAATTCAATAAATTCTCTTGTGCATTAACAGAGGATTAATTAGACAGGTCAAGTATAGATAACTATACATGTCCGTCTGAACACCTAAGCACTGAACAACAGTCAACCAAGTTAAAACAAATCAATTGAAATATGAAAATGAGCATTTAAAAACTGTCAAGCTTGTATAATATTTAAATCCACCTTTCGGTAATAACACCTGGGTAAATCAGCTATGAACAATTATATGAACAAACTAGTCAAGTGGCTGTGAAACAGTGTCCAGGCAGCATAATGCTGAACAGCAAACAGAAAGCTTACTGATTAGGAACCAGTCTGAACAGATGTATTGTACAGATCAAGACTCACTGGTTTTCCTAGCATGCTGCTCTCTGTCAGTCACCTGAATGACACATTCAAACTACATCATTAGGCTGAAGACACTCTATTTCAAAACAATCTACATTCCACACCTCAAAATTCTTTATATACAGTATGTGTGTATAATATATACTTATTCTATTTAATTTATGTGCAGATATATTTTTTGCAAGTCCAGACGTGTTAAACATCCATACTCTACCCCATAAATCTATTCATCCATTTTCCGAATGCTTATTCTGGTCAAGGTGTTGGGGCCTGAAACTGATCCCAGGTAGCATAAGGCACAATAGATATTCATATTAATACATGATTTAACAATAGTCGAGGCCTGTTTGGTACGTGTTTAAAGACAGCCCTAACTTGATGATTAAGCAGGACACAGTAGAAAAGCTAAAAAAAAATTTTTTTATTGTTCTTTTTTTTTTTAAAAAACCTTTACCAAGCACCACAATCATACATTAGCTTTTTAAAAATATAAATACAATTCATTCATTATAAAAAACAGCTGGTAAATTTTGTCCTTAATGTGGTGTTGTAATGCTCTATTTACACAAAAACAACGTCGGCCATTTTATACACTTTGTTGATAAGAACTTCCACCTTCTGTCCACCTAGACGGCAGAAATCGATGAGGCACACGACAGATGTGGCTTCCAGCTCAGCCCCACTCTGTATGATATCCCCTGAAAATAAAGATTTAAATTTTTCTAATCAAGGGCAAGAAACACCAGTAACATACTCAGTACTGTTATATATTGTTAAACACATGCATATTATCACTGTCCGACGGAAACCACGTATGTCCACTTTTTGACAATTGTGACACGTTTTAACTATAAATGGAACCTGTACATTTACAGTCATCTATTTAATATTTATGTTTGTACTAGTTAACATTTATATTCAGGATGGTTGTTTATATGGATTACATTATATCACTAATTTTAACAAATTAACAATGATAGCTAGCTAAATAACATCATTAATTGTGAATATCAAACTAGATTAGTTTGCATCTTGATGACGCTGACATATTTGCCTCACTGACAACAATCAACATAAATCCTTTTAAAACATTAAACCTTTCACTGAAGGCTGTGTAAAGATATGTTTCTATTTGTGGTGCTAAAGGTGTCTCATTATGTTGTTTCGGTTTTTTTGATGAAGAACTTCTGCGAAAATGGGATTTTTCATGCTTCTGAAGTAGCAGATTTTTGGAGATAGTTGTTTTTCATTGGACAGTGACGATACAAACACATACATCCCTGTCATTGTAGGGACTCTCCATTCACTTCTATGGGCAAAACTCTAATCCCAACTATGGCAACCTTAACCTCTACCCAGCCCTAACCTTAACCATGAGTAACCAAACTAAATACAAGACATCTGGATATTATAGTTGTTTGGTTGCATTTACAGATTTTTATAAAATTGAGGTTTATACTCTGGGTAACCCAAAAGTTGGATCAATGTGGTCCCCACAATGTGGTAAATAGAAAGCCAAATGCATGCACGCACTAGCTGAACCTGAGGATGGGGCCATACTCACGCTGCTCTCCTACATATCTTACCAGGGTCAGGATGGAGTGACTGCTCATGGCCTGCCGAGTCACTTAAGGGGTAGAGGAATCCAGAGGCCAGACAGGAAAGCAGTGAATTGTTGTGTGATCCTGGGGATAGCCCTACGCTCCTTGGGTCTTCAGATGACAGCACAGGCAGGAACACAGCATCAATGGCTGTCTGCTGGTTTATGCCTCAAGGGGGAAGAAAGCACAGTAACATGTAATGTTAAGGAACACAACCTTAAATGCCATTTCAGAGCCGGACATTTGCAATGCCCTTGCAAATGAAATTGTACTTTATGTCTGGACTTTGTAAGAGTTTCAGAAAATAGGAGTATGTATCAATAATGCATGAATTTACATGTGACACAGGAAGTTCTAAAATAGTCCGAAATATGCTAAATAATCTAAACTGAAAATGTTGACACCAAACAAACACACCTTACCCAATATGGTCATTTGGTAGTAGCCCTTGTAGCCCACAGGGGACAATTGCTTTATGTTCTGGTCAGGTAGAAATTGATTTTGTGTCCATTTGGTAGGGTGGAAATTGTTCTGACACTGGAGATAATCCTTGAGTTCAAACTTGAACTTGCTCGGAATGCTCTCTTTGTCCAGCCTATCAAAATGAAAATGTTCTGACAAGTCCCTCTTCAGCGTCTCCCATGCCTCACTTTCCCAGTATGCACTGGGCTGCTTGTCTGCGAGCGTTTCTTCTGCTGTTACACGATTGGGTGCATCACACCGGCGGGTCAACGAAGTCATCAGGATCCGAGAGAAACACAGGAATTAGTTTGCTGCATGTAATGTGTATAGACGTCTATGTTCAATCCACTGGATGTCCTTTTATACATAGGAAAATACCACCAAGCCTCTATCCAGGGCTTCATTTGATCGTCATTTACAGTATATGTTACGTTACATGGAGGTTTTGCCTCTTTTTACCTTCTTCTTCCCAATTTATACTGCATAATATCTATACAGTGCAAGAAGATGTAAGCATATGAAGCCTAAACCATAGAATGGACAGTACACCCTGATTACTTGCTGAAGCAATCCAAGTATTTTCTGTAATAGGATTTTCAGGAATTCAGTTATCTTATAAATGAAAATAATGGAGATGATTGCACTGAACGACCAGCCATTTTCCATAGCGGAGGACGAGGGTTTTAATTGGCTCATTCACCACTTATAAGAGGTCTCCAAGTACCCGCCTGTGACATACTTATAATTCATTATTAAATCTGGCCTGCAGATCGATCTCTTGTCCCACAGAATAAAAAACAATGTTATCCCATTCTGCTAATCGGTGCAGCTAGCTCAGCAATAACTAAATATTACATTTTTATTTTATTTTTAAATAAAACCAACTAAAATCTAAATTTTTAATAAAAAATGAAAATAATATAAAAATGAAAACTAAATTGAAAAATTCAAAAGCACAACAACACTGCTCAGGCAGCCACTATATTCAATGTCATACCAGTTCAATTATTAATTATGGCATCATAGCAATATTATCTGGAAAGAAAAAAACTATTTGCATGCAAATACACCTCCAGTCCACATTGTTGATACACATGATGGATTCAGAGACTATTCATGTCTTTTTCACTACCCAAGTCCTCTCATTAGTATACAATAGCAGCAACTACGATTCATGAGGCCGATGCATTTCCAGTATTCCAATATCTGTTATTGGTTTTTGCTAAAAATGTAACTTTTCACAGCCATTGGATGACCAGATGTGTTGATGATTATTTTGCAGGCCATTCTGCGTGTTGTTCTGACCTCTCAGTTTATTAACTGCAGACATTCTGTTGATCTGCATAATTCCTGCCAGCCTCGTTCTTCTCCCCTCAATGAATGGTTTTTGACTGCAGGGCCTTCCTTAGACTGCCTTTTAGGTGGTGGGACATTTCAGATGCTGCAATGTCCCACCAGTGCTTGAAATACCAAACTGCAGTGCAGTGCAGTGCAAAAAGCAAAAGCAAAGATCCTTTTTATGCTGCGATTTCCCAGACATAGGAACACAATCCACGCTGCAAGCTTTAGCCTAAAATACTTCTTTATCCTGACTCCTCCACTTCATGTTCTGTATATTAAATTAGATTTAAAAGGTATAATTACAATAGATCATACCTTTCACCTATTTCAATAAAAGAGTAGGTGCCTTATTACACACCCTTTTTGTTCAACCAGTGTAGAGATCATGTTCTCATGGAAGGCTGTACTACCAATGTTATACACACATACTCCAGAAAGGAACTTGTCACTATAATGCCATTGTGATTAATGTTCCATTGTTGCAAAATAATATTTTATAGAACTTTTTACAAACTATATAAAGTGTCTAAAGGAAAAGCATACAGGTAATTTACCCTGTTAATGGAGTCACACCTTCTAAACTTTGAACTTCTGCATACAAGAAACGGAGTGTGACTATACAGTGTTAAACCATTTGGTAAACACTCCAAGGTAAACACAGATAACATCAGTTATCATTCATTGTAAAAGTTTTTATCTTGGAGATCTGTCATTGCTGTATGATTCAAGCAATACATCGTTGTTGCAAGACATGAAATTTTAGAAATACACTAACTTGGACTGAGTGTCTTCAGTTAAGGAACGCTTATGAGGTACAGCAATAGGAAAGGTGATGTCATGCCAAACACTACTAGATTTTCCAATAACACGAAGCTCAGCTGCCCTGCCCTGGTCTCAGGGGTCACAGTGAGGTTTTTTTTAATTTACTTTCAGATGTTTGATGGGCTTGATGCCAGACAGCTATCATGAATAGTTACTTCCAATCTACTTCCACACAGAGTATCATGAAATTGGCATTCTAGATTTTAAACATAATCGTGGTAAAATTAGAATTAATAATAAAATACAATCAGTCTGTTAGTATTTGCAACAAATAAGTAATAATAATAATAATTTTCTAGTGATTTCATCCATTTGTTTCCCATCTTATTTGAATAAAATTCAAATGAAAAAAATATAGAGGTAATCAATGGCAAAAATCCACTGTTGAATTTTTGAAGACGTATGTAGGTTATTCTTAGTCCTTAGTCATTAACACTTCATTTACTAAGAACACACATCTTTCACTAGGGGCAGACTTCTGCAAATTTATTCAGCTAGCAAGAATGGTTGAAACTAGCAATCGAGAAACTAGCAAAATATGTGAATCACAAGAAGAACGTGATCATACAACAACTCCTGAATACCTGAAAACCACAGTGTGGAACCTGTTTGAATTTTGCTTGGAATTTCTATTGGGGGGGGGGCCCAACCTTGCGAATTTTAATCAAAACAGGGCAATAGCATTGCTTTTGAAAATACCGTATACCACGGTGTACTGCTTGGACAGTATGAAAAATTAGATACCGCTCAAATCTAGTTAGATGTGGTCTGAACCAAAGGCAACATTTGATCTTATGCATATAAATGTCTAATGTCAATCAATTGCTATTTTAATTTCTTGCCACAATAAAGATGACTTTTTTGTCATTTCTGCTGGAGTTTCTGTCCTGTGAGTAGCTAAAGAAATAAAAATGTGTTATTAAATATTACCGCTTCTTCATCATTCCAGTAATATGACAACATTGCAAGTTTCACCTTTCATGGTCGTTTGCAAACAATAGGCTTTAGCTACTGTCCAATGATGTGCTAGGCCTTTAAGTACAACTGTAAAAGTAATATGTGATTTTCTTCAAATGATAAATCTATTATATTAAAAACATTTGAATGCCTTTTTAAAAGGAGTCCTAGTCCACTGGTCTAGAGAAAAACCATCAGTACAGAAAGAGCTGAGAAAAAGTGCTTCATTTGTGGTAATAATGAAAGAAAATGAAGAATCCATATATTTGCGATACCTGCAAGATCTGACTGTCCACTGGTACCAGCAACAGGGTCATTTCTGTTTGACAAGCCATTGTCACCTTCATCTTCCTCCATTTCAGAACTAGTCCTTTCCTCCTCTGACAGTTCCTCCTGTTGTTGATCATGCTTCCTAAAATGATCAACATCACCTTCCTAAAAATATTCCTGCAATAACCATCTGACATAACCATCTAACATCCATTTTCAGAGTGCTCTAGGAGACCTGGGTCTAACAAACAAATGACACAATATCACTGTCATTACTGTGGCCTCCAATTGCTCCGAAAGGTGTTTCCGCCTTTTCGAGAAAAATCTTCTTGAACATATATCACAATGTTCTTACCTCAGCATCTGTACTGCTGCACGAGTGATGTACCGTCGTTTGACATTTCTGTAAAAAAAAAAAGAGATGCGATGACCTGCAAGTCAATGAGGCTATTATTCGCTATACTTAAATGTAAAATAATGAGTATGCTAAGAATGTACAGAGGCCTCGCACTTTGGGTTGATCCAAATGCGGAACCAAAATGGCAGAGGTGACTTAAACATACTGCTTCTTGTTTCGCTTTTTCTTTCGCTTTTGGGTGGAAGGGGGATTCTCAGATGCAGGCCCCATCGCATTTGCCAGTGTCTCCAATGTGTCTGCTTCCACACCCCCGGTGTGTCCATCTGCTGTGCTGATGGTTTGTCCTTCTGAGGGCAGGGCCTGCACCAGAAAGGAATGGAAGACTTAAATACCACCCCTTATCCTCTCACTAATGACCTTTCAATAACAGTAAAATACTGGCTGCCTTCCCCTGACTATAAAATTTCCTGATTCATTTATTGCAGATCTAGGCTGCTTAAACAATAACGAAAAGCAAAGAGGAAGGAGGGTTAGCTATCAGAGACATTCTACTGTTATGGATATATCAATAAACATACGTATCTTTATATTGCAAAGGCTTCAAAAATGATTCTGAATACACAACTGATTAATTTCAAATAGAGCTAGTATATATTGAATTTTGATGGTATATCGGTAGAGGTAGCTGGGGAGAGGGAGGTCTGGGTATCTCTCCTGAAGCTGCTACCCCCGCGACCCGAACCCCAGACAAACGGTAGATGATGGATGGATGGATGGTATATCAGTATATTTCCATACAATATATCAGATGAGACAATACCATTCATACCAATATACTTTTATTGTGCGTTAAAAAATGAGTAAAGATTTTCATATTTAATAGATATTTTTATATTTAATATATTGTTTTTTTACTTTTAATAGAGACCTATAGTATTCCTTCCTGGCTGTAAACAACATGAGAGCTTTAGTCGTGACGTTGCACCAACTCAACTAACCGAGTTAGTGTGTGTCCAGAACCCAAACACAGAAAAGTAGCTTTTAGCGTACAGCTTTTGGAAAGTGCTCGGAATCAAAGGTTGGGGAAAAAAAATCACACAGTTTAGAGAAACAACTAGAAAGAGCTGTGGAGCAACAGGACATGGCCCCCATGTGGAAGTGGGCAACCACCTTTGCTGGTTGATGGAGCTCCTCTGAATGTGCCACGAAACGCACGGCTGTGATTCGACCCTGGATGGCGACTCGCTTATGCTCTCGGTATTGCAGACTCTCGAGTTCTTGCCGCAGCTCACTTGCAGCAATCACAGGATATTGAGCTTAAAAAATGAAGAAAGCATGTAATGTATCAGACATAACATTAATATTTAAACCAGACATGCTTGAAATTTCTGTGCTGACTTAATCATAAACTATATAAGGTAACTTTTCGCATATCTAACATATAACTTATGATGCTTGTTTTAAAAGAGGTTCATGTGCTTCAACAGAAATTTACCACAGAAGTTGAACAGTGAAGTTTTCTCACCAGCGTCATTAGCGATGGTTTGAGTGAACAGCGGAGGAGGGGGAGGATAACAGTAATGACCACCAATGACAGTCTTCTTTAGTATCACACTCTCCTTCAAAGTTTTAGTCCACTGGATGAAGCTTTTCACTTTAGGGTCGGAAATGTATGGCTGACCTTTGTGAAACCCTAGAACCAAAAGTCCTTAGATGAATCCATTACAACTTAACCGGAAGCCCTAAACATACACACCCAAACAGACAAATTCAAGGTCAGTTTCACACAAATGTCACTGGCTTTACCCATAGAAAGAACAAACAAAGCTGTTAAATTAGAAGCTAGGTGCATTAAAAAATGATTCCCCTGACAACCCCGTTACACCACCCCCCAGTCTAATTCCTACTCCTCCCAGACCCCCACTCGTCCCACCTTTCCAAAAAAGCCCAGCTTTGTGCGACTTGTCTCAATGTAATTAGGTTCACCACATCCCTGTCTGTGGCTGTTCTTCAAAGACACCACTAAGTTACACTGCGATTTCTTTCATACTGAGAAAGATCCCAGACCATCATCTATACAATGTTCTTGGAAAGATTGAAAAAAATGCACCAAAAACTTTTAGAGTTACTATCTTCACAAGATCAAGTGTATTCTGCACCTGCCCTGACCTTCCTTTGTTGCCACATAGTGCTGCTGCTTCAATTTTGGTGATTTGTCTAATTAAATCAGGTGCAGATCTTCATTCATACAGTGTTTTTTTTTGTAGTGATATACAATCTGTATAGTATTTTTTGAGCTATCACATTCATGAGGTAAACTATCACATGCAGTCACCCTCTCCTTGGCAAGCCGCTAGGCGGCACTGCTTCAGCTTTGATGCGATGTGTCTCAACATTTGATAGGTTCCAGATCTTTACCAATAAAGAGCCATCAAATAATTTTGAGTTATGCTGGGGTAAGTGTGTAGGTTCTTGAGATTGTAGAGCTGTTCTCATTACAGATCAGTTAATACGTGTATATTTTCTCAGACCACTGAGAGGAAGGATTAAGCCAGCCGTCAGACAAGCTTCACTATTCTAGACTCAAAGTGAGTAATATACAGTCGTTCCTCGTTTATCGCGGTTAATCCGTTCCAGACTCTACCGCGTTAAATGAATTTCCGCGAAGTAGGATTCTTTATTTCTTTATTATTCGGCTGCACCTGGCATTGAAGGATTTGTGAGGGTGCTCGAATACATAGGCCTACAGTCCATACGTACAATAATTTTAATTTTAATTGTAATACACTATACAGAGGTGTATAATTGACTCAGACAACCAAGCGCGCGCTGTATCATTTTCACTATCAGCTTTTCAATGAATAAATGTATTTGGAAAATCCGCGATAGAGTGAAGCCGCGAAAGTCGAAGCGCGAAATGGCGAGGGACGACTGTGTAGCACACTAAGGATCCAAAGTGGGGAAGCATAGACATATACATTCACTGACCTGTAGTGAATATCTGGGTCTCACAGGAGCTGGTCAGATAGGGCAAAGTGCTTGTTTCTCTGCATACCCTCATCTGAGTGCACACCAGGTAAGTCACTACATTGGAGAAAATTGTTGCTGTTTTAATGAGTTTAATCAATGATACTTAATTACAACATGAGTCCTAATGCGTGTTTATTACTCTAGATTCATTAGGTTGAAGAAAAAAGAAAAACTTCTAAGCTTTGAAACCATATACAGTGGTACCTCGGTTCTCGAAGTTAATCCGTTCCGGACTCCGGATAGAATCCTAAAAAGTTCGAGTTCCGATCGAATTTTTCCCATAATAAATAATGGAAAAACAATTAATTGGTTCCCGGCCCACCAAAATTACACCTAAATATGTTGTTTTTTTTTCTCCTAGCATTTAAACACAATATGAACAGGATAAAACAAGAAGAGCATTTTTTTCTTAATGGCTTCCAAAACGATAAAGATCTTATCCCAACATTACC
>JABJVO010000039.1:4664719-4682841 GCA_026770805.1 Boulengeromyrus knoepffleri
TCATCCAATCAGTCCTCTAATTAGTAATCTAATTAGGGAGTTACAGCGAAAACCTGCATACACACCGGCCCTTTGCGGATAAGATTGGCCACCCCTGATTTAAAATGTACATGATACTAATGCACAAAGAGTACAAGCGAAAAATGCACAAAACAAGCAGTCGTTTTAAGGTGGTTTTAATAAAGCTCTATGGTGGCTTTAATTACTGAACTCAAGTACTTATTTGCTATATTTTCTTTAGCTTCTTTATAGTTTATGGCAAAATAAACTAAAATGTAATTAATGTTGGTGTTTATAGTGGTTAAACCAAGTGACAATTTTGTGCATTTCATCTTCTTTTCTTTGTGACTGAGCACGGGTAAGATTAAAGAATCTCTTCATAGAAGAATCACCATGGAAACCCAGCATTGCCTCTAGCCATTCAATGATCAGGGCTTGTATTACTTACTTTAGCAGAGAATACAAGCGGAAAAACATCTCTAGGCGAGTCTGTGATGTGTATTAAAAAGACACAATAAACTTTAAAAGCTAATGTCATTCCCATCCTGTCCCCAACAACAAAGTCCTCACCGCAATAGATGAGGAAGCTGCTTCAGATTCCTTTAAGCCAATCTCTCTTCGCCTCTCTGCTCGAACCTCTGCAAAACTGAAATAAAAAGAGACAGCTAAACATCAAACAAAAAGATGCTCAAACGTCCACCCACATGCCAAAGAAATATCCTCCAATGTTTCCAAGTCTGAGGACGCAAACACTAGCTGAACATAATGAATTTTAAAGTCCAATTACAATGGACACTAGAAACTAGACTGGTACAGATAGCTGACCAAAGTTAATTTTCTAAGCATCTAATTAAAAATGACCTGTAAATGATTATTGGAAAATCGTAAAATCCATGAGTGAGTAAGTTTTACATAGGAAAGGACGTGTTTCAAAAAAAAAAAAAAGCAAAAGTTTCTTAATTTAAATATTTGCATTTCTGCACAGATTATTATAAACAAGAATAAAGTAACTCGCACACTTGTAGGCAGCAAACTGCAGACGCTACTTTGCTTATGTTGCTGCACATTATGTGTAGATGTGGACAGCAGATACTGCAGAGTGCTCCACATCACTCACACCAACAATTTCATCTTAGTAAAGATTACTTATTTGAAACTTTTTATTATTATTTTTTTTTTTAATCAAGGACAGCTCTACCTGGCCACAGTGTGTGTGCATACAATAAACTCTGGCTTGGCGTTCCACTGGTGGTAAGTGATGTAGTAGTGAGTCTGCAGCCAGATCCACTGCTGGCCTTTCGTCAAAAAGCGATAGTAGCAGGACTGGCCCTTGCCAAACTGCATCACTGCAGAAACAAGAATAACCAAATATTTCAAATGCATATTCACAAAAAGTATGACATCATGCCTTCACAAAATCATCACATTCTCCTTAATACAAGCTAATTATTAATTTAAAATTTCAAATAAAATCTTGAAAGATATTTTATACTTCATATTGTATTCTGCGTGAATATCCCTATACAAAGTGAGTGTGAGTCAGACAGTGCAGGACTCACATTGTTGATGACACTGGGCTATGAGATCCAGATCGTCCACGTGATAGTAATCATAGCCAGAAGTTCCAAGAACCTCAAAAGGCAAGTAGCCTATTATGGGTGAAGCTCTGGAAAAAGAAAAGTAAAAAAAAATCACAAAAATCACAATCACATAACAAATGACAACGTACAATAAAGTTAATTAATTAAGACACCCCTCTAGCTACAAGTTACGCCCCTATACATTTAGCCTCTGTCTTGCAATCCGCGAAGAGAATTCTCCGACAATTAGGAAATGTGCTTAACTATCCATAGGCAGCATGGGGTTGATTTCTCCCATGTGCTTAAATAAAAAACCACATATATCTGAACAGGGAGATGCTATGTGCACTCTCCCATCGACTGAAGCGTGGGGTTTAAATGCACTTAGGCTAGGTACGCAGTTTGGGATGAGAAACACCAAAATATGGATGTTTCGCATGCAAATGATTCTTCAGCGCATTCTGCCACTGATTTTAGTGCATTTTTCACTATGTGCTCCGGAGGGCAGAATTAAGTCACGTGCCTCTACACGGCCAAACACAATACTGCAGTTTTCAGGAAGCTGAACATGAATCATACATTTAGAAACAAAAGCTACAGTCAAAAAACACGTGAATAATTCATATACAGTGGTACCTCGGTTCTCGAACTCACTAGAACTCGAATTTCTTGAAAGTCGAACAAACCAGTTTGACCTAGAACTCGATCTGAATATCAGAAGTCGAACCGTGAATGCTGACCTAATATAAATTGTACGCGCCAGGAAATGAGTCATACTACAATGCAATTCTTACTTGAATGCCCGGCCGCATGGCGCCCTCCGCATACTGTAATCCCTTGCATTTGTGCTGTGTGCACGCCCGGCCGCATAGTGACTGTGGCTCACTGCTCACGGCTAATAATGGCCAAAACGATGTTTCATGAACCATTTGCTGTATTTTTCAACCCTACTAGATGGTGGTCTTTGAATTAAGAAAGGGCCCAAAGTAATCCAAGAACACCATCTAGTGGGGTTAAGAAATACAGCAAATGACTCATGAAGCTTTCCTTGGCCATCACTACCCATAGGAAATGTTGATGATGTCATTTAACAATGTATTCTTATTTTTTTTTTTTAATTTAAAACGCATATAATCACATTACTGACCACTCGTTTCACTGTTTTTATTTGAATTAATTTCGTTTGGCATAAATTTTTGGAGTTGTATTACCCTAAACCTATTTTTCCCACTGGATATGTGAAATTTAGTGCACAATTTTAGTGAATGTGAGGTTTTTCAGGGATACATTGGTTGTGTTGTATGTACTAAGAGCTGTAGTCTATCATATCCTATTTTTTTATTTTTCAGCTGGCCCTTGGGCTCGTGTTCATGTTTGTAAAAATCATATTTACCAATAACAAGAAATCTGGAGTAATACCTACGTTAACAGTAAGAAGTATTTAATATGGAACAAGAAGCTAATATATGAAAGCCGACTATTTTCACTTAAGTAAACCATTTATTAGTATTTCTGTCTTAAATGACTGAGAATACCGTGATTTTTATGTATATGTAGTTTAACGTATAGGGCTAAAGACCAATACTAATAAAATAAAATGTTTTAGAAGGCTTACCTATGATCTAAAAACAAGAACTTCCACTCCAGACTATGTCTGGATGTGAATTCATGATAAGGGTCATCAACATTACAGAGATCCTGATGAGGGATAGAAAAAAGGTTAAGTTACTAACTTTTCACGTAAAAATTTCAGACAGTCTGGTTGAGAACACCACAAGTTCTAAGCTGACGGCTGAATGGAACTTCTATATGAATTGTGCTAATTGTAAATATCAATGAATTTATACTATAAATAGTGATAACCGTTCAATTACATTACAATAGATTACTTATAAATAGATTTATTTCAATTTATGGTGAAGGAAACATTTATCTGCTATTATCTGCTATTTCTCAGTTCTTCTAAATATGTTTTTTTAATCATTAGACTAATATTAATAGTGGGGAACTTCTAATACAATGAAATTAATTATAAAGAAACTGAAATGCCACATGTTTAGTACATTTCAATTTAAAGTCCTGTAACAAGAGTCTGTGACATATTGTTACATCACCAGTTTCTTTCTGCCCTGACATAATCTCACTAATGTGTATGATTGAAGGTTATGGAGAGAATAAGCAAAGGATCAGCTGCTTGTCACCTTCATAAACTGTGGAGTGACCAGTCGGACAGTGGCTACAAGGCAGGCCTGCTCCTCTAGCGATGCCTGGAAGGTCCTTGGTGATTCACACTCCAAGTCATTACTAGAAGATGTAGGCACTGAGCGACGGAATCAAAACAGTCAATCTCCACATCTCATTGTTGGGTCAGATACATGAACCTACTGCATATGATCAATAAAAAATAACCAGAAACTGAACTACAGACTTCTAAACAAGCATCTAGGCAGAAACAATATCTGCCTGCTGAACAGGATTTTTAGAAAATGCATAGATTTAAAATAAAGTCTGGTTTTAAGATGTGCCTGAATTTCAACAAATACGGAATCTAGAACAGTAACCAGAACAGATTTATTACCATTTACAGTTGGTTCTTCTTTCAATTCAAGATTGCAACACATATGACTTAGGTAAGGAGGGTGGGCACAGTATAATATTATACATTCAACAGCCAATATATGAAACAGCTGCATTACTGTAGTTGCACTGTGCCAACTATTACATACAGTAAGCAAAATGTGATAAAAACTGGTTTTCTATGGTAGTAGAAATACAGAATGCAGATTAAAGTGAGTTATTGAACAGTATAAACATTAATCTACAATTCTCCTATCAGGAAAGGTTCTCATCTTCAAGTATGATAACTAAAATAATGATACCTACCGTTGTTTTGGAATTTGAAATCCCCTACAAATTTCACATATTCATATGTAGGAGCCTCTTTAGGGTCGAGACTTCCTCTGGATAAGTGACAGCAGAACTCAATTTGTGAATCTGGAAAAATAAATAAATAAAGCACTACAAATTAAAATTGTATTATGCAAAAGCACACCTTCCTGAGGAATATGTCATCTACAATAACTGCCAGAGAAAAAGGTTAATAGTTTGAAAATGGTGTGATAGGAATTATCATCATTCACTGGAACAACCACAGCCAAAATCAGTAACATAGTGCAAAGCGTAAAACGCAAAGGAGCCAAACCAGCATTCCTCCGATTTACCCTCTTTGCCTACATATTGCTCTCAGTTTGGTTATTCAGCAGCTGTCCAGTGCTAAATATGGAACATAGCTTCATGTAGACATTATTAAAACTACACAAAAGCCTTAGTCATAATGAGTACTTAACCATAGTCTGACATTTGCATGGTGATTTAAAGGCTCGGAAGTAAAATGGACAAAGGGGTATGACGAGTAACCAGCACAGACAGCAAGGGTACACATTCAATTTCAATTTATTTTATATATAGCGCCTTTCACAACAGTGTGATTAAGGTCAAGCCAAAGTCCATCAATGAGTCTGTTCTCCACGCCGGTCTGTGTGGGCTGGCAGATTGAAGGCTGCGCCCACAATGTTACAGTTCGTAAGTCACGTCCACAGTGTTACCCTTCCATGGTATATTAACCTCTCTCTGACTTTCCACCAAGGCCTTTTAAGTTCATTTAAGTTTAAGAAGTCAATACCAAGGAGGAAAGATGAAAAAAACTTTTGCATGAATGTTTTTCCCATCTGGTCAGATCTTTTTGTTTAATGGCAGCAGTCACGTGATGTTCCATTTTATATTACATTTAAATGCACTGCCATATATAATACAGCGACCTCTAGTAAAACTACAGTCAGAAAAAAGGTACAGCCCAGGTACAGTTTTGTAGGCCAAGGTACAAACAACATTAATGTACCCTTAATAGTACAACAATGTTCCTCAGAGTTCATTTCTGTACCTTAAAAGGTACACTTGCCTACAGGTAAGGTACAATTGCAGGCCTTTGATGGTACAGCCCCAGTGACAAGAATTGTACCCTCAAAGGGACAAATTGGTACTGTTTTTTCAGAGAATGTAGTAAAATCAAAGGGTAAAATATAAATTCAAACAGTAAGAGCAGATCAAATTAATTTTTAACAACTTAAAGGTTAAGTGACACAGTAAGATTATGTATAGCAGCCAATAATGTAATAACCGTCAATAAAGTAATAATTTTCCCGTTTTTAATGTTGTGAAAGTCGATAATGTAATAACTTCTCTGAACCAATAACGTAATAACGTTTTGTCAATAATTTAATGTTATTACATTATTGGCCAGTAATCAACTTTTGATACATGAAGAACAGACATTTATTACGTTATTGTCATGTTATTACATTACTGGTTACATTATTACATTATTAGCTGCTACACGGTGTATTGCTGAGTTTCTATTTTCTTTGAAAAAACAATTGTCTACTAATAATTTTCTTTTCCTCTGCTATTCGCCTGGTTTATATCTGCCTTTTTATTTATAGTGCGACAGAATAAGACTATACTGTACAACTGAATTAATCATTTAGAGCCTCTGGGACTATTTTTGAAACAATATTTTTGCAACAA
This sequence comes from Boulengeromyrus knoepffleri, assembly GCA_026770805.1. Taxonomy (NCBI): domain Eukaryota; kingdom Metazoa; phylum Chordata; class Actinopteri; order Osteoglossiformes; family Mormyridae; genus Boulengeromyrus; species Boulengeromyrus knoepffleri. The sequence continues at coordinate 4,670,884 of JABJVO010000039.1, forward strand.
TTTTGACTATTTTTGCACAATATTACATTTAACCTTTGGGCCAGAGGTTAAATGTAATATTGTCTTCATCAAGATTAAGTCATGCACAACATGTCATAACGTTTACTGGGTGGGTTAGACAAAGCGACACTCACGCTCAGGGAAATCGGCAGCAACTGGGTCGTTCATCAGCATCTGCGATGACAGGAGCTTGTACATCTCTCCATGTTCACGTGGAGGGAGAAAGTTCAGAATATTTTGGTCCACCATGTCTGACTGGTACAAAATAGCAACTTGTAATGTTCAGTAACCATAAGATGTCCATCTATTTTCCAACCATGTCCAACCCACAACAGGATCAGCTCACAGAACCATGTGATGGACTGGCATCTCTTGCAAAGAGTTAGCCCACCTTCTGCCCTATACAGCCTGGTGTAAGGATGGACTCTGAGCCTGTTCTGCAGCCACATCCCCTGTCAGGTCTCCCTGTTACTATAATGGACTCTGAGCCTGTTCCTCAACCATATCCCCTGTCAGGTCTCCCTGTTATTGTAAGGATGGACTCTGAGCCTGTTCTGCAGCCACATCCCCTGTCAGGTCTCCCTGTTACTGTAAGGATGGACTCTGAGCCTGTTCTACTGCCACACCCCCTGTCAGGTCTCCCTGTTACTATAATGGACTCTGAGCCTGTTCCTCAACCATATCCCCTGTCAGGTCTCCTTGTTACTGTAAGGATGGACTCTGAGCCTGTTCCTCAACCTGCATGACTGCCTGCCTTTCCCTTTATTCCCCAGGAGAGACCCCCCCCCCGTTTCATCACTCTAGCATGCATCCCTGACTATGACTCTCATTTAGCATTTAGGTTTCCGGTTTGCTCTGCATCAGGGTCCCCTGTTCCCAATCTGTCCTGTGACACCTGCAATAGGTTCCAAGCCCCCCAAGACTCTATTCATATTCATATACATTTACAACTTCCTAAATAAATTGCACGTGCAATTTATTAACTCCCAAATAGTACATCATTTTGGTTGATGCATTTCCACATCCATGGAAAAGTATTACTTAGCTAAATGGCGGTTTGACAATACGCTACCATTATAGCCAAAGCACAACATTTACACAATTAGTCATTCACTCACTTACTGGTAAATGGCCAATGAGGGAAGAAACACTGTCAGATACATAAATGATGTTTCCATCTGTTGTCAGTGTTATTAGAAAACCATCTAAAGCCTACAATGAGAAAAACAAAAGTGCCAAGATTTAACATGCATATGTTTATAACGAAGATATTATTCATTTCAATATTTGTTTTGGCATATGAAATACCTCAATTATTATCTACACTACTGCAAGCAAAATTTAAGGAAATAACTAAAATGGCAATGAATGTCACCTCCAGCATCAACTGGGTAAACTCCTCATTGCTGAGGAATGAAGGCTTCCAATCCTGCTGAATCTCAATGGACTCCGATTGGTCCGAGATTTCTACAAGAGGAAGAAATGTGTGTGTAAATTTCAATGGGAAGCATATAAAAGGACATAAGGAGTAAAGAACGAATGCAGACTGGGAGGATCAACGTGGAAAGCATGTGCTGAGCTCCTGACAGCGGAGACCCTGATTCTGCTGGGAACGGGAGCTACTGCATATGAAGCACGACGAACCTTTTTGTTTCTGCAAGAAGTCGATGGCTCTCTGCAGGATGGTGGACTTGTCCATCTTGCGGGGAGGCACCTGCCCCTGAAGCATGGTGCACAGCTCCTTGATGAGGACATTAAACTGATCCCTTCTCTTCTTCTCTGATTTATTGCGTGATGCTCTATTGAGTACAAGAGTACAGTAAGAAATGATTAGAAGAGAAGCTCATAGCATGCAGTGTTTTTATAGCTCATCATGGAGCGCATTATCCGTCTGTATCAATGCAGCATTTCCTGTGTGCAAATTGTGCCCTGATTTCAATCACCTGAGGCTCCATCATAATTACCTTAAAACATGTCAATTTAGCAATCAGGGCAACAATGACCCTTTAGTAACATTCAGCATTTTTTTTCCACATGATACTTTTCACCTTTGAGGCCTTTTGGTATAATGAATGTAGACCAAAGACATGGACCTGGCTGGAGAGAAACCTTATTAGCAGCAATGACGTGTGTGATCAGAAATACCTTTTAGCTCGGTCCTTCCCATCTTCATTAAGCAAATCATCCACGTACTTGCTTGTGCTGAAGGAAAAGAAGAGGAGAGGACTGAGTGTTATTCCTCGTAATGTTTAACATTGTAATCAACAAAGTGGCAACCATGCCAACAGTGAGTGGATTCTCTCCCTTGAATTATCCAGTTGAGGTTCTTTGAAATAGCTGTTTTCTCTCAAGTTTTGGGAGAGCTTTAACATGCTACTTAGGCCTATAACCATGTCCCAGTTCTTACAGCTGCCAGCCCCTAATCTTATGCATGAGAAGTATATAGAAAAATAGTTTCAAATATCAACAGCAATTGTGGAACAAAAACAATAAAGTTACATCAGTAATGCAGCCTTAATTGTTATGTAGATAATCAGTATATCGAACATACCCCTAAACTTTGAAACCCATTGTAAAATTTTATTGTACAAAATTCATTAGTATTTCAATAGGTTGACTAAAGAAGCTCACGCATTCTCCTATTTCTTAGCAGTGTTGCTTATCCTCAACATGTGTGTGCTATGTGAGATTTTCTACTACAGAAAAGTCATGCGGTAAAGGGGAACTGATGTTTCTAACGCACATGTATTGTATGATTGCGCTTGAATACACAGCCTGTATATGTATGTCGGAAGCTGCCGAGGTCGGAGATGGAGCACATAACGCTCAGCTACTTAATGTGCCTTCTTACTGCATGAACGTGCAAAACTGATCCTTTTTATGCATATATTTCTCATAGGGAATGACTGGAAAAAACTATTTTAATATTTTTGGCTTTTATGACATTTGCAGTTATTTTACATGATGTCTATTTTCTTAAGAATATCACAAAATACCCTATTTCTTTTGATATAAAGTCCTGAAAAGGCTGCATAAAGAACTGAAAAGGCTGCATAAAGAACTGTATCGCCAATTCATCCTGAGACCCAAGGAAAAAAAAACTCTCCTTCAATTTTAGGTTATTTGTGATTTTCTATGCCTTTGGGGGAAATAAGTCATCTTACAATTTAGATTTTTTCAAATTTATTTTTATTTTAAATTTCACAGCATGTCCTCTTTAGTGGACAACAGGAATAAATACATTTCCTTACATCAGTGAAAAGATAGATGCAAAAACAAAATGTCCACTACAATGGACATAAATGAATGGGTGGGGTCTCAGGAGGTTAAAGCAGCATGTCACAGCCACATCACAGCCACATCACAGCCACATGAATTATCAGGATTGATACATAGACGACATTGTAAAATTCAGAATCAGCAGATAAAGGGCAACCCTGAAGAAATGCATTTAGTGGACTCACTCCCATTTGTGTTGGCTGGATGGACAGAGGGCCCCGAACTGCATGCTGTCCATCCTTACTCCCACTGCCGTCTGCCCCCCCCTGGAATTCGGCCGTGTCCCATTCGTGCTGCCAGTCCTGCAGATCCCAGCATTAACGAATGTGCCTCCCCAACTCAAACAGGCTGCAGCAATGAAGACTAGGTTCTGCTTAAATAGAAAAAACACATTTACAATATAAATAGTTAAAAATATGTAAAATATTAAGAACTCTTAAAAATAGTGCTCTGCGTGCACTGGGCCAAAGTAAGATTACATGAAATCTTCTGCGATGTTGATCCCACTTGCGATCACTATCATCAACCGCCTGCAACCCTAGCGCTTACACTCCGGTGATGCCCAGTCTGGCACGCATACTGGCCCGAGGTCTTCGGGGTTTGGTGTCCTGCCTTCCTCAATGGTACTTTCTTCATATAAAGCTGATTATGTTGAGTTTATCACTTTTCTGACAAGGCGTCTTATTTTACCGACGTGGAAGTCTCCCATTACGTTTAATAACATATGGGGATTCCTGTCTATGTAAAGAATGTCTCCCATCCAAACCAGACTAGACTTAGGGTACATCCAAGGTAAGAGATGAACAAAATATAACCAATGTATCAATATTTTCTTCCGAAAGTGTACCTCTTTTTCCTCATTCTTGTGCTGATTATATGGAAATGAGAATTATAAATAATCTGCCCTGTGTATACTGTCATATTCCCACTCATCTGTATATTTTTGAGAAAACAAACAAAACGGAAGGGAAAAATTATAAATCATTTTAAAATGATGGTGTACCACATATGCATGGCATTCTCTGCTGCTGTGAATGCTCTCCCTGCTAGATTTGCTTGTAGAGTAACTATAAGGAAATGGTGATGTACGCTTGCATATAGGGACTAACCCTATAGAACTAGCATTGCAACTATAGGAATTTTATTTACTTTGCATTGCTGTATAAAAGATCGCTGTGCAGTTATTCTTCCTAGAGCCCATACACCATTGTATGAGGGGGGAGTTTCAGCTACTTTATATCATAGCTTAAGGCTGGAAATGTAACGATACACAAGATGTGCCCTTTTCAGCACGTATTACGGAGCACTGCACTGTCGTAAAAGCGAACAGCGGCCGCAACAACGTCACACACCGTCAGTCAGCTCAGAATGCAACTGACAGACAGTCATTCATCTTATGAAACACAATAACTTTATTAAAAGCAGACAAAGTTAACTATAACAGACATTTTTGCCTTTTTTGTGTGTCTACATGGGATGAGAATTTGGTTTCTCTCAGAAAACTTTTGCTTGTTCTATTCTTGAAATTTTTCTTTAATAAAAATTTGATCCAAAAAAAAAAAAAAAAAAGCATTTGGTTACTCTCCATATGGTGTTTGACCAGTTACAAGATGCATCACTGACACTCAATCTAGCCAAATGTGAAACTGGTAATGCCACACTTACTTACGTAAATAAGACTGCAAAGCATCCTACAGACTATTAAATAAGTGCCATTACAAATTTTCCTATCCTCACTTCTTGACAGCACTGGTACGTATCGCTGAAAGAATTTCTCTATTGTCGTATCCTGTCTAACTAACCTATGTGGCAACAGTTGGATTGTCAAAATGCAATTGAATCCATAAAGGCTATACTTTGCATTGCAGCCATAAGTAGTATTTGTGCTTGTTCATCACCCAAACCCACATTTGCATTCATTATGGTTGCTAATATGGATTACTTTATATCACAAATTTTAATGACTTAACATTGATAGCTAGGTAGTTAGCTAGCTAACATCATTGTTAATTGTGAATATGGTGTGAAACAATGTTAACACTGACATATTTGTCTTGCTGACTACAATCCACATAAATCCAAGTAAGCCAGATTTCAAGCTAGTTTTTATTTAAATTCAACTAAATAACCTTCCTGACATTTTCCTCTAATATATTATACTGGAATGCATCATGCTTGTAAACAAAAAAGGTAGCTATTGAAACATTGCTGTGTAACATTTGTATCACCACATCACCTCAGATCTGTATGGACATGCTTGTAGCTGCAAAAAATAGAATCTTATCTACATGGGTCACTATCTTGGTTCTGTGCCTGCAGTGACCTGTCTGCCATTTAGAGTGCATGACTCATCTAGAAATCATCAAGACAAAAATACTTATTTGGAGAAGTTTGGTTTCACATTCTAATGTTTGATGTAACTTCACTTGTGAACCATTGTTAAACAATTTCATTGGCTCTCTGTGCTCTGTTTCTGGGAACTGCATCCACAGTGAATTAATGATGGAAGTAAATTTTTTAATGAAGTACACAGCAGCAACCACGAACAAGAAGGACGAGAAGACACCTTTGTACATGGACGGCAGACGCTTTTATCCAAAGTCATGTAGAATGGAGAAGATGGGCTCACACAGTCCCCGAAGCAATTGGGGGTTAAAGACCTTCCTGCAGGGGCCAAGAGTGACATCAGTCTGCTGACCTTGGGATTTGAACCAGTGGCCGACCAACAACAGACATCAGCCAAACCCACTGAGCCATACACTGAACATACTGGTGAGGGAGAGACAAGATGACTGACCATACGCTGTTCAAACGGGCATCTCTCACTCATGAAAAAAAAAAAAAAAAAAGCTTTGCAAAATTCCCCACATTCTCCACAGGAAGTGTATGAATTTTAAGCAATAAGGAGAAACGACAGCCTCAGGCCCCCAGAACTCTGTCCGTGATGGATGGATTGATGGGTGTCCTGACCTCCATGTACACCATGTTGATATCTGTTCTTTTCCTAACCTTGAAAGTAGAGTGCTATGTCAGACGTATAGTAAATAACCGACAGAAGGACAATGTCAGGAACTCCCAAAATAATGTATCACACAAGCTTTCTTGCCGCATTTGAGGACGTCCGCTTACTCTCGTTCCCTTCAAGCAATATAAAAGTTGCCTCTAACCTCAACGTAGAAACCATACACATACAAAAATCTGAATACAAATTTAAAAGCGACCTAAACAATAAAGCAAATTGTTTCCATGTAGAGATATTCCATCATGTGTATGTTGGAGATACTAATCACTGCAAACAGAAAGGCTGTCATGTCATGTTATACACAGAACCACATTGCGGGTAGGTCAGTGTTTGCATTCAGCTGCAGCCGGTGACGTTCAATTGTAGGAATATGAAATTAGAACTGCAGCAACAAATATTTGTACTGCACAGGTGATTTTTTCTAGGTTGGCTTTAAAAAGAACTTTTAAGCAGAAAGAATTGTACACTGCTACAACATGATGGTATATCCGGACTCCTTGTGCAAGTTATTAAAGATTAATGTGTGTGTAAAGTGTCATGCCTGCAACAAGGAAACAGACCATTATTTGGAAATTGAATAAACCTTAAGTATGCAAGTACACTGTGAAATTTCACAGGATTCACTTTACAGGAAAAAGAAATCTATGCATAACTCTCCGGGTCACTATAACGACGTCACTATCGAAACCCTGGTGTTGCCTGTACTCTGACCAAGGACATCTGGGGTGATTAGCAAGGTCACACCAGCTACAGAACCATGGGTCCTCTTAACCCTTAATTAAAGTCTAAGGCTTCGTAAGACCTACAGCCAACAGAGTGAGGCTGAGGAGCTCAGTGTCTGTCTGTAGATATGCTGTGAAAAATAACCAGGTGTAAGCATATTGAGTCATTGACAGGACCCGTTTCTTTATTTCTCACACATACCAAGCATTGTAAATTTTACACATCCTTATTGAAACTAAAAGTAAAATCAAGATTAATCACATCAGATATCTTCCCTACTTTGATGTGACATTGCAACCAACAGAATTCAAAAAAATTTGGCACATTAAATATTTGACATTTATACTGATTTCAGGATTTAGCTGTAATTTCAATAAGGATGTTTAGGCTTTTATACCTGCTGTACAGAACATGGGATATACAAATAAATTGGGGGGGGGGGGGGGCTGAATGATTGAAAGCGTCTCATTTTTGAGGAGGTGAGTGCCCCATAAAAAAAAAAAGCGTCTCCTTTTTGAGGAGGTGAGTGCCCCATAAAAAAAAAGCGTCTCCTTTTTGAGGAGGTGAGTGCCCCTTTTTCATCAAGAACAATCACGGTTTGTTTTGGTTTGCTTGGTTGCCAAAATTAAACCAAAACAAAATTCACCGTGAATTTCAGACATCAAAAAGGAGCCCAGGACAAGTAATATGTAGCAATATGCATAAAATATGAAATAGTTGATAAAAATGTGCAATGTACAAATGGATAAGGTAGTATGTTTCTTCTTACCATTAAAAAACAAACTGTTACATGGTCTCTAAAATTGAGCCTTTGTCTAACTTTTTCCTTTGTTTTGTCTTTGATTTAAATTTTCTTTTGTTGCTAAAAACAGCATTGCATTTTTATCCATGTTATATGCTTAGATATAAAGCAATTCTATGTTTAATTACATCTACAGACAAGCTACTACGCTGAGATATTTGCTGACATAAACAGACAAAAAAAAACATCGTAGAATGGGCTAATGAAAGTACTGTCCAATTACTCTTCTATGTGGTGAATGAGCCTGCAGAATCGCTAGTCCCTAGGTAGGCCCGCAGTACATGGCCGATCCTCCAATGCAATCACCTCCGTTATCTTAGTGGTCATGTCTTTAGCTCTGGATATCATAACTTTTAATATAAAGTTTAAATAGCAGCCGGCAACATCAGTTAAGACTGACACATTGCGTCAAAATCGATATCTTGATGTTAAACATATATATAGGCCAATATCAATATGTTAATAGATATATTTTGCATGTCTTGTAAAATTGATCCTACTGGGAATCTTTGTTGTAATAAATTTCAGCTATAAAAAGGCAAGAGTAATAACCCATTAGTCACACAAGCAAATTCTTTGAGTGACCAACAAATATTGCACACTGATTTAACAGCATTTTCCAGTCCATTTAGACTGGAGCAGTGAAAGTCTTTATTCGTTTTCAATTTCTGTTGTTTAATATAACAATGATAATTATTTACTTATTAAGTAGCCTACTAGAGCAGAAAAAAAGTATTTTAAGGGCGTGTACTCGCCTTGTTCAACAAGTTACCCAGTGAAAAATACTTTACAGTAATGAATAAACGGAAAGGCTTGTAATCCATAAAATGGACGTTTAATTCATTTCAATGGACAATCGACTCTCTCTAAGACAACACTAAAGATACAAATATTTCACTCAAGCAGCTGTCACCCAAAGTCAATATCACAATTTCGTACATGTACAAACATCGGTAATTAAAGAGTACTCATTCATATGTTCAAACCATACTGCCATACGGATTATTCAGTAGTATTTATCTGGTGGACAGAAATATAGTGCCCAGCATGGAAGTTTGGGGAATCACAAAAAAAACCACAAAGCCCTGTAAAATTTAGCCAAGGCTAATTTACAAGTGTTATTTACTGAAAAGAGCAAACACAGGAACTGTAATTACATCCATACGGAAAATGATTCACTGAAAACGAAGACAATATACTGTACAGTAACCGGGCATTTTATATAGTACAATAATGAGGCACGAACATGCATCGTTATTCCAAAACGACAAGAAATACTGACAGAACATAATCCTAATTAAAATGCTACGCATGTCAAAATACTAGTTTTGCTATTGCTTCGTTCATAACTGCAGCGCTGTCGTTTTCCTCAAATGAATAAATGACATTTTCAGTATTTCTCTAGATCTGCCCGCATATTTAAAAGAGTTCAATGTAAGACAAATTCAAACAAGAAAAACCATTGCCTACCTCTGAATTACCGGCTTCTGATTTTAAGGTCCATAAGTGAAACCAGTTAATGATCTTCTTCACACACAAGGTACAGCCCACATTAGAGAGAGTAGGAACCGGACTTGGCATGAGACAGCCATGAACCGAAATCCAGTAAGATAGGATTGGTTAGATGACGAAAGTACGGTCGAAATATTAGTGTCTTACAAGCAATATACGATCAATAAAGCGGTATTGTTACAAAGCCGTTTTCAGGGCCGTGTTTCTCATTCCTCTTGCTGTTAACCGGCCTCCATAGGCTGCCCTCGGCAAACGGGGTTGGCAGCCAGCCGCTGCGCAGCCAGTAAAGTAGGTCAGCCGGCAGATCGGTACTAAGCAGATCAGCATTAGCAAGCGCCTGTGCAGAGCCGCATGCAAGCGGCACAGTGAAACAAAAGGGCGAAATGCATGCTCTTCTGTTGTATTTTATATGTATAAACGCTGAAGAATATATATGTTTTCTTTACTCCCCATCATCTCTAATTAAGAACATGGGTGCGCGCCTCCGGATTCAATTTGCAAATACATTACTGTACTTCCTCCCTACATAATAGACATTCACGCAGAAATAAATCAGCACACGGTCAGTATATTTGAACCTAGTAAATGCGCAACAGGTCGCTTCAATTACCTATTCCTGTTTTACCATCACCGTGGAAACAAATTAGCAATCACTTGCTGTTTAATTGAAACCGTAGATAAAATATCTCTTAATAAAGTGCTTTGATGATGTTTCATTACGTGACTTAATTGTTATCATAAAAACACAAAAATGCGTTATACAGAAAATGCAAAGGGAGTAAAGGTTTTTGTTTTTCACCTGTAAATATAGTACGACTATTTTTAAAAATAAAATAAAAAAATGTATATTCTGCTTGAAAACGGCACGTAAAACATGTTAATCTGCTAAATTGTTAATTTATAGTTTGATCATTGCTGGAAAATAAAATACACAATACTCTTTGTCTTTATTTGTCAAGTTTAACCAATATGCAGAACTACTACAATAACAATATGAGGAATAATTTTATGACATGTGAATCAGGCGATTCGATTCAGAATAAATCTGCCCGAATGCAACGAATACATATAAGTTTTTTTGGTTGATATCAATTTTCTAACAATTCAGATGTATTAGTTGTCAATAATTACAAGAATATACAAATTCAGCTTTCCAATGATGCTGTTTTTCTTAATTAAAAGTAAAATACTGTGACGGGTATAGTTGTGCTTTGTCAGATACCCCCTTTCATAACTGGGTATGGGTTACTGTGGGCCTAAGTAGATAAATTGTCATTGGAAATGAATAACAAATTGCATAATGAAATTGAAAGTGAAATTTTTGTGTCAAATGATACCGAATATGCTAATATATTTGACACATGAATTCTGTGGATTTTTTTCCATCACCCATCCATCCATCCATCCATCCATCCATCCATCCATCCATCTTCCAGCATTATATTCTTTGTCTATTATACAACAATTCTGCACAATCGCAGGACCTAATGACTCCCACAAAACAGCTGCAGATACCATTACAGATCACCTACACTGTCCCAGTGTAACTCCGTTGAGATATAGGCAAATGGGTGAATGGTGACTCAGACTCTGTTATGTTTACCCATTAACCGGGGGGGGGGGGGGTTCAACCTTGGCCTTGGGTGCACGTAGTTCACCAAAAAGCAGCCCTGCCATAAATTCCACCTTTGTGAGGCTCACAACGTTGAGCTTTTGCAGAAACTGGGTCACAGGCGTGATGATTCACTTCTGTGGTCATTTCTGAGGCTGTACTTCTGTGCTGTTGAGCAGCTGTCCAGCCCTTCAGACTCTCTCAGGTAGCTTTGACCGACAACCACTGCGTCTTTATCCCAGTGCAGCTGGCTGTGTTTGGCAAATGTCCTTATTTTTAAGACTAAATTATTACATAAATCATTTTTTTTCTCTGAACAATGCACCTGTGACACAAACACCTACTGCTAGCTTGTTTTGCTTTGAAATTGCTCAAATCAAAATACTTGTAATCAGATCTATTCATAGATCACGCACTCTGCTAATTGGCATTCAACCTAATATGACTCACCTTTGTAAATGTGATGAAGATGAAAATTACATCCTTTTTCATTTGATGTTTCCATAATTTTGTCCACTTCCTGTATGTGAAATGTATACTTTTTTTTATACCCAGTTAAAACATCCTTTTACTGCTCTAATCTGGTAACAGCCTAAACCAGGGTGGGGAACCTGATCCATGGAAGGCCAGTGTCAGTACAGGTTTTTGGGATGACCTCCCAATCAGCCAATAAGAGCGGGTCTCCAGGACTGGAGTTGAGAACCACTGCTCTATTATTGGCTGATTGAGAGGTCATCCCAAAAACCCGGACCGACACCGGTTCCCTACCACTGGCCTAAACAATAAAGGAACATCAAACCTTCAGTAAAATTAAAAAGCAAATACAGTTAGTATCTATGGTTTCACACCAGAGAAGAGAGTATAACATCCTTGGGGGGCATGAACCGTCTCTCCAGCCACCCGAGTGCAAAGAGCGGTACTGCTCTATGTTCTATGTGGAGGAAACGATGAGGTCCGTGACGGCTAAAGATCCGATCAAATAGTTTGCCACATTCTGAAGGGATCTCT
>JABJVO010000039.1:4691225-4703607 GCA_026770805.1 Boulengeromyrus knoepffleri
TCTGTGGGGGTATAGCTCAGTGGTAGAGCATTTGACTGCAGATCAAGAGGTCCTAGGTTCAAATCCTGGTGCCCCCTGAGTGGATTCTGCTGCGTGCTGCTTGCAGTTAATACACTTTTGCTTGTTGGTCTCCGTTGGTTAGCAAAGAATAAGTGGCAGTAGTCAGGGATGCAAGTAATACCTGGGTAACTGTGTTCTCTACACAGGTGGTATCTTCTGAAGCTACCCATCCAACTACTTCCAAGCCTTAGAAGAAGTGGAGGTGGGCAGCGGCATCCTGGAGGAAACTGTGAGAGCAGATGGCTGGGAGCAGTGAAAGAATGAACATGTTTGTTTATCAAATCTGACAAGAAAAAAAATGAAAGCGGATACAATACATAGAATAAAAAATATATTTTTCACACTAAGCAAATTATTGCCTGAAGTTGTAAGATCGTGGGTATCTATTGGTATATACTAGTATATACTGTATTATAAACTATCAAATGACTGGGTGATTCAACTGCCTCAAAAATCACAGGATAACTACAGTTTAACAGTTTATAAGGTTTGGCGCCCTCTGGTGCTTCATGAGCAGAAACATGAAATTCTGAATTGCATTTACAACCAAAGGTCTGTGAAACAAACATAACCATCAAATAACCAGCTATTTTGGCCAGCAAAATCACTTCACTGAAGATCTGGATGGGGATTCTGGAATTAAAATAAAAAAATTCTAACAAAATGATTGTGTTTGAAGTGGTCTATTCCATGCAGTTCAAAGATTTTATCTAAAAATGACAATATTTAAAGGAGTGATAAGAATTTATTTAACAAGGTAATGAAAAGCAGGTTTCAGACAATGTTACTGGCTCAACCATTCAACAGCAATATACAATGTCAGAAGAAATTTACAAAACTGCAGTAGCAAGGAGATGAAAGTGTTCTATACAGACTTTAACAGCTGGACATAAGATGCTTATATCAAACTCGAGTATCCCAAAGTTAAAACAAAAAAAAAATCATTCCCATACGAGTTTTGAAATAGCAGAATAAAAATAATTCATAATACAAATTTTAAAATATTCTACAAAAGGGAGAAAAGTCTGGAGAAAAGGGAAAAGATGACAAAAGAGTGGAACACAAGTGGTCTCAGAATCTGCGACGTTTATTAGGGCCAAAATCAGCCGGGCCTGGAGGGCCCCTTGGAAATCCTCCCTGGCCCCCACCTGGCATGGCACTGTTTCCCCCTCCCTGCTGGAGAAAAACGGGAGGAGTATTAGTATTACGAAAATTCCTTCTATTCAATGGGCTTCAAAAATAATTTAGACAACAATGCATCATCCTTGTTCCACTGAATCATGCCAAGCCATATGCTGAAGGCTAGCACTTCCATTACCGTAAGCATGGGAGACAAAACGTTTGGGGGTTAAACTTCAATTTCATACGAAACTACACCACCACACCAAAACAATGGAGGATAAATATATTGTTTTATTATTTTTTAGTTATTGGGGGATCGATCACGATCGAAACAGGACACAGGCTTTTATTTATATTTCACTTATATGAACTGCGACATGTCCATGATTCTTATTAAATCTGTCCAGCAGATCGATCTTTCATTTCCCACAGAATAAAAAACTATGTAATGTTATCCCACTAATAAGCATCGGAAAGTTTCACCACCAAAATGGGCAATATTGGACCAAAGGATACTGGTTAGCGATCAAATTTTCCAACGCAGAAATATGAACACACAAGCGAAAAATGTATTGACGTAATTGGAGTACAAAAAATCAACAATTCTATCTGCTCAATTTTTGCTCTGCTACATTTCTCTTTCAAGTTAGCGCTGGTGCCTGTGGTCAACCAATCAGCAAATTTATCACTGTAAGAGCCTCTCCAGTAGTTTGTGTTAAAAAAAAACCTAGTCTGGGGGAGTAGGGACTAAAAAAAGGGTCCCGGAACTGCCACCGAGGAACTACAATTACGCCAAGTTCCTGTGGTGTGAACACACAAAAGTCTCTGGTTCCTAGTACTGGTTCTGGAACTAAGTTCCGGTGGTGTGAAAGCACCTAATGAAGGGTGCCGTAGCCTTACCATTAGAGGGGACGCCTCGGCAGGCATATTCCCAGGTGGCATAGACACCGGGTTCCCAGCTATTGGGTTTCGGTTCAAGCCCATCGCCTGACCTACAATCCAAAAGTTACACCATGAGGCCGGTCACATGAATACAATGGGCAATAAGACAAGCAAAGACACAAGGAATCTTAATTCACTTACCAACCATATGCATCCGCATCTCTTGCTCCCTCTAGAAATCCGGGCGAAAGAAAACATGCTCTATTACACAACAAAATATTTATGGTTTCTACTCATTTTTAACAGCTTTAATGGCTACTTCACAAATACTGAAGTAACAGTTAGGTTATGTTTGCTACTTTAGCATTATGTTTTATATACAGAATAGTGTAATTAAAAACCAAAGCATACTAACTTGGAACACATGACATTTTTGAAACTGCACATTTGTATCCTGCAACAAACTGATGCATCATTTTAAAGCTCTATGAATAAGGGTTAATGCACTGCAAGCCGCACATAATACTTTTGAAAATGCAGTCCACTTCACTTCCTGATGTGAAACAGACTGCATTTAAAAACATTTAATGCAGTCCAAGCTGTGCATTAACCTTATATGATGTTACCACACATGGCTTACGCGCTGCATGCGCTCTCTGAGATTGATTGATTGATTGATTGAATCAATTATTCTCGCCCTTACTGTTTGACTTGCGTTGGTGTTCATGGGGAAGGAAAAAAAAAAAACAACAAAAATGAGCGGGAGGAGAAAAGCAAACCTGAAATGGTCATGAAAAGGCATTTGTCTTCCACTGTATGGAAACAGTTTGTATTTCATAGGGACGATATTAAGCAAAAGCAAGTGATTTGTCGGCGCTCCCTTGTGTCTGTTGGCACAGCTAACAGCAATACCACCAGCTTCGTAGGTAAATTATTTCTATCTGGTTATATAGCTGTAACTCTTAAATGTCGCAAACCAACAAATATTGTTCAGCCCTACTTAAAACACAATATTTTCACAAAAACATACTGTATTGCGCAAGATAATACAGTTACGTGACAGGGCCAACTTTTGTTTTAGCAGCGATTATTTTAACAGAGGAATCATAGGAAGTACATTAAGCAAAATAATTTAAAGTCAAAGCAATGACAGAGACAGGCTAGGCTACTCTGAGAGGCTAACCGGGACGTATCTATGGCTAACCTCGCATTACTGGGTGAGCCTGAGTGAGCCTAACAAACCCAAAAGTCTTCTTTAAGATGCATTTGTAATGCAGTCCTACTGCGGTGATATTCAAGTTCTGCTTTGCAATACTGACAGACAACTTCACTTCCATTCAATTTTACTGTGAAGTGCTTCCACACAAATGACGGCATCTGCGCTTAATTTTCCCTTCATCCACTCTATGCTGTCTCCCTTCCACCATATAGCCAAGTAATCAAGAAGGAACATTTTAACTGATGCTTCTAAATAATCAAGTAATGGTGATAGCACTAGTTAAATGTAACTTGCTAGTAGTGACACAGTGCAGTATGTGGTGGACGTGGTAAAGTGTGTTTCATCCCCATTTCTGGCAACCGTCATAACCAATGTGTAACTGAATAGTGCTGCTTTTCAAAAATACATCTGCAATACCTTATCACGTGTTGTAATGTGTGGATGGTATGAAAAGAAAAATAAAAAATAAAATTTTATAATCACCCAAGCCTACTACTATCAAACATCTTGCTTATATACAAGCCAAGCCATTGGTTTTAATAGTTGGCAAGACCATAAGCCAGTCTTTTTGTACCCAATTTTGTGTAACCAAATGTGTAGTAACCATGGTATTCAGCCACTGTGTTATTAATTTAGCTTTACGTAGCAATGCAGCCGAGTTAAAAGTAAACGCCAACTTGTGGTGTTCATTAATTATTTAAACTGGACTTACACATCTTCTAGTTTAGGCAGGTTAAACAGGAATGTAAAGTACTGAATTACAAGTGCATTAGATCAGCACACCATTCTGGTTAGGGTAATCACTGATCACAGGTCCTGGTCCTCAGTCTGAAGCACTGTGGTAGTGATAAGAAGTTACTTTGCTTTCAAAGTTCCGGTTAAGTAACAGTTCAAATTAAACAATACATTTGTGCATCGACATACATCTGTGATTCACCTGTCTGGGACTACATGTAGGGTTATAGAGAACTGATGACGACCCTTCTGATTCAAGAATTCAGTAGTGCCTCTGGATAAAGGGGATTCATCACTGAGGAAAGGGGACTCGTCACCGAGGAAAGGGGACTCGTCACCGAGGAAAGGGGACTCGTCACCGAGGAAAGGGGACTCGTCACCGAGGAAAGGGGATGAGGATGCAGACACTTGCATTTTCAGGGAAGTTGCCTTTGAAGCCTTCTTGCTGCCGGCGCAGCATCTCTTCAGTATGCATCCTCAGCTCCTCCTCACGCCTGCGACGCTCCTCCTCCTGACGCAGCTCCATCTGCTTGCGCTTCTGCAGCTCCTGGTTGTGCAGCTCCTCCATCCTCCTCAATTCCTCTTGACGCCTCAGCAGGTCTGAGAGATCAGGCAAACCCAGGTCACCTTCTGACTCGGTATTAAACCAGGGTTGCTTCAAACACATTATTCCAGACTTAAGTTTCGATTATACAGGAATTATAGCACCATGAAGCCACAGGAGGGACAACAGAACTGCAAGAAACAATGTATAGTCCTTAGACTAAAATATATCATACAGCAAACTCAGCCATACTAGAGGGATCCTTGTATAGGTTCTGCCTGCTTTTCAAACCTGAAAGATATTGATGAAGAAGGAAGGAAAAACCTCCACCATGCTCACCCTGTCTCATCAGCATGACCTGGTGCTCGTGTCGGGCTGCCTCCATCTCAGCCTCCAGCTTCTGCTGGGCCTCCTTGATGTTCCTCTCCACCTGCTCATTCTGTTGCTTCTCCATCTCCATGAGGGCTTTCCAGCGCATGGCATACTCATATTCAAATGTCCCAGGCTGTGCAAACCTTGGTGGCTGCTCTCGCTCCCTGTGCAACCAAACCAAGAAAGGACAGATGTTTTTATTTAATAGATAAAACACATTAGTGACCCAGCGTTTCTCTCAAAATGTCCATTTAATGCAAACAAATTTAACTGATCAAATCACTAGGGATGCAGGATGATATCGCCACAACATCGGTATTGGACGAAGAAACATAAAAAGCCCATTATCGGCAGATACAAACATTTCTGCCAATAAGCCTGTGTTTCTCTTTCAAGTCATTTAACGAATTCAATCAGTAACTGCAAGCCTCAGAATGTTGCATGGACGTATTTTGAAGTGTAGCAGTTCCTCTGTATGTGCAGGTCACACATCCGTGGATTGAAAATATTAAAATAATAATTAAAAACAAAAAGATGCAAAAAGTTTTTTCTATTTATATTTTCTACATGTACTTGTATTTTAAATATTCTATGTTTTATTGTATGCATCTTTCTTTCAAGTTATTAAACGTAATCAATCTAAGTGTTGGAAGAAAGAAAAGGTCATGTTGTTTGTTGACATGTGCCATGTAAAACCAGGACCATCGGGCACAAGACAGTTTGGGCGGATCTTGATAGCTATAGGGGAGAGGCAAGGTATTAAGTATAGAACTATTAAATTCATACAGAACTCTCCAGAAAATCGCAGTTTTATAATAGAAAGCGATACACCCGCTAACTGCCTACAACGTTGGCTTTCTGGCATCATTCGATCGCTGTATATGGATCTCGGACGTAAAAACGATTGGACGTCACTCAGTCAGATGTAACTCAACAAACAACTGCACAGTACAACAACTAGCTACACTGCATTTATATCGAAACAGTTATTGCAAGATAAAATATAGAGGCGATTTTAAAAACTGGGGAGGATATGTGTACGTTATATGCAAATATTACACCATTTCATATAGGGGACTGGAGCATCAATGGATTTTGGGGTCCGCGAGTCCTGGAACCAAATCCCCCCACGCTTAAGGAGGGCTGAAATTTGAGTATATTTGAAAATATGTTTAAAAGAACTTTTTTTTTTTCCCTTTTCTCTAATTTTGTGCAATTGAGAGATCACTGTCACCAGGCTCTTGCAGTAACATTTGTGGCTCAAAAAAAACTGCATATGGAGTTTAGTTTTACTGTTATAGTTTTACTTGGTGTAAAATTAAATGAAGCAAGATGTTTATGCTATCGGCCGACTAAAATCAATTTGAAAATACTGACAAAAATCCAATATCATGCATCCCTGCAAATCAAATCAGTGGCACTTATGTGAAAATTTTACAAGGTCTTATCTGAGAACAGTTTGTTGTTTACAGTTCAGCATTTAATACAGTTTTGCCTTCCATGCTCACAATCAAGCTCCAGGACCTATGACTGAACACCCACCTCTGTACCTGGATGCCTGACCTCCTGATAGGACTCCCACAGGTAGTAAGAGCGTAACATCTCCTACACCCTAACTCTAAACACTAGGGCCCCTCAGGGATGTGTTCCCAGTCTACTCCTTTATTCCTTACTCACACACTACATTTTCTGATGACAACAGTCATCGGCCTTAAGGAGGCAACCTACAGGGATAAGGACAATTCTCTGGAACCTCTCAATATGTGGGCCCTCATCCAATATGCTCCTCCTTCCTTCTTCAGTATTGTTGAGTAATCGAGAAGGTGAAATTTAACCCAGGCTTGAACAAAACTGAGTAATCAAGATTTCATAATACCTTTAATCATAACCAAGATTTTCTGTACAGGCTTCTTTACACAATCTGTCAACCACTCAACAACTTACTTGTGAAAATGTTGGTTTTTGTTAATCAGTTTCTCTGGTAGTCCTTCATCCTCATCATACTGGTCCATAGGCTCCACTGTAACAGGTCTGGGAAACCTTGATATGTTAAGAACAATGTGTTAAGTTTGAATATAATTGGACCTGTTGTCAACTATGACTTGCACCTACTCCAAACCATTTCTTCAAAATCACTGATAAAATTTCAGTTTGAACCCAAAGCTGTACTACTGGAAACAACTTCTCATAGCTGATAAATAAGCGTTATCGACTTACGCAGTTAACAAAAAAGCCCCGTCCGAACATCTGTCGAGTGCTTTCCTTGCAGCAGGTTTTGCCGTATACTCCACAATCCCTTTGCCAGTGGGCCTTCCGCGGTCATCAACAATCACAATAGCTCTCTCTATCTGGCCGAAAATGGAGAAGGCCTCCTCCAGAAGCTCATTGGACACAAACTGCGGCAGATTCCTCACAGTGAGAGCAGCTCCATGAGTAGCAAACCGAACACGAAGCTGCCGGCCCCTGAATGGAGTGTCATCGAGTTCTGCTTTGGCAATTTCTGCCAAAGTTCTTGTCTCCTAAATTTCAAACAAAACAAGGTTTCAACATCAAGTGAGCGGGCATGTTACTAACACCTTTTAAGGAGCAAGGAACAGCATATCATGCAAGCTGTCACCTATATGCTCTTTAGACGTTTACTGAAACTCACCAGCCTTATGAAGCCAAAGCCTCTGTCTTTATTTATGAAAATTTCAGAGGGTTTTCCATACTTAGAAAACAATTTTTCAACTTCCTGCTCAGTCACTCCTGTTGGCAAATTCCCTACGAACATCCTGCTCCGCTGGGTGTAAGTCTTCTCCCCAGGCTTCCTAAAGCTCTGAAGGTCGAGGGTCAAGGCAGAATCTAGAGTGTTGCAAAAAAATTAAAGTCAATATAAAACTGAAGTGTCTCAAGGTATAGCGATGACATTATTAGTCAGTGCTCTCCTGGGCATTATGGAGAATGGCAAATATACAGCTATAAATCTGAATTATTATGAACGTCCTTACTTGTGTTTGGATGCTCACTGGCATCGGCATGCTGTCCATTGCTGTTTGCGATCCCTCCTTTTTTTTGATAGTCTTGGGGATTTGGTTTAGGGGGCCCATGGTTTTGCTGTTCAGGACGAGGTGCACGGTTTCCTTGCATACTGCAAAATAAAAAAATAAAAAAATATATATCTGAGTATCTATGAATTCAGTTTTCCAACAGATGAGTGGTTTGCTTAAATTATTCATCTAGACATGTTAGTGCTCCACAAAACTCTAAAATTACTGAATGTTGGCATTTAGACTTAATGTATTAAAACAACCGTTTCTCAAAGAACTCATACGCTTAAGATCACAATGATTAATACATTACCTCTATGGTTTCACAGTAATTAGCTAAAACACATCGGCAAAATAGGTCAGCAATAGAACATACATCTAGCAAGTTCTAAAATTAAATCTAGAAGAATGACCAATGTTAGTACTATTTATCTATGAGATAATAGGCACTAGGTTTTTGTCCCATTTTAAAACGTCAGCCAAGGAGACCAAACAAAGGTTCTTCGTGATTGCAGACTAACCATAAGAGTCAATTTTGAGGCATTACACGGTTATTGTCTCCTGATATATAATAAGAAATTTATTTAGCACTGGAGTTTTAGCCAGTATGCAGTACGTTTTCTTTATTGTGAGGGTTAACCGTGATAGCCAATACACAATTACACGGGCAACATTCATTTGTTCTCGAATGACAGTTGGTAGAAAAACCAACAATAATCCCCCCTATCCAAGTCGTGCAGGTCGCCATCAAAATTAAGCCTCTCGTTGTCATTAAAAAATAATTTGATATTCGTCTGTTATTCGGGCAGCACTGAAACAGTATTAATTACGCAAAACTATTAACAAAAATAAACAAAAAAAAATGTTAATTCTGCTAGTACTCAGTATTCCAAAACACCTTCCTTGGACAATACAGAGCAAACAGCTTACAAATTGACTTAAAACAATAAGAATAAAACAATACGAACCTTCCCAGGCAGAAACACTACGTTAGCTACCAGTAAATCTGAAGTGTGTCTATTTTGCGCAACTTACCTTGATGGCTATTACTGGCCAGTTCAAGCGTCTGATTGGCTGTTCCTGAACCCAGTGGTCAAAGCTACTGCGACAGAAAAACGTCACTCAAGAAAATTCGCATTGTCATTGGATAAAATTTCCTCCCCCAAAGTCGGCAAACCCCACGGAATACGCTATTCGTACGTATTTATTTTTAAACGCGTCTAGTACAACGGATTGGTTTAAAAATGTTACGTAAAACGTAGTAAGTTAGTTTGAGAGATTTTGGGAAGGGGGGCGTAAACATCCAGAACAGCCTTATTATATACTCTTTCCGGCGAGCTTCGTTTGAATAATTTGTTATGAGTATTAGGATTAGAATTAGAATGCTAGCAGCATTATTCTTTAAATTAGTCGAGGGGTTTGTATTATACAGTATGTATATCTGCTTGTTACTGAGATATAATGTTAATATTTGTCCCATTTCCTGTCATGATCTCAGGAGTATTCTCCGTTCTTTTTATACAATTGTTCCCATTGCTTGTGAAGAATCAGTGTAAGAAGTACTGTGTGATATTAAAAACGATTTTTATTAAAGCATAAACATGTATTAATGTTTACAAGACATTTGCTTTCTCATGTTTATATTGACTGTCTTCTGTTAATTCGGATACTTGTGATTCAGTGTTGGTAAATCTATTGCATTGCAGTCTAATCTTACCCATATTATCAATAAGACTCCCCTGATCAGCCCTTATCTTTATACTCCCATCTGTCCTCACACTCAGAGTTATGGAAGATCTTTACTCTTGTTTCTCCTGCCCTCATTCGTCTCCGCTGCCCTGATACTTACTATAACCCCGTGTGTTTCTCTCCCGTCATTCGTGCATGTGTAGGATTGATCTTGCCGGCTATCGATCCCGGACAACGATATCTATTTGCCATTTCACGTCTGTTTGTCAGATCTCCTTAATAAAAACCGATCTCTGGTTCGCCAAGACACTGTCCCTACCAGCGTGACAAGAATACCCTTATTAATAGTTATCATTTAAGCTATTACCTCTGTAAACATTATATGAGAAATATTTAAATGTAAGTAACTTGAAAAATATAAAACCAGGGCTTATTTCAATTGATAAGCATGAACATATACTTAAAATAATATTTGGAATACGTTACTGCAGTAGCACTCAATTAAAACTGAGCTAAGCTAAACCACAAATGACAGAAATAAAACATGCATGAGGTAAGCAGTAAACTGGTTTATTGTTTCATTAATTAAAACTGAGCGGGGGAAAAAGAAAGAAATTTTTGATTGCACTGTATTGCAGTCAAGTTTTCTACTGGAGAGACCAAAGTGGGATCAAAGGGAAAGGTTCCTTTCTTAGGATCTCCTAAAGATAAAGAGAAAACAGAAAAAAATACTTTATTAAACTATCTCTGATGATTCAAGCATTGCAACAACAACAGTGTTTTGCTGATACTGTCAGTTGTTGCAACCCAGAAATATGCAAAAACCATCTCCATAAACTTCTATTATTAATGTTCACATTATTTTTTTTTTAGAAAATAAGTTTTAATTTAAGTAATTGTACCATATTTCAAGATTTTTATTTCCTTACAATAGTGAAATTTGATTGGACTGTTAGCTTTAGTTGCTGTGGGTATTTATAAGAACTATAAGTACTGTGGTGTTAATAGAGCTTAAAATATTCAATGGTGTTCAAACCGCAGAGCTGGCCCATGAACTGAACTGGTTGTTGAGTTGGTCTTTAGTTTATGTTTGCTCTTAATTTGGAAGTAGATGGACTAAATGAGATCTTGTGCAGTTCAGCGCTGTGCCTTTCTTTAGAGTGTGTTTCTTTAGAACTGCTAAGGGGGGATAAAGTGAATTCACACACAATTAGGCAATAATACATCATTTTCATTTTGGATTCCCCTTCTGTATGACTGACACATTTCCCATTGTGTGTTACGGAGCTCAGAATCACTCATATTAACATATATTGTGCTTTAACCACTCAGAAATGGGAAAGCCTGCATGGCGCCCAGTGTCCTGCAGTCCATGGCCTAATTCCATTAAACACACACTGAGGAAAAGAGGGCATATTAGGCCTTTTCTCTCAGGCATAGAGACTGCACTTAGTCACAGTGAAAGTCACACGCATAAAGTGAACAACTGATCAGCAGGAAAGGGTACAGTGACACATCACATGCACATCTGATCTGAGCTCATGAAGGACAGATTGTCACTGATTAAACGGCAGACTCCAAACTGCACATGTTCTCATTGCCAGAGTACATGGAAAATCACACCTGGATATACAGTATAACTGGAACTAAAAATAGTAACACAGTCACTTCTTTACTAGAGAAATTTGCATAAATAAATAAAGAAATCCAACCAGCAGAGATGAACAGCTTAATAGTTAAATAGTGGGTCATTTTTGCCTGGATAATACTGTATGCAGTGCACTGTGAATCACCTTGGTCACATGCACATAGGTGTCCACATGGAAGCCCTGATCCCTGTAGCTGTCCAGCTTCTCCAGGCCGCTCGTATTGTGCCAGGGAACGATGGCATGAAACCTGAACTGAAACATTAACACACAGTGATATTGAAAGAACCTGAAAGTTACTGTATACATACATCACAAAACAAAAACATATCCTGCACTTCTGTTCTGGAGGAAGAATGTAGCTCAAACTATTAATTCATTTTGGATGAACTGCTGAATAACCAAAAAAGTTACATTTAATAACAGTAAAATATGTATTAAATCAAACATATCTGAGTACTTTATGATTTTTGAAGTGTTCTAACTCTTAAGCAATCTAATACTGTTTGTTTTTTTTAAATATATTTGATGAAGCATATGACAAAATATGAGTTTCTGTCATTTTTATATATATATATATATATATTATAATATTCATATTGTAGAAGAAGGATGCCTCGATATCTACAATCTACAATCCACATGCAATTGACATATAATATGCATTTTAAATTAAGTAAATTTATTCGGTATTTCAATTTTAGTGCTCCTGGGCTCACCCTTTCTAGCAAGTATTTCTAAACTAATGCAATTATATCAAGTTACCCGTATTATGCATTTAAATGAGAGTTGAATTGTGTCATTAATTCAATGAACAGCTTGATCGCTGCCTGTGGAGGGAGATTCTGGTGACTGCAGTCTTCCATAAACTTCACTTGCCCACGTCGGCTGCAGGTAACTCGCTCTGATCTGCTTATTTTTCTCCCAAACATCCAGTCACTTCCTCTCCACCCCTGCATCCTTTGGATCCGTCTTCACTTTGGATCCGTCTTCACTTCCTCTCCACTCCTGCATCCTTTGGATCCGTCTTCACTTCCTCTCCACCCCTGCATCCTTTGGATCCGTCTTCACTTCCTCTCCACTC
>JABJVO010000039.1:4721005-4732316 GCA_026770805.1 Boulengeromyrus knoepffleri
TAAATAAATAATTATAACTAAATAAAAAAATAAAGAAGGGAGATGGGGGGTGGTGGGGGGGGGGGGGGGGGGGGGGTCCGGGGTAGTGGGGACTGCTTACCTATGTAAAAAGACATGCAACAACAGTTTTTAAAAGTTATTTTAAAATAATGCTATTTCACTATTGGCTGAAGTAGCCTTATATTACAAAGAAAGCTTGAACAGTCAGTTCTTTTAATGTAGCTGTGAATTTAGCCCTGAGCATAAATGATAGCTGTTGTTATGATTAATGGTGCCTAGTAGAAAATACTGATATTCAAATATTATATTGCACATATATGCAAATAATTTTCCACATCTGTGTCATGGAATGGCAAATCAGAGCTTCATTCTCTTTCTTAAAAATTTCCTTAAGCACATTTCTTGAAGAACACATATTATCAAACAGTTAACACAATGAACTGCAACTTCATTATTATTACCTAATTCAATCATTATTAATAACTAAGTGATAAGACTATCAGAACGCCCAGCCCAGTAGCCAGAAATAAATTTAGCCCTGGGTGGATTTTGCTGACAGGGAGGAAGTGGGGGGTCCCGCACAGTGATTTAGCTGTCTGAAGGGGGGGGGTTTGGGTGCCAGATTTTATGTGAGGTTTAAGTCCCTTCATTTAATACATGGTTATGTACCTGAGAAAACCCAGTTAACTTATCAGAACACTGTTTGTCACTTAATAAGGATTTTAATGTTGCAACCAAAGCCCTACAACGCCCAGTTAAGAAAACAAATTGCTCATGGCATGTCTCAATCATTCCCTCTGGAGGTTGACGCAACTTGCATGAATTATCTGGATTTGTAGCATTTAATCAGACGGGTGATGATTATATAAAAATATCTCAAGGCATGTCTCAATCATTCCTTGCAGAGATTGTATTAACCTGCATAAATTATCGGATTTTGTGGCATTAAATCAAAAGGGTGTTTATCCTATGCAGAAAAGAACTCCTTTTTTGTGTAAAGAATGAAAGGAAGATCACTTAGAGGACAATTGTGCCACATGCATGGGGGAACTTCCCAATCAGTGACCACATGCACCTGAGGCCTCATGTCATCTCTGCACGGGTCTCTTTTTGTCAGTTGATATTTTTTGTTATAAACATTTAGGCTTATTTAGGCTCAATGTATTTTACAGATATTTTTCAAACTTTGCAGGCACATTGTCAAGGTGACAACCTGAAAGGGGTGAAATTTTGAGGCAAATCACATCAAAACTGAAGCACTTAGTGACAGCAAAATGAAGGATGAGTTGATAACAGGCTTAACCTTGTGAACAGGATAACTCTATTTATTACGGTACTTTACTTGACGGGGTACAGATAATATAGTATTGTGATATTACTTATGTATTATATAACCACAAACTAAGCCTTAGTTACATATTGATCTCATGTTAATTCATCATTAATGAATCGTGATGCATGTTTTATCTCAAGCAGTTACTATATTTATTACTATATCTCTTAATTCTGTAAACCTTTGTCAACTACTGAAGGAACTACTGATGAAACAAGTCATGAATAACACAAGTTAAACACTGATCTCATATTTGTTCATTAATCAGTCATGATGCGTCTTTCAACCCACGCAACTGACAAATTATCTGGTTGTTTGTAAAATCTTGTCTGGAGTCCAGTCTGGTTTTTGAACTGGGTTTGGTTGTGTCCCAGCAACTCTTAAGGTTTTAAATGATATCACTGCCGCTCATGACTCAAAAAAAATATTGCACAGCTATTTTATAGATCTTGCCAAAGCTTTTGATACTGTTGATGATACTGCACTTCTTGACAGATTGAGCAGTATTGGAGTCTCTGGTCTTGCATTAACATGGTTCTCAGACTTCTTAGATGTTAAATATAAAAGGGTACAACAGGGAAAACCTGAACAATCACTCTCCAAACTGTTATTTGTCACTAAAGGGGTTGCACAGGGCTCAATCCTTGGTCCCACATTATTTTCTGTTTATATAAATGATGTTCCTATTTTTACTGGAGTCATCTGATGATTTGGTCCTTTATGCCTCAGGTTCATCTCCTGATGCAGTATTTACAACACTTCAAGATAGTTTTTTTTAGGGTCCATCAGGCTTTCTGTACTCTTCACCTAGCTTTAAATGTAGGTTATGTGGTTTTGCAGAATAGGTGTTGATGGGACTCTTCAAGACTGTGGCACAGAGTACAAATACCTGGGTATCTGGCTAGATAGCTCTCTATCTTTTCACATCATATCAACTGTTTACAGTCCAAAGTTACACTCAGAATCGGGTTTTTGTATAGAATTCATTCTACTCTTACATGTTCAGCAAAACTGGCAATTGTTAAAATGACTATTCTTCCCATCCCTGATTATGGTGATGTCATTTACAGGTCAGCTTATAAGAGTGTGCTGTAGAAGCTTGATGTTCTTCACAAGTCTGCTATACAATTTGCTATAAAATACTCCCTTCAAAAACTACATGCTTTACTCTTCTATAAATTGGCCTTTAAACACACGGCGAAATATACATTGTTCTATAAAACTCTTCTACATTTGTTTCCTCCGTATTTGTGTGACCTGCTGCAAAACTCATCCGTTGCTTACAAAACCTGTACTGCCAAACTCATACTACTGAGAATCCCCAAAGCAAACACAAAGTTTGGTGTGGATGGACATTGGTGGTATAATTTGTTCAGCGTTAGGATATTAGTTGTTCACAAGGACAAGTCCACTTCCCTTTTCCTTGCCACACTGTTGAATTCTGTCCTCTTTTACTGTTACAAACCCCCTCAAAGTAAAAACATATGAATCCAGAACATTGTCATGCATTCAGGTTTTAGAGAAGCACATGAAGCTGCAGTATTCACTCTAGGTCCTTGTCAGTATGATTAATTCCTCCATCTTATTCACATATGATCTTACTTTCCATGTAACAATCTTCGGGGAATTGTACTGTATTGCTGTTGCTTGATTCTTCTTTTAATACCAGCTCCTCTGTTAATACCAGCTCAAACACACCTACTAAACCCAGTAAATTAGCTGATTAAGATGTGTTTGAGCAGGGAAATCTGCAAACTGTGCTGGATTCTTGCCCTCCAGGACTGGAACTGGGGAACCTTGCCCCAGTGCAACTGTACAGTGCCATATGCCATGAAGGCCTATGCTGCAGCAGTGAGGCATTGTTGAGGTGATTGTGTTTTCCCACTAGGTAGTACAGACTGCAGCAGTCATAAAAGAGGATGACTCAGCAGGTACATGTGGGGATTAACATATACAGACATGGATAAGTTTGTTGATACAAAAAACACAACTCTTAAATAACCTGAAACGGACAAAACATCAGTGGCATCCCTTATTGTTTAACACAAATCAGACTTTGCTTTTGATTATTGATTCAGTTTAATATTTTCTATAATTAAACAAATGAAAATGGCACAGACAAAAAAGATTTAAAAAATGTGAATAATTATTTTGTGAATATATATGTACATTCACTGTTCACTGTTGGTTCCCAGTCAGTATTGCTGCTATCAAACATGGTGGCTGGTTTGCCTAACGTGAAAGGATATGAATGACCTTCAGGATATGTTTCCACATGGTGTTTCTAAAGCCACCTTACCTCTCATACATCACGAGAGGTTGAGAACTCTCAGGAAGTACAGTCTTTGCTCCGCCTTCCTGATCAAGCAACTTGTGTTATTTGTCCATGAGAGGTCCTCTGATATTTATGTGCCCAGGAACTTGAATGTTGACACCTTCTCCACAACTTCCCCATTTATCACCAGAGGCTGGTGATCCACCCTTTTCCTCCTAAAATCAATGATGAGTTCCTTTGTTTTCTTGGTATTTAAAATAAGGTTGTTAGCTGTACACCAGTCTGCCAATCTATGAACATCCTCCCTGTATGCTGTCTCATCTCCACTGCTGATCAGGCACACCACAGTTGTGTCATCTGCGAATTTCATGATGACATTAGTATTGTGGGTTGGATTGCAATCGTATGTATACAGGGAGTAGAAGAATGGACTCAGGACGCAGCCTTGTGGGGCTCCTGTACCGAGAGACAGGGAGGAGGAGTGGTGGGGGCCCATCTTGACAGACTGTGGTTGGTTGGTTAGAAAATCCTGTATCCAAAAGCAGATGTTATGGTGGATGCCTATGTTGGACATTTTGTGGAAGAGTCTGTTTGGAAGGATAGTGTTAAATGCGGAGCTATAGTCCACAAATAACAACCTTGCATATGTCCCTGGTTGTTCCAGGTGGACCAGAACGTTATGAAGAACAGTGGAGATGGTGTCTGTAGTATATGGACCTGTTTCTTTAAGTGGATTCACTCCGGTAGTCATTGGTTTATCCTTATTGGTGATCTGCCATGCGCATGGATACTTTTAAGTTGTATCAAGTAAATAAACGTGTGAGTAAAGGTTCACGAGTTCACCTGCTGCAACTGTGTGCGTCTTTTCTTAATATTAATATAATGTCGTGCAAATACACGACAGTGTCGTCTGTTGATCTATTGGTTCTGTATGCGTATTGATGGGGGTCCAGTGTTGGTGGGATGCAGCCTTTATATGTTTCAGCACCAGTCTTTCCAGACACTTCATAATAATAGATGCCTGATACTCCAGCCAAAATTCCATGACAGAGTAACTATTGAAAATGGAGGAGCTGCTTTCTTTGACATTCTCTCTCTGCTCTACTCCTTCTTTCTCCCAACATTGCCGTCCATCTCATTACTCCTGGTTTCCCCAGTGTTGTCTGAAGTGCCGCAGAGTAAGGACACTGCTGATGAGCTCCAGCTGCCCCAGATGTGTCCTACTCTCTGAATCGGGTTTTTCTAGAAACAATCTGCCTCCCTGGGGTGTGGGCTTGTATTCCCACCGCTACCCGAGTGCCACAATACATACAGACCTACAGTACATGAGGTACTGATTGATAACACATAGACAGAAATGCTTGACAACCCTGTCTCTGCATCTGGATCTCATGCACATCACTCCTTATGTCCTCCCACGATATTCCTGGGAAGGAATGTCTTGGCATGCCTGATCTGTCTCTTGTGCAGATATCTTAAGGCGTTTGGTCAGGTTGATGGTGGCCAGAAAACAATCCTCTGTGTGACTGAGGAAACAGAGCAAGGCGTGAGGAAGAGCTGCAACGCATTCTGTGAAGAAATGCTACACTGTCCCATACAGTTACGAATGCTGATCTCTCCTGGCACAAGCCTTTCATTCAGATCATCCAGGAACGTGGCACTCAGTTCTCTGTGGTGTAATTAGCAGTTTATATAACACCAGTCCCTATCAGGATATAGCTGCACACATCCACCGCTGCATGCATCACATCCTCACCAGTATGCTTTGGCCAAGCGGAAACCAGCTTCATTCTCAAGGACAGATGTGTGAGCTGCCTGTCTGGCTTCAGGCTTCATGCCTCTCTGCAAACACAGTAAATCCACTAGACAACATACAGTACCAGTAATCTGTTACATGAGTCTCCATTACATATATTTAAATATGTGGCTGTATGGCCATGTGTTCTATCCTTGTCCAAAGACAATACTTTATTGTATAGATACCTAAAGTACTTGAACGTATTAGCACCGGAGATCCATTGTGTGCGGTGACCATATCAATGCAAATGCAAATGTATCTGTACTCATAGATCAGCCACATAACTAGACGATCCTGACTGACCCTTTTCTTGGTTTCAGTGTCAGAGTACTTACTGCATTTTGCCTTTGTAGAGATGTATTGAGAAATGCTTGTAGCCAATTGCAAAAACCTAAAATTGCCATACTTCCTAAAAAAGGAAATTGGGTCAGTGAAAACAATAGCAGACTAAGAAATGACACATAAGCTGCTTGGGCTCCTCTCCCAGAATCCTTTACTTCCCCACATTGTTGCCATATTTGCTTCCCTTTTCAACATGCCTGTGGTGCTACCTGCCTCTCCCACTACCATCTGTCGTCATTTCTCAGAGTGTGCAAGGTCTTCTTTTACATTTTTTTCCTCCTCAACTGCTTAACTACATTTTCTGAAACATACTTCAAATTTTTACTATTAAAATTTTCAAGCGCAGGCACCGAATCAGTTTATTCTGTGCAGCTAAATCTTTGAAAATCACAGGAATCAATCAGTGTCACCAAAATGAAAAACCCCATTATTATCAGAGACGTGGAGATTGAGCAAAAGGAACAGATCTCTTCCAAAAAAACAGAAGGAGAGGGAAAATTCAGCCTGACTCCATTACCAGGTCCAAGAGATAAATGAAGGGTAAGTGCCGGCACTCAGCTTGGACTATAAAGGCAAGTCCTTTCTCTACTTTCAGGATTAGCTGCGACACACATTCCAAGGAACACAGTGAAATACTTACGCTACAGCCTAGAGATGCATGGCAGTCCAATACAAGACAAGACGGTACAAAACAAGTCCAATATCCTCCTGACAGCCAAGGAAAAAGTCTCCTTCAATTTTAGGTTATTTGTGATTTTCTATGTCTTTGGGGGAAATAAGACATCTTACAATTTAGGTTTTTTCAAATAAATTTTATTTTTAATTTCACAACGTCCTCTTTAGTGTTACGTTTCCTTACGTCAGTGAAAAGACAAAAACAAAATGTCCACTACAATAGACATAAATGAATGGGTGGGGTTTCAGTAGGATATAAGGAGTTCACAAATAATGAATAAATGTGTACAATGGGACAACAGTATAGAAAAATAAATGATGATAAAAGATGAAGATAAAGTGCCGGTGGAATATTATCTGTGGTGAAATATCGGTAGGTGCCAGTTAGCAGGTTTGGTACCTGATGGCATGGAGACGGAAACTCTCTCAGAAGGTGGTGCCAGTGGTGATGCACTGGTCACTCTTCCAGGGGACGGCGGTGTGAAGAGGGGTGTGAGCTGGGAGGCTGGCGACCATGTTGATGGACTCTGCCCCCTTCTGGCAGCGGGAGAGGTAGGTGGACTGGAGCTGTGAATGATCTGTGCCCATGATCTCTGAAGCTGTTTTTGCAGTAGCTGCCTTTTTCTTTATTTCCTAGTTTGTTCTGGTTTTCTGTTATTGCTAGGTTTCAATGTTGTGCTATTTTAAAATAATACAGTATTATTTATTTAAAAGACACATCTGTCCAAAGCAAAATACGTACAAGTAAGGGTCCGAGAGCAGGGTGGGTTAGTCCCGAGAGCAGCTGGGGTTACGGGCCTTGGGTAAAGGGCCAACCATGGCATCATTTGCCTGCCATGGGGCTCGAACTCACGATGCTCCAGTCATGGGCACAGAATCCTAAGCAGAGCCACATGCCTGAGGGTCTCATACCACCTAAACACTGCTTTAGCACTGACGCTAACACTGCTTTAGCACTGACGCTAACACTGCTTTAGCACTGATGCTAACACTGCTTTAGCACTGATGCTAACACTGCATTAGCACTGACGCTGCATGTGCTCCCTATTTCATTTCTTCCCCTGTAGACTATGGCCAATGCGCTTGTTTGCATGTATCCTGCTGTGTATTTACACTAAAAAACACAAATCACTAACAACATACAGCTGGAGAGAGCAGCATACAGACCAGCTGCAGATGTCAGGCCCACACCAGGTTATAGTTTCTCAGCTGTGATGCCCATTGTGGTTTTATTGTCTACCTTAGGCTGACACCCAAATAACTATTTTTGGTTTTGTTCCCTCCTGCTATTTTTTCTAAACCAAACTCCACCACGATTTCCAAATTCAATCAATTCCCTACCCCTAACCATTTCCAAATTCCCTAATCCTAACCATTCCCAGATAAATTCCCTAACTCTAACCCTAACCTTTTCCAAAAATGCCATTTGTTGTTTTCAAAACTGTTTTAAAATATAATTTTACCGAATTCTTATTGTCTTGATTTTTATTTTGCCCTTAAAGTCTTTATTTCACTGTGATATAGGTGCCTGTGATTAGGCAATGGTGTCAGCAGCCTGGGATAAGCTGAGAAAATTAGATTAGAAATCATTGGACTGTGCTGTGACCCACGGCAGCTTTGTCATCCAGAGAATGAAAGGTTCAGCCTCCATGACACCAGCAACTTACAGTAAAATCTGAGTCCCTGCTGGGCATTTTAATTTAATCACTCTACAGGAGTCAGAGGACACATGGATATGACAATGCGGTGAAAATATAATGAGCTGATTAAATGGGCCCTGGGACATATTTAAGGAGTAATCATTTTACATTTATGTGTATATTTTACCTCTATGAACCTCCGCCAGTGCTTACATGTTGATGGTTCTCTGGACACTATCAAGCTTTTAATTTGAAAGGTACCCAGGACAAATAATAATACAAAATATTTATCAAAATGGAATGGAAATAGCAGTCATTTTAATGGACTAACTATTCAAACATTTTCCACTCAAGTTCAGTTTAAGCAGAGCAGGAATAAGATGGTCCACTTCGCAAAAATCAGATGCTCTTCTAAACATTTCAAGATTTCTCAGTTACATTCTAAATAAAAATATGATGTATATTAAAAACAGAGGAACTTGCAGTGAAGAATGTTAAGTGGTGAAATTTAACAAGTATAATTGTTGAAAAAGTAACATATTTTGATAGTGCTTAAAAACCAAAATCAAGCCTTTCCATAATTTGCATTCCAAACTGTATTGCACTATGTTTGATGGTTAGGAATCAGGGGAATCAGATTTGGGTTTATTGGCCAAACATGTTTGCAGACACAGGTTTCCATACATACACATTACATACACAGTTTTTGACAAGAAAAGACAGTGGTCACATGCAGCCCAGTTCATATATACAATGTGCATGTTTGGCTGATAAATGTATAAAAAGTGCAGTAGTCAGTGTAAGAAATGTTGGAATAAATTCAATATGTACAAAACAATACTAGAAGTATTATTTCAACAATGAGGTATTGTGTGATAATGTGTGGTAACAGTGCAACTGAACTGGGGCAACTGGCCAGGCTGTTCATGACTGTTGGTTTCGATGCACCGTGATCTGTGAAGCCCGCTGGAGGGGAGAAGTTCAAAGAGATCATGTCCCAGGTGTGAGGGGTCTGTGATGGTTTTCCTCTTTCCTGACCCGCGTTGAGTATTAGTCCGGGAGGTTAAGCAGGTTAACGCTGATGGTCTCTTCTCCTCACCTGACTGTTTGTTGTAGCCTGTTCTTGTGTATTTTGGTGCTTACTGATATCAGACTCAATGAGTGATGTGTAGAAGTGGATCAGTAGCTCTTTCCTGGGCTTTTGTCTTTGGTAGAACTGGTAAATGTCTGCTTCATAGATCGTCAGCCAGTTGTTAGTTATCTGCAGTGTGGGAGGAATGGTCTCTTGTAGCTGGTGAGTACCTGTAGGCTGGTGAGTACCTGTAGGCTGAATGCAGGGTTTTGGATGGAGTACATTGTATGCTGTTCAAATCATGTTCCTCTTGATCTTTATAGCCGGTACATTGAGAATATGGAGGTGGTTACAAAAGCACTATGGGGGTTGATAAGAAAATGTACAGTACTGCCAGGGACACCCCCAAAATAAAAGTGCAAAAACAATGTAGATAACATCTTAAAGAAGCACTGAGGTCAAAGTTTAAAAATAGGTTTGAATTTTTGCTAAATGAAGGGAGATACTATTATTACACTTTGCACATTAAACTTGGTGACACGTGAAAATCAGATACCTTCTGTCAGGAATGCAGCAGACAGTTAGACTGCTCAAGTGCTAGTGATGGTTTGACTTCCGTCTAATCTCCTGTTGTCTGCCATTTCTTCTGTACAGAAAAAATAAGGAGTAGGAGGATGGGCTGTTTTCCCACTGGGTTTTATTAACCAAGCTGAAAAAACGAGGTTCCTTCTCAGACAACGAGGCATAAGAACTGAACAAAACATTACCGTTTCCTGTAGCTGTTTTTTGATTGCAAAAATATTCCTCTACATGTCTCCACTCTACCTCCCAGTTCGATTCATGCATACATATGTGCCTGCCTGAAATTAAATGAATTAAATGTCCCATCCAGCAAAAAATCCTTCAGTTCTTCTAGCTGAATTGTCTCAGCTGAATTAGCTTTGCATTTACAAGAAATGTTCACTGATTAAGTCAATTTTCTATACATAAAAGCAGATTCTTCTTAAAACAGAAAAAAAATTATCATTAAACATAATCCCATTTGATTTCCTATTCACACAGACAATTAGAGGAGCTCAAAAATGAAGTATGACAGTAAAACACAGAAATGGCATTTATATAACTGACAAATCACAGACACATTCCTTTGTTATAAATATAAGACATGATATGAAATAATAATTATATTTAATATTCATCCTCACTTTTAAAGCCAGTGTGAAACATTCCATATGATTTACTTTTTTTTAATCTTATAATCATACAGTTAGTCTTTTGAACACTAAATATGTTTGTATGCATTCATTCTGGAGAAATAGCTGTATAAATAAAGAGTCTGTTTCAGTGGCATGGATTTGAATTCAAATGGTAATTTAGCCGTGTGATTGCTAGCATTGCAAGGTTAAGAGTAACGCAGAGGCAGGAGGAGGTCAGAATGTGAAGCAGAAAAAACTGAAAAATGTGTGAGTGGGAGAGAGCGCCTCCTGCAGGCTCCATATGAAAACGCTACAGCTCCACGCGTTAAAGGGGGTATGTAGCTGAAAAATGTGTGAGAGTGGGAGAGAGCGCCTCCTGCAGGCTCCATATGAAAATGCTACAGCTCCACACGCTTAACTAAAACGCTACATTTTTCCGTTTCACTTTTTCCTCTCTCTTTATTAAACAGCTTCGGACACACTGTGACATGAGAAAACAGCCTTAAAGAGCACAGCCATCAAGCTCTCTTCAGACTGAGCAATATATGTCAGTGGCTGTTTGGTGAATTATACAGAGCACTATGGTAATATCCGGACCTCTGTAACTAAAGTCCAACTATTCAAATATGGCCACAAATGCAGGAAAAAAATGCAGAAATATCCATCTTCTAAATGCTTATCCTGGTCAGCTGGACAGGGGGTCTGGAACCTGTCCTGGACAGCACAAGGCGCACAGAACACAGGGAAAGCAGACAAACATCACACACAGAGCAGGGGTGGCATTCAGATCCACACCCCCCAAGGCATGAGGCAACACCGCTACCCACTGAGTTAGTCCTGTATGTACCATCTTGCTTTATTCTAATGTGACAGCTGAGCATCCCTGTGTCGAGCCCCCCCCCCCCCCCCCCCCCCCCCCCCCCCCCCCCCCCCCCCCCCCCCCTCCCCCCTCGTCCGTCTATCTGTTTTGGGTTCCGACT
>JABJVO010000039.1:4747150-4758025 GCA_026770805.1 Boulengeromyrus knoepffleri
TTCTTTAACACCAAAGCAGCTGAAACCGATTAACAACCCCCATTGCTACTTAACGGACTAGATCAATATCCCAGAAGCTAAATTGACTTGATGCTATACTCTGATTAAAAACTGTTCCTTTCAACATGTCTATGAAAGTTGAATAAGATCTGTTGAATACGTTTTGAGTTGTTATCATGCTAGTGGGATCGAATGTGTTTTTGTTGCCATCGTCATGTGGCGCTGCTTCAGTTTTGGGGAAATATATCTCAAAATTTCTCACCCCTACATTGTGCTTCAAAGTTTGAAAAAGATCCGTACAATTATCTTAAGGTTACTATGTTCATAAGTCCAAGTGAATACTACAGCTGCCATTTCCTTCCTTTATGTGTATATCCAAATATATATTGTGTCAATACTCTGAAGGGAGTGTACTGATATTAGTGAGAATGCACCAGATGTATTGTGATTGGTGTATTCTACAAACCTCCAAAAATGCATTGCTCATTATGGTTCTTATTTGCATCACTTCATTGGTTCCACCTGTATTTGTACAAAATGAGAAAAAAAAAACATTCTGTAGCTTCTTGATTCTCAGTACGGTTAGTGTGGAAGTGTTTCTTTGGCTATTGTGCACACAGGAAGCAGCAGCCTGTGGGAGTTTTCTCTGCATCAATAGTTGCTTTCCTCTGAGTCTTGAACGGTGGCCAGCCACTTAGCTCAACAGAACAGTAGGGAGCAGAGAAGTCATTACTTTTATTGACAAGCTGCAGTTTCCTCACAGACACATGATGAATAATGATTTATTTTGCAGCTACAGATGGCTAGAACACAGGTTGTTTTAGTGTCAAATAAAAAAGCTTGATTTATTTCAAAGTCCATAACATAACATGAAAGAGCTTTTGCATAGAATATGTGCTTGTGACTTTCTGCTTGTTTTGTGTGTAATGTGGTCATTATCCTGGACAATGCAATTACACTGTTACACGACAACATGCTCTCTTTTAAACAGTCACAAATTTCATCTCAGTTAAGTTTTCTGTTTGTTTTGTGAACCATACATGTTTTAACTCCCTTTGCTTCAATACAAGTCTGTACCTATATAGTATATTGAGATGTAAGGTTTTCACATATATAGTATCCGACACTAAGTCACTTTGCATAAAAAAAGACTCTTCTTAGTAGTTCACTGAAGACTTAATCAGCCTTGACAATGTAAATGCCTCAGGCCTGGGGCTGCCTACTGGGCAGACTGGGCAGAAAGATCAGGAAGTAGCCAGAGGACAGGAACCAAGAATCCAACCAGGAGAAACTGGGAAACTGAACCAGCAGACAGGAACCAGCAAAAAAGGAAACAGGAAATCACAAACAGCAGGTGAGAGGACTAGGAAGTGGGAGAACGAGCTTTACAAAAACGGAACCACTTCCAGGAAAACAGCTGAGGAGCACTGGAACAAGAGGCTTAGATATTATATTATTGGATTACTGTTGTACTCTTTCAGGCTATCTGTCTAGAGCTGGGGTAACGCACAAATTTCCCCACTGTGGGATCAATAAAGTCCTATTCTATTCTATTCTATTCTATTCTATTCTATTAGAGCACTGGAGAGACCTTCCGATAAGCAACAAATACCACGAGCTGGAACAGGAGGCCTAGAGCGCTGGAGAGACCTTCCGATAAGGAACAAATACCACGAGCTGGAACAGGAGGCCTAGAGCACTGGAGAGACCTTCCGATAAGCAACAAATACCACGAGCTGCAGAAGAGGGGCTACGAGATTGACCTGCAAGCAGGGTGCACTGCTCTGCTCATACAGCCCCTGCACACAGGGCTGTTAAGTCATCATTCCAAGATCAGGGGCACCACCCTCTTTGGAGCTGGTAGGACAGCAGCACACACAGTGAGCTGATCACAAGACTCAAACAATAAATATTATAACATTTTCAATGAATGTAGATTTGCTAATACAGTAAAGCACCCAACTGCTTTTCATGCTCCACAGGCTGCTGCTTGCTGTGCTTACAATAGTGCCAAAGAAGATAGCACTGAGAATCTAGAAGCTACTGTTTATCATATCAAGGAGCTCCAACCCAATACACAGATGCATGGCTTAGAATAAGGGTAAAAAATCCTGAGCAATTAAAAGGCTAAAATGGTCTGGTGGGTAATCCTATGCACTATTTCCTACATGTGAATGGGTTTACTTTTGGAGAAAGTCAAAAGATGCCTTTAACCCACAATCCATCCATCCATCCACTTTCTGTAACCACTTGTCCTATTCAGGGTTGTGGGGGGTTCGGAGCCTATCCTGGAGACTTTGGGCGCAAGGGAACAACCCAGGATGGGGCGCTAACCCATTGCAGCCTTTAGTTCGAAATTTAAGAGTGATGCAGTTTAATGAACAGCAAGATGAACACAAATGTCTTCCTTTACTTCCCAGTCACCAGATCCAAACATTTTTGGACATTTATGAGAAAAATCCGGAGCTCAGACTGCAAAGTAAAATTTCACCTCCTGCTTTTCTCAGAGAAGCTGAGGATGTTCATCTGAAGGCTGTTCAGTATCTCATTACACATACTTCATGACTAGCATGACAACATTTTAAGAACAACTGAGGCTGTTTTACTTTTGCTGTTGCTTTTTAGGTTCTTGATATCACAGAAAATCATTATTGGCTTAAGGCAGTAAACCAGGATGCTAGGAAAAGCCCATAGAAATATACGAAGAACAAAAAACAAACAAATACAAT
Source organism: Boulengeromyrus knoepffleri (assembly GCA_026770805.1). Lineage (NCBI taxonomy): Eukaryota > Metazoa > Chordata > Actinopteri > Osteoglossiformes > Mormyridae > Boulengeromyrus > Boulengeromyrus knoepffleri. The sequence continues at coordinate 4,749,880 of JABJVO010000039.1, forward strand.
GAACATAATGTATAATTTCATCATATGTTTTACCTCCCTGTCCCTCTCTGTAACTCTTATTAAATTATGAATGACTAAATGTCTGCATCTCCTACTCTCCCAGAGTAAGGGCATTTTACTTATTCATTTTCTTATATATTTTCTTCAGACTGACCAAATGTCTGTTCACCTATGAAGGTACATTATAGCAAGATAATGCAGAGCGGTGTCACACATTAGGATAGTTAATACCAACTGACTACATCAAGTCCTTTTCATCTCTGTGCCCTGACATCATTACTGATTCCAATTGTTCATTTTCCTGTTGTTTCTCATTTGTGGTGCAGACACAGCAAAGCATTAAAGTTTTTTTCCTCCTTTTAACTTCATTCCTCACAAGCTGTTTCACTTCTTCCTAGATGTTACAGCATTTTACAAGCACAATAAACTGAAGATAGTTTACGCTGTTTCAAAACTATACGTGAAAATGTAAGAGCTTAAAAGGTCCAGACGTTTATTAGCATTAGTAATTATGCTTTGTCTTGCTGCACTTCAAATAATGATTTAGTCTTCAAGTCTTCAAGTTCATGTGTGGGAATTTACAGAAGAACAATAAGTGGAAATAAACATTTTTAATCTACACGAAATAGAAGAGCATTATGCTATTTGTGAAATATCCTTGATACATATACATAAAAATATAAACCAAAAAAAAAAACATACTCACTGCATGAATATGCATAAACTGTTGCACAAATTCAATGAGGGTTACAGTTATTTAATTCTATTTTTAATCAAATTTGCTATTGCCCCCAACCTTATTATATGTTTGTTTGCCTCATTTCTTACATCATGTTCACAGAGTAACATATCCAACTAATAAGCCCTCCATGCCATGACCCACCAATGACCTGCATTTAGGTTCCGGCAGTAACATCGACTAAGACTCTGCCCTTAGTGTTGTCAGTTGAACACACAGATGTTTATTGTGTGACTCCCAAATGACTATATACAATTACTACAAATATGAACATCTATTAGCATTACTCAGTACTCTCTCACATTGCACAATTTTGGATATGAATTAATAAGCAAATTATTGTGAATTTCATTGTTGTTACATAACCTCATAATGATATACCTGTACAATGGATACCTACCAAATTAGTACTCAGTGTATTTGTGACAGTCTCTGCTAGCTAAAAAAACACTGGCAGGTTCTTGGCCACAACTCGACAACAGTTGTGTTATGTGATGCAGCAGATGGTGGAAAACGTGCTATTCAAATCCTTCGCGATAAGCTATAGGGTTACATCAATCGATCGATTTGCAAAGAAAAAAACTATCTGGGACATTATTTTCTGTCGTCTTCAGTATTATAATTAATCTTGGGGTTTTTTAAAAAGAATGTCTGAAGAGTTTCAAAAAACCTCACATAAACTAAACCCTGAGATGAAGTTAGATAGATCTCACATGGATGACGTCGTGCTACAGTAAGTGGGGCATGACCATTGTGAGCTCTGGGATATTTCCCAGTGGACAATGACGTCTCTACATGCACACGGTGTTACATTCCCTGGCACTGCCCAATCAATTTATCCAGTAAACCACATTGCTTATATTTACTGAAAACAACAACAGTTGTTTCATTATTTAGTGAGCACTTTTAAAAATAATATTTTAACTGATTGATTAATGAATTGGCAAATAAAAAGGACTTTTTCAGTCAGTGGGCCCATCATTAAAAAGTATTACTAATTTAAACTGGTAACTCTTGTATTAGTAACTATGTATTGTAAATTAAAGACATACCAGCAGCAAATTAGGTCACAAGAGGCATAATATATTACAGATACAACCAACATAAAAAGACAAGAAACCAAAATGTGCAAAAACAGGGTGTGCAAAAAATGTACCAGCAGTTGGTGGTGAATAAGGACAGGAGAGTGAATCCATAATGGCAGACAGTGTCCCTACGAACTGTCCAGGATGGACCTCTGCTTGCCCTGTACTGCACGACCCTCACAGTGGGAAGATTTTACTAACACATACTCAACTGCACAACATATACAGAAAATACATTCTGACATACATGCATACATACATATATTTATATATATACTTCTGCTTTTAGTACTCAGACTGCTGCAGTCATTCTCATTAAAGGAAACTGAATTCTGTTCATGGAGTTACCACTTCTCAGTCTCCCCCAGTGGATATCAAATAATGCAGCCGAATATAAATTTATGTGCCACTTTATTATGCATGTAAAAATAATATTATGTGGATAGTAATATGCAAAATACTTGCTTGTTAATGCAAACATTCTGTTTCTGCAGGCAGCAAATCATGTGGCTGTAGGTGTATACATGCTGCACACTGACAGGGCTGAAGGTCTAGCTACTGTTTGGCTAAGCATTTAGAACGGCTAAGATGCACATTCTAAGTGAGAGTCACTGTGGTGAGATTGGTGGTGCCCAAGGTACCAGTTTCAGCATTTCAGAAGCAGCCACCTTCCTGGGGTTTTCACATCTGGAGTTTACGGTGTGATAAAAAAAATAATAATAATAAATTACAGATGTTAGAGGAGAGGAATCTGACTTGTCAAAGCTCACATGCAGACTGCCAGTGTAAAAATAACGTGTCAGTACAACAGAAAGTTTGAAGAAAGCCTCCAGCGCATCTGTAGACCTCCCCGTGATCGCATGGGATTCCACTGGGGGCTCCGGTGTCCTCTCACAGTCCAAAAGCGTGCAGGGCTGGTTGATTGGTGAGTCTAAATTGGCCCTGTAGTTGTGTGCGTGTGCATGTCAGTGTGTGCGCCCTGCGCTGTGTTGGCTTCCGCTCGGGGTTGGTTCCTGCCTGCGCCCATTGTTCCCGGGATGGGCTCCGGTCCCCCGCATGACCCCAGTTGGGATTAAGCGGTTTCAGGAAAAGGATGGATGGATGGATGGATGAGGTACTATATTCTTATTTTTGTAATTTGTGACATCACATCATTCAGTAAAATCAAATAAAGCACATCCATGTTTTGTCTTGGCACCATAACCATAATTTTCTCTTCATAATCAAAACATTGCATTAATCTTCAAAACAATAATACTTGTTAAATAATTAAGTAGGATTTACACTGTATTCTTTTGGCCAAGGAGTTGAAGTCACATGACTGGCTGCATCATGAACAGCCTATCAGCTGTGGAGTCACAGCGCCCCAGAATCAGCAGAACATTCGATTTGTTAAGTATAAGATGATGACTCTATTATCCATAGACATTAACACGGGAGGTTGCACTGGATTTGTATAGCTTATGTTGAAAGTCGTATGACAAAACAGGTGCAGTGAGTAACAGAGTCATTCATCCCTTTTACCTGTTGAGGGTAATAGCAGAATCTGCCAGTCCTTCCCTGCTATTTCCCCTTGGTGCTAAATGGTAGCGTTCTGTCATGTAATGATGTGCATATAAAAGAGCATCTAAATCATATATTAACAACAACTGATGGGTAATTTTTCGCCCACCTTAAAAAATCCCATGGAAAATGAATGGAAAAATTGTAGTTTAGCTGAGCTTGTAAACTGCGCATAATTCAGTAGTAGTTGTATCCCTATGCAACCGAATTATACTTAATGCTGGTTTGTGTATCATATCGGTTTACGCTACTAATTTACTTGTAAATTATGATGTATAGTATTTATATAGCCATCAGTTTGGATTGTCCAAGACGCTGCTATTGTTTCCCCATCTTTATAATGTAGAGACCTGAAATATACAACTTATCTGAAGATGGGCATGTAGATTCCTCAGCCTTGCTTGTGTTCCCTCATTGCGTTTCCTGTGCCGAATGTTCCTGTTGGAAGGATTATGGGAGCTGCGTTCTTGGCTGGTCCCTCCTCCGTATGGAATTCTCACAGCGTCATAGTACATAGGCAGATGGCAGCAGGCACAGAGGTGATTCCTTAGCTGTGGAAATATTTGAATTAAAAATCCCACAAAATAAAAACAGCGACATGAACAAGGAATTTAGGTTCCATAAAGAACCATAGTCACAAGAATGATTTTGGTCATAAGAAAATATGCTAAACCCTTTTGTTTTATGTGGAACCTCGTTTCTAATATTACGTTGCACCTTGTTTTCCCGTCTAAAGAGTCATAATTCATTGCTGCGCATGGACACTGACCCATGCTGACCCCAATTCATCTGACGACTAGCTTGGCTGCTAAGGGGCCTCTGCTCCTAACGATTCAGATCACATCCCACGGACATACAGATCACATCCCACGGACATTCAGATCACATCCCACGGACATTCAGATGCATTGACATATTGTGACTGGGAAGGCTGCTGCTTCCAGCTCAGCTGTCTTTAATGGCAGTATGCAGTAGCCTTAGCAACGTGGTGTGCATTTTCTGATATAAAAACCCATTCACAGATGAAAAGAGTGTCACTGGTTATTAACAGATGATGCATTCCACACAAACACACCTACATCTGTGTTTCATGTCGCTTTAGGGGCTCCGTGGCAGCACTATACTCTCATCCCTTCATAGACTGCAATTCCAGTCCGACCAGTGACCTGTGTTTGCTGAGTTTGCATGTTCACCCCATAGTATGTGGATTTCCTTCTGTAGACCGTAGACATGCAATTACTATCAATCAGGGGACCCCAAAGTGGGGGTTGTGACCCCTGGAAGGGTGGTGAGACATGAGCTGGGGGTTGCAAAATGATTTGTAGTGTATGTTTATAAACAATTATCACATCAAGAAATTCCATTTTCCCAACGGGGAACTCCCCCGCCAATTGCAGGTCTCTGGCATTTTGGGGTTGCGGGTTTGGGAAGCCAGATCCTAAATGGTGTCTCTGAAATGCCCAAACTGAATGTACCTGGTGTTGGACTAACATCCCATCCATGTTGTACCCAGTGTGTGATCCTATGCTGCTTGGGACTGGGTCCAGAACCTCGGATGCTTGGGTTAGGCCTGTTTCAACTAGCAAATACGGAACCCTTCATTTCCAAGCCCCAAAAGACCCACATTCACATTTGCGGTTCTAAATGTAGACAAAAGGTAATGATAGCCTCTTGTTGGTGGTGCTCTGCAATATCAGTTACGGCAATCGCTGTAGTCCTGAGAAAAGAGGGTGTTATGGTTGTGAAACTGTACAATGAAATAATAAAATTGTTTTTGTGATCTGATAACTAGTTGCTATGCAGACATTGTGAAAAGAAAGGCTGCCATGTCACTAAGACCCTACTTCTTACCTGTTTTGTGCTACAGGTAGTGATCTCACTGAAGAAAAACAATTGCCGCCCAGTGATAAGTGTGCTATTGTGCCACAGTGTTACTATAATCCCTCATTCTCTCAGCCTCACAGTGAAGTGATATAGTTTCCCTAAGGAAATCTTATGTGCTGTAGTTTTGCCCTGTTTGCTAAAACCGAATACAGTGACTAAACGTGACTACATAACAAAACACTGCAGAGAAGAGCCCAATCACTCTTCTGTTATATGGGCTTAAATGGGCAGCTGTGGCGATTTGAAAAATCAATTTAACTTTGGTCAGTATTAAATTCAATAACAGAATGGTGATATGTGGCATTAAAGCTTCTGCAGAACTCGTATTATTTCTTCTGATGTAGGTTTAAAAGAACCAAAAAATACGTTTTCACTATATTGCAATAATGATTGCTACTTTTTTTCCTCTCTAGAAGATGGGTGCCAAAAGTTAAAGTTTTTAGTGCAAATTTTCTGTTGAAGATCTTCATTAGAATTCTGTGGCGATTCCTGAAATGAAAGAAGAAGCGAACAATGTCACCTCTTTGTGCACTGCTGTCAGGCAACTAGCATGAAACAGGAGGGAGACTTACATTTCAAAAGATTCACAAAGCACACGCCTGTTGTCTTTCACAAAATAAAAAGAAATATGTGGTTTTTAACGTATTTTAATTCCATTAATATTAATATTATCTATTATGAAATATAGACATTATTAATCTATGCATAAAATCTGATCTAGACCTGAAACACTCAGGCTCATGTAGAGCAGAGGTGACCGGCACTAATATAAATCACGCAGCGTTTTTCTGAAATGGGGAGACGTATAGGGTGAGTTTACAATGGTGCAAAAAGCAGAGAACAAGTAAAAGCAGGTCACAGCACTTCCTGAAAAAGATCACAAGTTCTGTGACTCTAAACATGCTATTTCTATATGATACAGAAGCAAATGTTGGAGAGTACCGGACTTTGTAACTGGGTGATTTAATATTATTAATTTTTTAATATTTATTTAAAAAATACTTAACTTTAAACAAAAATTCCAAAACCAATCCCAATAGTCTTTGATTATTAAAAGTTTATTTATAATAGCAATAACTGACAATTCACTAAATTTCTAATCTTCCCATAACTATATTTGTTACTCTAATATAATAATGCTATGTTAAGATTAAAATAATAATAATAAAACGTTTTTATTTTATGTTTTATTTTATTTTATTTATAGACCTATGCAAAAAGACCACGCAAATAACCAACATTCCATTTCAGGGACAAACAAAGTTTAGCTAACTTAATCTATTAAGTTTCCATTTAAAAATACGTACTGGCCATAAAATATAATCTTAAAAATATTTTAACAAATCCGAATAGCAAGGCAGTTTAGAGATTGGTTTAAAAATAAAGAAATTCTGCTTGCTGTTACTTCCCGGCCTGGCTGACAGTGTCAGTGCTGATAATAGTGGTCTCAGTGCTCCTGTGCTGCCATGGATACCATTCAGTACGTTCCATTGATATGCCAACAGGAAATCGTGGAGTTCTGGGGCACTGCACAGTAAATGTCCCCTCTGTAAGAAACACAAACACCAACTAAATCACTCAGAACTGCAGTTTAATAAGGTCAGTATACTTAGAATTTGTGTGTGTGTATAATTTCTAAAGATATGATATGCATGACTGTAAAGCAATATAGATGAATCAGTACTTAATAAGTGTATTTTCAGACTCTTTTTAACATTTATTAATTGATTATTGAATAATAATTATTGAATAACAGATAAATAAGAGTTCTATGACCAAATATTACATTTAAACAATAACACCATGCATATTTTGGTAAATTAGTTGTATTAGTTATATAAGTTAATTTGTATAAGTTAATTTATATAAAACATATAAATATTTGCACAACTATAATTTTTAATGATATATTTCAATTAAAAGTACACATATTCAGAGGAAAAGCAAATATGTAATAAATTCTGCTTCGAATATATATAAATAGCATTTATTTAAATACACAATCAGTGTTTGCCCAAAACTTAAAACCTTAAGACTTACACTATAATATTGCGGCACATTGTTTTATACGGATCCATGAAGGGAAAAAAACATCAACAAGGTAAAATCAGATTTCCTTAAGAATTACAATGTCAAACTATGGCATGGTAAGTTTTATAAGGATCCACTGGAAAAAAAAAATAAAAAATAAAAACAGCAAATGCGTAGCAATCCAAAGCTGTCTCCTTATTGTTTATTGTTTTCGCGAGCTTTGTCCACACACATCTTAGCTACACCAATTCCAAGATTAAATACTACAATTTCTATAGGTTTTTAGTATGTACAGAATCATCCTTAAAGTAAATTCTGTTTTAACAATGCATATTCATAAAGATTCAGTTCCAGTATTTTGTGTGCAAAGATTAAGGTCTGCCACTGTGCCTTGGAATATGTTCTGATGCATATTCCTTCAAGATTAAACAGAATTTACAAATCTCTGGTCTGGAAATAAAAATACTCCAGCGTTAAAGACACATATTGAAAAAAAAACCTTTTTATTATTTATTATTATCATTTTTTTAAATTCACAATGCTGTTTGTAAATGAAAAATATACTGGCATTTAAAAGCTAATTTTACAAAATATAACAACAACAAGCTTCGTCATGATCATCATCATCATCCTCATGGTCGTCATCATCACTGTAAGGTTGTCTGGGCAAATGAGATCTAAACATAAGCACAATGACACTGATATGCCTTAGGAGAATTTGGATGAACCTAAATCAGGGTATAAAAAGCCTGGCTAATTAGCAGAATATAAAACAATAGATCAAATTCAAACCCACCACCCCCCCGCCCGCCCTCACTACCACCACGCGCCCAACGCCCCACAG
>JABJVO010000039.1:4758035-4768479 GCA_026770805.1 Boulengeromyrus knoepffleri
TTATGAGAATTTGAATAAACCTAAATCAGGTAAAAAAAACCACCGCTAATAAGCAGAGTAAAAAAAAATAAATAAATTTGAACCCCCCCCCCCCCCCACCCAAATCCCAACCAAAGTAAGCAAATTGCTTGATGGATAATTAGTGATATTTTGCTGCAAAGTCTTACCAAAACGCAATATAATGAATGACTGAACGAGTGTTCTGTGAAATTAGCAGCTGCCACACTTAATTCAATAATAATAATAATACATACATATTATATCACTGTTCTACATTGACAGTGCAATCCAGCCAAACGCTGCCAAAACTGTTAAAAACATAGCATAGTACCCATAGTGTTCCATTACTACACCATTCAAACGAGGCTTCACTCGCTTCACGAAATCCCGCCTGTAGTTAGATAAAAGCTAAACACATGAAAGCATTAAAACTTTGACTGACCTTCCTGCACTGTATATTAACTTGATAACATTCTAAGGTAAGTTTTATTCACGATGTTGTACTTTAAAAAGGCACCGGCTTATACTAAATGTCTAAGTATACTAATAATGCAGCCATTAATTCCATTTAACACAAAGACCAACTGCACTGCTCTCATGACATACAGCACATCAAAACAGGCGCGCACACACTGGCATAAGCTACGTCAAGTCCTTAGGCACATCAAGAACGTAGGCCTATGTAAAGAGCGACAAATAAAATGCAGTTTTATTTCGATAACCTACACTGAAATGCTACGAAGTGCCGCGGAATTATTCCAGTCTCTCTCAGAGTTCTAAAATATAACTTTTGCAAGAGATAAAAATAACATGCTGCTGCTACCAAGCACTTTCATTTTTAACAGAGAGTAACTATCATTCTTAACAATCACTAATTTACAAAGCTCGAAAAGGAGCTTCTCCTTTGAGGAGTGAGGTACATTCAACAGTTCACAGTTAGGGAGAGAGAGCAATATTTATACTGCGATATAGGGGAAGTAATTACAAATGACTGGTAGTTGTGTATTTCTCCAAAACTTCGAGGTAGTCCGGTACCGTCCTACGTTTCCAGGTTTGCCGGTAGTGTTCGTTATTTGTTTGTTCTGTATATTTCCTTGTACAACTTGTGGACAACTTGTTCTTATTTAAGCGGCCTTGCCCGTGGCTCTTATTTGGCTCGTATATGGGTGTAGAAAGTGCTTTCGGCAATGCGTAAAAAGTATACTTCATTTCCCCTGCAGCTGGAAGTTTTTGATCCCTTTCCACGAAATTCTGGTACAGTATCTCCGCATCTTCCGTCCCGTTGGATTGCTTCTTGATAAATCCGGCTGTGCTAATTGTATATGCAGGATTTATCGATTGGTCATCCTTTTTATTATCCAGGTTTCTGAAGCTCACTTCTTTTATGTTTCTGTAGTAAGATAATTGATCGCCTTCTTTTTGCAGATAAATTGGGTTCTGACTCATTTGACCCACAGGTGCAGGAAGGTAATTATGAACGTGAGCATTGGATTTATCCGCAGTAGTTTCTGTGTTATACGAACGGTAAGGGACCTGGAAAACGTTCAAGTCAAAATTATTAGCATTTGCTGGCAAATTGTCAACTCCTTTGCGTCTCTTAAGTATCAGTACGAATAACCCCGCACCAAAACAAATGGAAAGAATAAAGACGATTAGTAAACCTAGAATCAGAACAGACAATGGCACTTCCGGTTGCACATCATATATGCTGTCTGTAGTTACGCCCGCAGTGTAATCGGCCGACGAGCTTGTGATAACTTTGGGTGTCCTGGTCCCTATGTCATTTTCTTGGCAAATTTCATCATTTCGCAGTGCCCTAAGAAGCCTTCCCGCTTGCTTAGAAGGAGAGTCGCATGTGATTTCATTTACTACAACGCTGGTGCTGGACAATTCCATCCAGTTTTTAAGTGCTATAATATCACAGGTACAATCCCATGGGTTTTCGAGAAGGTCGATCTGAATAAATGCGGAAAGCTGGTCCAATACACCCTTAACTGGTAAATGGGAAAAGTGGTTGTTTCTAAGATTCAGCCGTGTCAACATTGTCCCACCAAAAACATCATCGGGCAATGACTTCAACAAATTGTTGTTTAAGAATAGCAACTGTAGATTGTGTAAATAGTTGAACGTTTTCGGTAATATATCCTTTATAATGTTATATTCCAAGTATAAATACTGTAAACTCTGAAGTCCCTCAAACAAAAATGGAGATAAGCTTTCAATGTAATTACCATTAAGATAAAGTCTGCGTAGGTTAGTTAAGTTTTTAAAGGCTCCGTTCTGAATAACCGCTATTCTGTTGTTCCCCAGGTGAAGGAGCTCCAGTGAACCGTATTCAGTAAGATCGGTGCTATAAATGGTCTGCAAGTAATTGGAAGTTAAAAGGAGTTTTTTTGGATAGGATGGTTTAGGCTGGAGGTCTGATATATTGTGCAGTTTCCTTTCTTGGCAATTTATGCCTAACCCGCTGTCCGGTTTCTGCGGCGTGCAAGCGCATGCTTTGGGGCATACTATCGGCACAGGAGACCTTGTCTGATAAACCATTATGGGTCCAAATACTTGCATGTCCTTATTGGATTCTGTCATTCTATTCGTCGGTCGATTCTTTATTTTCGGAGGCCGGGACGCCTTTGGTGCCTTTGCCTGCGTGAAGCCCGTGAGTACAGTCGGGAATGGGTCTTGGTATTGGGAGTCCGTCGGAGGTTTCATTGCGCGCTGGCCAGAATCTCCGGAGTTTTTCCTGGGGCAAAAATCTTGCCTTATCAGCTGTGTAATGTCCTTCCCGTGAAGTCTAAAAGGTGTCTCGCACACGATGTCGCCCACAAAAACCGAAATGGTATCCAGCCAAGCTTTCAGCGGAATCAGATCGCATGTGCAGTTCCACGGGTTCTCCTCCAGCTGAATCTCCATAATACCTCCGATGTGCTCCAGGACACCTGTAAGGGGAAGTGACTTGAACCGGTTGCCTCTCAGATCCAAATGGGTAAGCAAAACAAAACGAAACACATTGCTCGGAAGAGAAGGCAGCAGGTTGTCATTAAGTATAAGTACTTTTAATTTATTCATTTTACTAAATGCGCCAGCTTCGATCGCACATATGTAATTGTAATCTGCTTGTAAGTATTCAAGATTTTCTAAACCGGCGAAGGTTTCTTCTTTAATAATTTCCAAGTTGTTATTGTTGAGATGGAGTCTTTTCAAATATTTAAGACCATTGAAAGCCCCGGGTTTTATCTCTTGTAAACCGTTGTTTCCCAAATGAAGGCTTGTTACATTGTTATAATTTGCAAACTCATTAGGGTTAAGTCTGGAGAAAGAGTTTCCATTAAGAAAGACTTGACTGATTTTATTTTGCGGTGGCTGATATTGGCTAACTGTAGTAAATCCTTTTTTCTCACAGTTTATGTTTAGCACGTTTTCCCTTTCTTCGCAGAAGCAGCGACTCTTACAGATATCTTTAAAGCTTTTGCGGCTTTCTGTCATCGACAATAAACAAAATACAGTGAAAATACTAAGCAACAGAGCACCGTTAAGCATTTTTACAATGATACTGCTGAAAAGTTCCAACTTAAATGGTTTAAAAATAGTTAAAATTGCGCTCTCCGTCGAAAGAAGCACCTGCAACATCCGAAGTAAGTCTCCATGTCTCACACGAATAGTATTTCATATCCAGGATCCAAAAAGGGGTATGACACTTGATTTTGGATTCCTTCTTGTAAATCTTTTATTTGTTTATGGATGTTTTTATAAAATCCCCAAAAATATGGATAATCGGAGCAAACGTCATCAGTGTTTCAGAAGGAGAGAATAAGCGGTAGCAGCACAGTTCGGACCGACCGGCGGAATGACTTTCAAAGTGTCCCTGCTCCCCTTGTTTTTCATGCTGGACTAAATTAACCACAGAGATGTTCAGAGCATTTCCTGCATTTCTCACGGTAGGGCGAGAGGAACATTGACTTTAAAGTACCCAGGAGGCAAAGTATTCGGATAGAATTTGTCAGCCGTAAATAGCAGTCCGCCGCAGAAGAGAGTTTAGTGTCTGCTTTGGGATTTTTTTGGTCGTGTCCACCCACGGTCCGGAATGAGGAGCGACGTCACTGGCAATGACAGGCACGTGCGACGTTGACGTAGCTTGCTGTAAAGTACAAGAAAAAAAATTAAAAATTGTAAAAGAAAAATGTAAAGAAATTTCTGTTTTGTCTATGCAGCTTTTTAAAAAGGTATTTTACACATACATACTGTACATGCATATAAAAAATAGCATAATCCACAAAAAAACAAAAACAAAATACTGTACACAACAGTACACATTTTAAAATCTAATTTGTGCTTTTATTTAGAGTATATATAACAAATCCTGTAGGTATGTATAAGTATGGTCTAAACACATGCATTATATGGATAGATGTGCTGCAACACCTCATTCGTCACAACACAGAACACATTTCCTCTGCTCCAGAGCCCAGCGGCTGTGTGCGTTACACCACCCCATCCGGCACTTGTGATGTCAGGCTTGCATGCAGCTGCTCGGCCATGGAAGCCCATTCCATGAAGCTCTCTGAGCACAGTTGATGTGCTGGGGTTAATGCCACAGGGGGTTTGGAACTTTTACGCACTACGAGCTGGCGACCCCGCTCTGTTACTTTATGTGCTCTGCCACTTGATGCCTGCGTTTCTGTTGTTCCTGCGTTTCTGTTGTTCCGGTAAATGCTTCCACTTTGCAGTAATACCGCTTACAGCTGACCCTGGAATATCTAGCAGGGAAGCATTTTCATGAACTGACTTATTGTAAAGGTGGCATCCTATGACAGAACCGTGCTTGAATTCACTGAGCTCTTCAGAACGACCCATTCTTTCACACACTTGTAAGCCTGACTGCATGTCTAGGTGCTTTATTTTATTCACCTGTGGCAATGGGTCTGAATGAAACACCTGAATTAAATGAAAGGAAATTCAAGACCATCACTTTCTCTGTGCTTGTAATGTTCCTGATCACACAAAGAAAATAACAATCAAATATGTCAATAAAATTCCACCATGCTGTCTGTATCACGGCTCTCTGACTTGATGGTCCGTACGTTTAGAACGCATACCACCCCTCCTGTGCCACCTTTAATGCTGCTTAAGGCCACAGAATGAAACTCACTTCTTTAAGGAGCTCATGATGTCGTCCAATGAAAACCTTATGTTTGTATTATTTTTGAAAAGTTTTAAGTGAAAAGAATGTACACATTATGATCAAAATATACTGTTTGCTTATTCATCTAAATCACTAGACTTTCAATATGTAACACATTAAAGTTGTATTAGTTACTTATCATCATGCTGAGGCTTAAAAATAATTAATGCAGTTTTTAAGGTCAGGTGTTTGTTTGACTTCATCTTCTGTTTTATTTTCATTTAGAAATCCCAGCACAGCAGGTAAGTTATTAAGAAACTGAATTTAAATAAATGATGCAGAGAAAAATCTTGTAGTAATAGACAGAATCAAGGTGTTTAAATTGCCTGAGGAAATCAACTGTAGTAGATAATTAATTATGAAAAGCCAACCTCTTATATCAGCCCTTCATCAATACAATACAGATATGAGAAATTCCAATTCCACAAAGATATTGCACTGTAAAACTGAAGAATATTGCGCATATGAATTGTACTTGACCTATTCTTAGAATTCTTATCTTTTAGAGCAGTATTAGATTATTTGTGAATAAGACTGAAGTGCAATTTATCCCAATTCAGGACAAGTGTCCTGCCCAGAGGGGTGCTGAGTGTTCAATAGCAGGAAACAGCTCTCTGCCCCTCCTGCACTATAAAAGAGTGTGTGCTCATAAATCAGCCTTTGCAAAGTATTGTCTGCCAGATGCACCGTTCTGAGCAGTTCTCTTACCCCACCTTCTGTCTAGTCCGTGTTGTCTCTGCCCTGCTTGCTCCTGCCCTGCCTGTTCCTGGCCTGCCTGTTCCTGGCCTGCCTGTTCCTGCCCTGCCTGTTCCTGGCCTGCCTGTTCCTGCCCTGCTTGCTCCTGCCCTGCCTGTTCCTGGCCTGCCTGTTCCTGGCCTGCTTGTTCCTGTTCCACCTCCTTTGGTCTTGCCTGCTCCCGTCCCTCCCTGCCCATCCTTTCTGGTGTTCCTGTTCCTGGTATCTTGTCTACTCTTCGCATGGATTCCCCTCAGCCTGAACCCTTCTGGACCACCTTCCTCGACTATGTTTCTGTCCTTGCATTTTGGATCTGGTTGTTTGGGCTTCCAAATAAAGCTATTGGTCTCTTGTACTGAGGTCCCCTGTCTCTGGTCTTCCGCCATGACAGAGTACAGAGTAAAGATGAACCCCGCTGAGACCCAGCAGCTGCAAGATCAAGTAAACTAACATCGCACTGGATCATCTGCTGCTGCAGGGACAAGCATCTCAGGCTGCCCTACCTGATTCCCTTCTCCGGTACTGGTGGTGCTTCCAGAGAAGTATGATGGCAATCCCGATTATGCAGTGCATGCTTTATACGGATGAGCACCCCATTCGCATCCTTGAGGATGCGCTGCAGGTTCGCTTCATCAACTCGCTGCTGTCAGGAAGAGGATGAGAATGGGCCATAGGCCTTTGACCAGAAGTCAGCCAGCTCCTCGACTCAGTAAAGGTGTTCCAGCGAGCCTTCCGGGAGGTCTTTGATCATTCTGCCATGGGATGCAGTCTGGAGCACCGTCTCTGCGGTCTCTGGCAGGGAACCAAGACCGCCATTGACTTCTCCTTGGAATTCTGAATGAGCGCTGCAGGTTTCTGATGACCAGTTGACTACTTAAAAGTCCTGTATTGCCGGGCCCTGAACCTGGATCTGCAGAACAAACTCATCTCCTGTGGAGAAGCTCTCCCTTTCAACGAGTACATGAGGCTGTCGATCACAGAGGATAACAATGTCTATGATCATTGTTGCTAGTGCACTCGAGCAGAAGTGCATGCCGCTACCTACACCTCTTCTGTGGAGAATTCGGAGCCCATACAGCTCGGCTGTGCTCCCCTCATCTGAGGGGAAAGATAGAGGCGATATCAAAATTATTTCTGTCTCTATTCTGAGGAGCCTCGGGACGCACTTCAGGATTGTCAGGTGCACCCCCAGCATCACAAAAATGGTAGGCCTGTCTGTTCTCCAGATAATACAAACCCAAGTTACCTTACCTAAGCTAATCAGCTGTGGGGGAGGAAAGAGCTATGTTAAAGCTCTTCTGGACCCAGGGACTTCGGGTAATTGTATCGATCACTCCCTTGCAAGCCATTTAGGTCTCCCGCTGGAGGAACTGCTGACCCTGTTAGCCATACATGACAATGAGATAGCAAGTCCCAGGAATCTCTGCTGACTCGGCAAGTGGGACTGTGCCATAGGGAACAAATGCAGCTGCCCGAGATCCCATTATTTTAGGACACCATTGGCTGCGTGACCATAACCCACATGAGGACTGGGGATCACGGGAGTTGTTGTCATGATCTCTTTTGTGTTTATCCAGGTGTTTGTCCGTTGTTGTCATGATCTCTTTTGTGTTTATCCAGGTGTTTGTCCGTACCTCTTCCAATGAGACCCTGAGCCGGAGGGATGGTCGGCAATTCCCGCTGAATACCGCGATTACTTGAACGTGTTTAGTGAGGCACAATCATTCCAACTGGGCATCTGATTGCTCCATTGATCTTCTGGAGGGGGCACCTTTATCCAAAGGCTGACTATTCTCCCTTTCTCTGCCTAAGGAGGAAGCGACGAATGACTTCATCACCGTCGGGCTATGATAAGTATTTGCTCATCCACATCTCCAGTCACATCTGGGTTTTTCCCAGAAGGATGGCCTATTGCGACTGTGTGTTGATTACTGGGCCTTAAACGGCATCACAATGAAGTGGAGGGAGCCCCTCGCATATCTCATCGAGCACAAGCGCGGATATTGACAGAGGTTCTTTGCAGCCTTTGTTGATTCTCATAAAGTGTTCGACTCAGTTGATCGAGTTGCCCTGTGGGACATCCTGAGACTTTATGGGGTCCTGCTCGAATTGGTTGGACGTCATGGCCGGCCTGTACACTGGTACTCTGAGTGCTGTGCAGAGTGATTCTGGGGTTTGCCAGGGGTGTGTTCTTGCTCCTACCCTCTTCAATACTTGTATGGTCTGGGTGTTGGGTAAGGTCAATGGATCCAGCGGCTGTGGGGCATCCGTTGGTGAAGAAAGATTTACTGATCTTGACTTTGCTGACGATGCTGCGATCTTAGGGGAGTCAGTGGAGGCTCTGATCAGGGCTCTTGAGAGACTGAGCGAGCTGAGTGTCTGGGATTGCGGTGTCCTGGATAAAGACCAAGATCCAGGTATTTAATGACTTCTTAGGCATAGCCATCAGCAGTGTCTGTTTGCGGGGAGAATGTCGACCTTGTTGAGAGATTTATCTACCTCGGCAGCAATATTCATATCTTTGGTGACTCTTTGTATGAAGTCTGCAGATGGATTGGAAGAGCATGGGGGGTCATGAGGTCACTGGAAAGGGGGGTGTGGCACTTCCGATATCTTTGCAAGAAGACGAAGGTCCAGGTGTTTAGAGTCCTGGAGCTCAATGTCTTGCTGCATGACTGTGAGACATGGATGCTATCCAGTGAGCTGAGATGAAGACTGGACTCTTTCGGTACTGTCTCTCTTCGGAGAATACTTGGGTACTGCTGGATTTGACTTTGTGTTGAATGAGCAGTTGCTAGAGGAGTTCCAAATGAGGCACATTACCTGCTTTGTGAGGGAGCATCAGTTATGGCACTAAGGCCATGTGGCGCATTTCCCTGAGGGTGATCGGGCTCGCAGGATCCTCATTGCTGGGGATTCAGTCAGCTGGACCAGGCAGAGGGGACGCCCACGTAACACCTGGCTGCAGCAGATGGATGGCCATTTCCGGAGGGTGAGACTGGACCGTGTGTCTGCCTGGGGGGGCGCCGGCAGGGATCGTGAGGAGTTTTGCTGTGTGGTGGGTGTGGCAATGCGCTGCATCAATGTATGCTCCCCAACCTGACCTGACGTGACAACGTGTTTGGTTATGTTTGAGGATTCTGAAACTGCCTACATGCAAGAAGCTACCTCACAGTTCACTGGTCCATTTAAGGTGGTATTCCATGTTGGTACGAACTCCTAGAGTCTGTTACTACCGAGCATGTTACATACCACTCTGACCTTTCATGCTTCCCTGCTTAAGCCTGTCCAGTATAGCTTGATGCACCCTCATATTGACATTGTCATCCCTTATCTGGTTATCTGGTGCCACACAAACCACCTGCAGCTCAACACCTCAAAAACCAAGGAACTGGTTATAGATTTTGGGAGGTCCAGACCAAGTCCACGACCAGTTCAGCTCAAGGGAGAGGAGGTGGAGGTGGTCCACAACTACAAGTACCTCGGGCTGTGGGTGGACAGTAAACTGGACTGGACATACAACACCTAACACCTGCACAAAAAGGGCCAAAGCAGGCTGTACTTCCTGAGGAGGCTACAGTCCTTTAACATCTGCAGGAAGCTCCTGTGGATGTTTTACCAGTCTGTGGTGACCAGCGTCCTTTTTTTCGGTGTGGTGTGCTGGGGGAGCGGCACAGCAAAAAAGGACTCATCCAGGTTGGTAAAACTGATCAGGAGTGCTGGCTCTGTTGTTGGCATGAAGCTGCACACTCTGGCGACAGTGGCAGAGAAAAGGACTTTGAACAAACTGCTGGCCATTATGGATGTCAGGCACCCTATGCACAGTGTCACAAACAACCAGAGGAGTATGCTTAGTGACAGGATGCTTCTCCTCAAATCCAGGACTAACAGACTTAAAAATTCCTTTGTCCCGCATGCCATCAAACTGTTCAATTCCTCACTGGGGGGCAGGAGGGGGGACAGAAGGAGATTTTATTAACTGACCTGTGCAATAATTAATTATTATTACTATCATCCCACCACTATTTATTACTCTTTTTTACTTTATTATTGTGTAAGTGTACTATTACGCACGGAGACTCGCTTGCCAGGGAGAACACGCTCTTCAATGGTAGAAGGACTACATCAGGACCCAAGGAGCACTGAACCAATTACACATAGGAATCACAAGGTTGTCAGACGCCAAACTATAAGGTGAACATATGGTGGAAGATTTACGTAAGCTAATTACACACGAGGATCGGACCGGGCACATACAAGACACGGGTAAACACACGCGCAACAATAAGGAAATGTAACCATTAACATTAACAACAACACAACAAGGGCTAATTACAACTGCACGTGGGGCATGCTGGGACATGTGCCCCACAGGTGCTACAATATATATATTGAACCATATATATACAGTGGGTACGGAAAGTATTCAGACCCCCTTCAATTTATCACTCTTTGTTATATTGCAGCCATTTGCTAAAATCATTTTAAATAATTTTTTTTCCTCATTAATGTACACACAGCACCCCATAT
>JABJVO010000039.1:4790184-4815712 GCA_026770805.1 Boulengeromyrus knoepffleri
ATGTACTCTTTCAATAATGAATTGTAAAATTAAGTGGATTGCATTCATGCCTATCTATCTATCTATCTATCTATCTACTCTATCTATCTATCTATCTATCTATCTATCTATCTATCTATCTGTCTGTCTGTCTGTCTGTCTGAATTTTCATGTTAATATTTATAATAATTCCTACATGAAATTCACTTAGTTGTTCAGCACATTCTTGCTTTCTTGGCCAGCTTATGACAAGTCAGTCTTGTTACAGGTAAAACTGCTCACTTATCATCTTTTCTGTGGTTGGACAATAACGTCTCTGTCAAAAAGATGGTCTCAAGGTCAATGAATCTACACAAGAGTGATGTAAAGAGAAATACAATTATTCTGATAAATGTCAGTGAATGTCATAGCTTGTTATTTGTTATTCATTTGAGGCAAGATAGGAGGCAGGAGAAAACAATATCTATCTAGCATGACATTGGGCAAAGACTGGAGGTCCCTACAAAAGACACAAAACAACACGACACGACAACCGAATAAACTGATTCTTAGTCTAGCACTATCATGTGCACATGCTAAATCTCAGTTTTAATCTATATACCTGACAAAGATGTACAGTGAACGTGGGGAGATCTCCTGACTTAAAAGGAAAACCTTTATTGCATTCTGATACATATTTGACACTCTGGATACTGAAAGCAGGCACCTGTCAGTTTCACAAGAATTCACCTGTAAAAACAGATACATTTGCATTTATATATCATATTACATGTTGAATGGCTATTTCACCTCAGAAAACAAAGTGTGGCCACCAGGCTCATGTTGCGTAACCTGGCTAAAATGATGTTGGGAAAGTTACACCAGGTGGTGCTGTCAACAAAATTTATACCTCCTATTGTGTCGTAGTTGGACAAGCTGAGATATTAGAAAGCCATCCTTGGTGTTTGTGATCCTAAAACATGTTACTGTATTACATTACATACCAGACACTAGCCTTTGCAACTGATCTAAATTAATTGCCATTGACTACAACTCACTGCAAATAAAATCCAGTGTTGATACATTTAGTCAAATGGGCCATTGCTGTAACTTCTTTTATGTACAAGGGGACCTGCAGAAAGTCATATAAATGCAAAAACTAGTGCTGCTAAATTTGCTATAAGTGTCACATTTAACCATCAGTGGAACATCTGCAATCTGTAATTAGTGTGTAAAGTACATGTACCGTGCTCACAGAAAGTCTTGAGATGCTTGCTTAATTCAGGAGAAATGTTGGAGATTTATTGGTTGTTATAAGAAAAATCATTATTTCATTCATTTGTATATCATTATATATATATCACAACAACCAGAGTTTTAAGCAAAGCATTCATATCAAGTAGTTATAAATCGAAACCCAAATTATAGTTCTGGGTTAAAAACTTCATTGACAAGCAGTCTACTGGATGCTTTTTATTTAGTAAAGCCTTTGCAGTAACACAAAACACCGAACATTTGTGTTTGCTATCCCATCAGGAGCCAATAACTACAATTGCAATCAACAACAAAATGGCAATAACAGAAGAACGGAATGAGTCAATCGAAAACTTATGACACTTAGTAGAAAGAAAATGTCTGTGCAAAAGATATGCGCAGATATGTTAAATGTTGCTTGTCAATGGACTTTTGTTATGAAACTCATAAATTTGCAACATTTTTACAGAATTAAGCAAGCGTCCCAAGACTTTCTGTCGCTATACATTGAGCCTTAAATAAAACGTAAGAAGCAGATGTTGGTACAGTATGTCCTGTAAGGCTCCTGGCACCACAGAAGGCCCCCAGTTTTTCACTACAAGGGGAAACTATCAAACAGAGACTAAACCCAGACAATTACACCATCATTCTTGGAGATCTCAGCTCATCCCCATAGAGAAGAATACTGCCCACCAGCACACTCTCACAGACTCTGTGCGCATAAAACGATCCTTCCCTCTCCTCTGTTATCCTGCCCCTCTGCCCCCAGGTCACCCAAAGTCGACAGAGAATGCCTAAATGTGTATACTGGGTATACTGGTCTGAGTATACTGGTATAAATCCTAAAACACATTTTAAAAAGATACATAATGTTAGGAAATTTGTATTGATTACAGACATCTTGCCTTGTTGGGAGGTTCTGCCCATTTGGGGCTCAAAGAGGCTCAACAATCCCATTGTTAAAATTCCAAATAGTTAGGAAATCTGGCGGCCAAATGATGTATTACTATACTTTGAAAAAGAAAATCACAGAGAGTAAGGTTCAAAAAAAGGATTACAGAATCCCTAAGAAACAGTCAGTGATCGCCTTATTGCCGTGGATTGTGGCTTGGTTTGCTAATTAAAGAGTAGGACACAAGGTAGTCAGTGAGACACTGGTACTATGCTTTAAGAATCTAAATCCAGCTCTCCCACGCAAATACTGCATGTATCTTCATCCATGGTAGGTACTATTTTGATTCTGTGTATCGTGGGATATATGTGTAATGTTGTTCAATAAATAATGGTGCTTTTCCACTGGCATGCAGACAGGAACCAGGCCATACCTGACCAGTACCACAAAGAGACACCAGTTACAGTACAGTTACAGCTTGCTTTGATTTTCCACTGCAGAAGGGTTGGCTGGGTACAGGGGTTTGGAGAGTGACAGTGACGTAAAACTGAAGAGAGGCTTATTTGCTGTTCACACAGAGTACAACATGAACTACTATATGCTATTTTGACCTAGCACATATGTGACAATCGCAGTGTTATGTTAGCTTAAAACAGTAGTGGAATTAGCATTTGCTTGTGTAAATTTGCTACAGTATATGAATCCATTCTATTTTTGCCTTCAGATAATCCATGCAGATCACTGGTTCTTTCTTGCCTCTACATTTTGGCCAAAGAGATGGTGGTAACCATTCGAAGGAAAACGCAAAAAGGTGCATACAATCAGTGATCCAAGCACAGGCTGAAGTTCTCCTCATGCCTGGTATGTGAAGCTCTTTACAAGGGAGGTGTGGTGCTGGGGACCTCATATTTACTGGTGTAATTCTGCACCACCAGTCATGGGTCATTGTGGGTGGAGCTCAATGACAGTTTGCTGGCCGTCTGTTCAAAACACTGGTCCTGAACTTTGACAGATGGGTGCTGTCTGATTGGCTGTACAGAGCACATACCCATCCGTCCGTCAGCCGGATCGACACGTGTGTGCTGTTTCCAGAGCTGCGTCATGAGCGTATACGTAGGAACAGCCTGGGAGTAATCAGAACAGTCTACATTAATGGAGGGTCACCAATTTTATAACAAACCCTGAGCCGTAGTGAAGTGGAGTCAGATTTCATTCAGTTTGCTTTAAGTATTTAAGTATTTTTTCAGGAGTACAAGGACAGGCATACAAGCAGTCAGAGCTTGTAGCTGCCCAGTTGGATTCTGTCACTGGGCCAGTGTATGTATTTGCATTAATATTTGTGCGAATGGATGAAGTTGTGCTTTGCAAGCATGTTGAGTTTTCCTGAACTGCCATAATTTAGAGGTGCCATTTAATCCTAATGCAATTCTTTAGCCTCTGGAAGGAAACCTATAGGACATGTGAATGCGTTTGTCTTGTTGGTAACTAGCTTGAGATGGAAATGACTACAGGTAGGTGAGAACACAGCGTAAAGTAAAGCAATTCTACAGTGGCATTATGGGAACCCCTAGTGGTGAAGTTTTAATAACTAATGTTCTATTGAGGTATGAGGATTCTACTAGTGACCTTTAGCAGCCAATTAGACTACGATTTTGTCATGGATATGCGTGTATGTAGCCAACATTCTGAGTATTACTGTTTGTTATGTCTATGTCTAGTTACTGTTTGCTTCACTGGAGTTAAGCAGATCACAGCAGTGCATGCACGCCTCATTAAAGAGCTCGGTGCAACTTCTGTCATGTTTGTGCTTCTGCGTCTGGTTCTGTAAGTGATTCAACTCATTTATGGTGAATCATACTCCATACATAGCTATGCAAATTCACATCATCTGTGAGAACAGCTCTGGTACTTGATGAGGACATAGCAATATTAAAATGTATGCCCAGTGTATTTCAGAAATTCATAAATGCTAGGTGAATAGACATTATACAGGATATGGTTAAATTTTTTTGTATGGTACATCTTTATTTATAGAAGATTTTACTTTTGGATTTTTTTCCTCATTTGTATTAGTTTCTGACATGATTTCTTTCCGCAGTTTTTGATGTCTTACAGTCACCAAGAGGCACTTCTCTGAGTGACAGTGAGAGTGAGGAAGAAATAAAATCAAAGCAGACCTCAAGAATGGATCCTGACATAGGCAACAGAATTTGGGACATTATATATGAAAGTTTGCAATGATTTTCAGCATTTTGACAATGAGTTACCACAAGAGAGACGTTTTTTGAGAATCCTCATCTTTTCATGTTTGCCTTCCAGTCCATTTAAATTTCTCATATTATCTTTTTATGTATCTATTGATTAAAATGCATTAGAACTGAGATACATTCTTCTGAAGGGTCAGTTTGAGTTAAAGTTCATTACGCAGCTGATCAGAGAATTTACTTTCACTATGAATGTCAGTCAAAGTGGTCAAAGATTTCAGACACTAAAATATTGATCCCACAAAACATACATCATACAAACTATAAGGCATTTTAAAACCATGGATCAGTTTTAATCCCACTTACAATAATACACACATTTTAAGATTTGCATGTAAAATAATTTGCAGTATGTTTATGGCAGAACAATAACAATATGACAAATGGTGACAATAAAACCAGACATTACATTTATTTGCTCCACTTCAAATAGCTCATGCTGCTGTTGCCATAAATCACAGGTTTTGACAAATTTGATGCGTTTTCAAACAGATTTTTGTGTACAAAAGTGATATTATAGTTTGCAAGTTGCACAAAAAAGCAGAAAACTCAGAGATATAGTAAACATTGTGTAGTGTGTGTGTGTGTGTGTGGCAATCAAACAGTAAAGACAATGGGAGCCTTCCAACTGCAGAGAGAGTTAGGGGAAGTTCTGAGGCCGGCACTGCATACAGTACCACAGTGCTTCCTAATGCAGCCAATTACCGTACTGAATATACAGAGCTACTACACTGCACATACTCAGTATTCTGGTTAAGAATCTTTCTCACTGGAAGTCAGTCACGTATAAATATTATGCATTAGCTCACCAACCACTTCATGATACCGATAATGTCAAAGACAGTTACAAACATGGTCACTGGTAAATTGAAAACAGTGCATCTCAGAAGGTATTTATAATCGTCCTTACCAGCTGGTAGGGCTGAAATGAGTCAATCTACAAGGAAATGAGGCTTCAAGAAAAACCGCTGAAGTCCAAATACCCCAGAGGCGTAGCACAATAGTACTGGACACATCGGGTCCAGCCCAAACAGAAAAGCACTTTGTCAAACCATTTGCAGTAGTTAAACGTAGAGAAAAGGAATGGACTAAACCACAAACATAACATATCACAAAAGCCATATCTGATGGGGCATTTAAGCAGCATTTGATTTCTGTTTATGGTAATGCCTGATATTAACTGTTAATTTAGCATAACAGAAACTTTTAGACAAATAGACAAAACAAACTATGTGCACTTAAGTGCTCCAAAAGAAGTATGTTTACAAGACTTCTGGTCCAACTGCATGACCACATGATGAGAAAAAAATACCTGTTCACCAGCTGATTCCATCGATAGGGGCTCTGCAGCAGTGGTCAGCAATATTGATATTTGTTTCCCTATATATGCAGGTTTGGGGTTTCATTAAATTATTTCCAGAATTTTGATGCATTACACCCTGGCAACAGCAGATTTGGAAGAGTGAAAGTGACAATTAAGTATAAAAATAGCAAGAACAACTCCGATTCAAAAGAGCAGATAGCTGTATTCTGGACATAGCGGACAGTTAATTATGCCGGGCCTACATCATTACCCTGAAGAAAAATGATCCAGCTGGGATTTAAGAGAAGCCATTAACTTTTAAGCATCAGTTAATCAATCAGAGCTTTTCAAACGTTAGGACAACTGGCGGATACAATCGCAGTCATAGAAATTGCATTAGATTGACCAAATTGTCACAAACAGCTGGGGAATTTTTTGGTGTATCTTTAATTTCAACAAAATAAAAAGGGTTTTTATGTGACTGTCCTAACAGTTTGGCTGGAAGTGAGGAAAGAGACACAATGAATCATTCATTGAAAGATCAGTGCACCATATTGAATTGCGGAATATTTGACTGAACATTTCTTCTAGCATCCTTTCAGGGGACATATTGTTGTAAAAATGGATTTTAGTGTGTGTGTAAGCAAATGTTGAGGACAGAAGGCAACATTTGGAAACATTAGCAAAATTGGACTGACCAGATTTTTAGTTTTTTACTGACAAGTTTTTGTAAACCAGACACTTTCCTGCTGTCATAAGCACCATTCATTTTGCTAATAATTGGTAGATTTTAAAAGCAGATTACATTCAATCATGTATAATCAAGCACAGAGACTCAACACAAACACACGCCCAGGAAGTGTAGCCTTTTTCAGTTTTCAGACATATATAAGAATCATAATTTACATTAAAATAATAGCACAATGTAAAGCACAGGCTCAGGCAGGATGAGGCATGAGGAGCAAATGCGCTCATGGATGATTTTGGATGATTTCTCATGTTTAGATGTTTAGAACAGAGGTGGCCTCTAAGTAACTGCTAAAATTAAAAATTCAATATACCCTGAATGATCCATCTGTTCTGTTATTCTAGCTTTTATTCAGATATTTTGCAGCCCCCTCATTCAGTTTTTGACCCTTTCATGCTACTTGTTTGTTCTACTTTAGGAATAAGCACCTCCCCAAAGTGCAAATCCCCCGTATCTTCATAGGGCTCAAGCCACAAGCAGCTCAAAGCACATGCAGTCTTCATGGGTTCTGATATAATTTCCGTGTGGGTGCATTGTTCGGAGGGGATCGCATTTTTTTGTGTGTAGGTGTAATTGATACTTAAACTCATATTTGCTGTTCTGGGGGTGCTGGGAGTGTACGGGAACAAACAAGAAAAAACATCTTTTGAACACTGCATGCTATTATAGAAAGATAGAGCCCATTTTCATGTGATTTATCTGTGTTGACTGATAGGGGATTTTACTTACCTGCATCACAGTGAATGTCGAACTGAATATCATCTTTTAGTTCCTTCAAAAAAATTATGACCTTCAATAATGTTATCAGTGTGCAACTAAAATTATCAGACGTTATAATTATTTATTTTATTTTTATTATTGATATTATTTTAATACCACTATTCAGAATGCACAATTTAATAGCAAAGCGTGGCTACACTACTTTGCAGTGGTTTTAACCGTCCAGGAATGAATAGGGCTCCCGCCAATGACCTACTATAAGCTGAAGTGGGTGAACAGGACGTCATGTGATACTATCTTCTGGAAGATTTTCAGATTCCGAAGGTGGGCGTTAGTTTGTGATTGCTAAATTGTAGCAGATGAAGCTGTAGTAAATTTTAATTTCTCTCTCTCTCACAATTTATATGCAAACAAAACAGAAAATCAAAGTTAATAAAAAAGAAACCAATTAATATACTACCATATTCCACTACAAAACTGATAATAAATGAACTTCAGCTGTTAATCTTGGT
The DNA here is from genome assembly GCA_026770805.1 of Boulengeromyrus knoepffleri. Classification (NCBI taxonomy): domain Eukaryota; kingdom Metazoa; phylum Chordata; class Actinopteri; order Osteoglossiformes; family Mormyridae; genus Boulengeromyrus; species Boulengeromyrus knoepffleri. The sequence continues at coordinate 4,797,836 of JABJVO010000039.1, forward strand.
CATGGTTGTATGAGTGAGTTGGTGGGGGGGGTAAAACCTATACCAGGGAAGGGGGCACAGACAGGACACACTCTGGATGGGATGTCACTGTAATGCAGAATGAGATAAGGAAAAAAAATGCAGCCTACCCTAGAACATCACTGTCTGAAACATCACCAAGCCAGTTGTGGAAACTTGATTCTGAATCTGTGGTTTCACAAGTTATACCCAATAGTTCCATGTAACTTTGAAAAGAAAAAGTCTTGCAAGTCGCTGCCCCCATCACTAGTGCAGCCCATGTGAACAGGCCTTTGGTTGCACTCTGCCTGCGCCTTTAAACCATCAGCTGATCAGCTGCTCCACACGAGAGAAAAAATAACGTCTACAATCTACACTAACATTAGCACGTCAGCCACTCAGTCCATGCTATGATCACACCTATAGCCACTTTCACACAGAAACTGTCCTAGATAAGGGCATCAGCTAGTGATCGACTTCTGAGTAAAGCCCAATGGCTCCACACAGGTCTTGGCACACTGGGAATTTTCCCAGCAGGCCGATGGGTTTGCGTGCCAGTGAGCTGCGTGTCTGCCTGCCTTTTCTTACCCCAAACATCTTGCACAAACCATTTTGTCATGCACCAATTACCATGAGGGAACCCCTACTAATGCAGTAGTTAATGCAGTAGTACTGATGAATATACTAACGTAGTATTCCTGCCCAAGAACACCATTGATTATTATTATTATTATTATTATTATTATCTTCATCATCATTTACATTAATATACTGCCTTTCACAAAGGTTGCTTCACAGGAGGAAAAAAAGTATAACTGGTTTGCGAAGGACCCAAGGATCCTCAGATCCTCAGATATGCTTCACATTAAATGAGCCCCCATTGGATTAGGGTTAGAAAGAATGTGGATTAGCATCTTTTTAACTGGGAGGAAAGAACATGTGAAGCTGGGATCCCACCTGTCTGATTCTCTGCACATCCAGCTGCCATCTTTCTCACTATAAAATCTACCAAAATCCAGAAGTTCCCAGACGGCATGGGCTTCATAGGTCTGACTGTCATAGATCTAACACGCTGGGACCTACCAGAGAGACATCAATGGTAGGGGTACAGCACTTAGTAGATATCTTTCTTCTTGCCACCCCTTGGAAATACAGATCCAGGCTGTCTGTGGTTGACTCAATTAAATTTCTGTGGTCCACCATCACCGATAGCTTAAAAAGGGAAATAACTTTGCCTCCTTCATTAGCACGGCAGCGATTGTTATTACTACAACAAGGCGGGAAGCTCAACATGTCACATCAAATCCTAATGAAATTCTACTCAGTTAACATTAGGTGTGTTTTAACCACCTCACTTACCACCGGTTCCCTTCTGCCTCCTCCCTCTCCAAAACTAGGCTGAAACAGGTGGTCTGCTCTACTGAGAACATCATTGGCTGTCAGCTACCATCTATAAAAGACTTCTTCACAGCAAGGGTGAAGAAGTGAGCTGGCAGGATCAACAAGGATCCCACACACCAGCAGTAACCTCTGTATGAAACCCTTGTCACAGAGGCAGTACGAGTCCATTGCTGCTCAGATTACCTCCCATTTTCGAAGCGCCTATCTTGATGCTATCTGGCTCCTGTAGACCAACTCCCCACCTCCTCTGTGAGTTTCCTTACCCAATCACAGCACATAACTTCAGTTCTATCGTGTGTTGTACTACTGCTACCTTTTGCACATGAATGTCATTTTTGCACATCATTTTTGTGTGTGCTAATGCTGCATTGCATTGCTGCTGTTGTTGCACTGTTAATTTTTTTTCTTTGCTGTATAGTACTTTGTATGACAATTACTCCTGCCCCTTGTTTTTGGCATTTGGCTGTAAGGCATATTCTGTATTTAATTTGTCTGTATTGCTGTATAATATCTGTGTAATGTTGCTGTATTACAGCCACATAATGTAAACCAATTTCTGTATATTTTGTGTATGGGCAATAAGGTGTCCTGAGTTCTGAAGTTTGCTTTGTGTACTATATTCTTGTTACCTCTTTGTCCGTTGGTGGTCAGTGTGAGGAGCACGTCACACTATTGGGGCATGATAAGCTTTCAGTGAGTCCGAGAAAAAAGTTTGTTTTCTTGATGTCTTAATTGAGAGGCAGAACTTGGGCAACATCTTAAGTAACAAGTACTGTGACTATGTTAACCACCTTTAGCTGTAAAGTCTTTGTAAGCATGAATAGGTTTGTAAAACACGAGAAAAGACTGAGAATTTACCATCATCATCATCTATTTTGAAAAGTAAGGGCCGAAAGTATGACAACAGTTATCTTCAGTTTGGCTCTGTGCTCTGTTTCCATAGTGTGTGATATGAACAGATGTGCTAGCAAATGAAGCTTCAAGCCTTGAAATGTAAAGCAACATTCGAAGACTAACCACTGAAATACAATGCAAAGAAAGGGCTGGAATTTTTCAAACTAAAGCTATAAGCTTAAAAACAGCAAACATATATCTGTGTCCAGTAAATGTGTTGTTCTTTCTACATCTTGCAACACATTGCAAAGCTTGGCAAAACTAGGTGATACTGTACATCGATTTTGCCTACGAAAAAGACATACGCCAAATCATGTTTGGAGATTATTTTGCTCAATATTTTAGTGAGGTCCCCCTTTAAAATGACACCATTAGCTCTTGATGATCTTGTGAGAGATATTAAGGATCAATTCCTAACCTACGTTATGCAAAGCCTGGAATACCCATTGTGGCTATCTGACACTACTGATGTTTCTGGGCACAATTGCTTATCTGTGTCAGTAACTGAATGACGGCACAGAGGATGACATTCTTTTTGTCGACCTTTTCAATCTCACACAACTGGTGAGGCATTTTCTGATAAGCTGGATAGTTCTGTCTTTGATGTAATGGGAAGACTGGCTAAGCCATTGGAATCTGTTTTGCAGTAGGCGGTGTAATCAAAGGGGTATGGTGTATGTATGGTGTTTAATGGGGTGTTTCTTTACACTTTTTGTCTTTGTTTTTGGGTTAGTTAAGGAGGTAGGTTTAATGTATTGTTTTGGAGTTTCTTTTTATTTTGGCAGAATAGAAAGTTTCGTTTAGGTAGAGGTGTTTTGTTTATTGTGTTGGCAATTTCCACGTCTGAGCTAAGTGTCCATCACCAGTAACCATACCTGTAAATAAATCATATCACAAGTGCAATTACAGTAATGGGTTTAGTCTTTTCCCCCTTCACAACACAGGCACACTCGTTTTCTGTTAAGGTATACCCCTAGACCGTACCGAAACATTTTCATTGTCGTGTCGGGAAAGTGGTCCCAACATGAGTAGCTATATTTCCATATGGAGGTACACCGCTATCAAGAGGGAGACACATTGTTTGTGTGAATTATGCCAGGAGTCCAAGCCCATGTTTTAAGATGATGTGAGGGGGATATAGGGCTCTTGAAGGAACAAACAGGCACACTGAGGTTCGCTTCTAAAAACTATTTATTACAAGTAATACAAAATAACCTTGCTTTAAAAATCAATACCAAAATATTAGATCAAAGGCAATGCAAAATAATCTCTCTATCACAAGTGATATCTAATAATTATGGTTTTATATATATATACACAAACATTAAAGAATAAAACTGAAAATACATGAAATTATAGAAATATAGAAAAAGAATGACAATGAAACATACATAAAATAGAAAGTGCAAATGATTATTATAGTTATTGTGATAATTGATTGAATCAACACATTGACACTGCAAAGCTATTCACGCTCGGACGTGCCATCATCACCTACCCTCACTCTTAGACTGGGGAGCCCGTTTCAGTCCTGGCAGGAGACCAACACGTGAGTCCCGAGAAAGTGCCGGGCGATGCGGCTCTATCCCACGGTCAGTACCGAGATCGCCCCCTTTATACTAAATTTTGGGCATTACATGTGGGCAGGGGACGAGCTGGCCAGGCAATGCCGCCTGCAGTTTCAATCGGAAAGTTTCTAGAATCAATGTATCCCCTCCTCCTAAGCTGACCAGCTAGGTGCAGTTCCCAAAATAATTAAACCAGTATCCTTGAGCAATGCTTTCCCTTCCCATGAAGATAAGGCAGGTGTCTCATACACTGACTAATGGTGTACAAAACACATTGAGCAACACCTTTCCCTGTCCTCAGCAAGCCCCTCCAAAACCCGGGAAAACATGGTAAACGTCCTTGAACAGGGTAAGCAGCCCAGAACAAGGATTCTTTCACATAAGATAAGGATTCTCTGAAACCAGTCATTTGTGAAAAACAAGTTATATAAGTGATCAGAGAGGGGAAAAGAACCATGCTTATGCAGTTTAATAATATTATAGGTGAATCATGGACGACATATATGAATCTCAGGATGATCTGTCCATACACGATCAGAATCAATCAATACTTCAATCACCTCATAAGTATGACAGTAACAGGAGGACAATTATTAAAGGTAACATAGTTGGCTGTAAGTGCGTCCTAATACAAATTCACTGAATACACTGATGCAAGGGAGAGATGCAAACTTGTTTCTTCTTACAAACAAAGCTAGTGCCTTCTTTGGCAAACTAGATATTTGGCACAATTGGGTGATTAATTAAGTTTGTATTAATTCCAGAGCTTCGCCCATCAAATGTGTCTGCAAAGTTTGAAAAGTGTCTGCGACAGCAAACCATTCCCAAAACCATATGCATTCCACACCCAGGGAATACCACGATTTAAATAATTCTATCAGCATTTGCCTGCAGGATCTGGTTCCTGCTGAAAAACAACCTAACAGCACAATGCTGTCACCATCATGGTTAATAGCTTGGGTTCTGATATGTGACCAAACATTGCATTTAGTTTGCCTAATGCTTAGCTTTCAGGGCAAGAAATATTCATCCAGAAGGTCTCAGTGACAGTCCTAAATCTGAAGATTCACTCTTCCCTCATCACATAAACAGACAGTGGGCAGTAATACTGATATTCCTCTTCACTTTGCTTGAAGGTCTATATTTTTCTATTCTTCTATAACTGATTGAATTTGCTGTCTTTGTTGTGGTGACACATTCTGTAAAACATATTATTTATTCCCCATTGTCTCAGCTGCAGAAGCATTTGATTTCTACACTGTATGGTTTAGCTTGGAGTGTCAGCTTATTTACTGTCACTAAAAGGACATTTCCTCATCATTAGGATAGCATTTTTTTTTCTTATTTTCTGTAATCTTGTCCACTAATGTTTTGTGGCATTGTTTATGTAAAATTGACACTTGTTGGTATAGTAAACAAATGCATGTGACATGGGGACTGGAGGATTCAATTAGCAGTTTATCAGCACCCTTGGGATATAACAGTCTGTCCCCTTTTCCAAGACCTCCTGTCCCAAGACAACGCCAAGTGGTTTCACTTCTATTCCACTGTGGACAAAATGAGTAGTCTGGTCCAAGGACACCGCAGAGCACTTCGTGTTCTAAGACGACTCCAAGTATAGCACTTTGTCCCAACAAAAACTCTGCACAACACAGAGCAAAAATGAAACTTTCCGGGCATCCTCTACAATGGACCTGTACCCTGTTCAGTCTAGTTTCCATAAACATCACAGTACTGACATGGTACTTTTTTGAGTTCTCCTCAGGTCCGCTAATAATGGTGTGCTTAACATTCTCCTCCTCCTAGACCCGAATGCAGCATTTGACACAAAATCAGGTTCTCTTTTCCCACCTGTCCTCTATTTGTACTGAGACAGCTCTTCTATGATTAAGGTCATATCATACACATGGACAACAATTTATCACTCTAGGCACATGTCTAGCTCTCCTGTTACAAGTGGTGTCCCTCAGGGATCAGTTCTTGGCCCTCTTCTCCTTTTCATTTACATCCTTCCCCTTGGTCAGATCATTTGTTGTCTTGCCCTTCACTTTCACGGTTACACAGATGATATTCGGTTATATGTCAGTTTACAATCCCCTACTGAATCCCCACCCAAAACACTAACAACATGTATCTCTGACTTGAAGCTTTGAATGCACAATAACTTTCTCAGATTAAACACTGACAAAACTGAAGGTTTAGTTGTCGGTCCTAAATCTTCATTACCTAAGACATCTGATTTCTCCATCTGCATTGATGGTGTGTGCATTAAGCCTGTTTCTGTTATCAGAAATCTATGAGTACTACTAGACCCATCACTGAACTTTGATCAGCATATGAAGTCCCTCCCCAAAATAGCATTTTACCATGTTTATAACATTGCTTACCTTCGGCTCTTTCTCACTAGTAATGATGCACAAACTCTGGTGCTTTCATCATGTCCCGTATTAATTATTGTAATTCCCTGTTCATTGGCATACCTGAAAAATCTGCTGCGAGAGTCCTCACCCATAATAAATGTTCTGCACACATCACCCGCATTCTCTCACAGTCACACTGCTTACTAGTCCCGTATTAAACTCACGATCTTGCTGCTCACTTTCAAAGCACCACATGGTCTTGCACCGCTTCACCTCACTGGCCTCCTGACCCCTTTCTCTCCCCCTCGATCTCATTGGTCATCTAGCTGTAATCTGCTCCTTGTCCCTCATACCATGTTTCTCACTAAGGGTGGCTTGTCATTCAGTGCCACTGCCCCCAAACTCAGTAATTCTCTTCCTCAATCTCTCCGTGACTCTTTTTCATTCTCCACTTCTAAATCTGACTTAAAGACGTTCCTGGTTAATTAATATTTCTATTACGAACTGCTTAGATGTTTCTTTTCCTTGTAAAGTGACCTTGGGTTATGAAAAGCGCTACATAAGTGCAATCTATTGTTACAATTTGTTTATTATTATTATTATTATTATGATAATTATTGTAGCACTGGGGGGCAACATGCTGAACTGGTGCCAGCCCTGTACATAATGTAAATGGCTGTGTGTAGCTGGTGCCTATTGTGTTGTTATTGTGTTGTATCATAGTATATAGTGTTTAACGTTATGTGTCGTATATAATGTGCATGTGCACCCACTGTGTGCATTATGAGTAGTCAGGATGGCCAGCATGGTGAGCAGAGTGTGTCGAGAGTGCGGGTCCTTGGTGGTTGGTGTTTGGTCCGTTTAAGAGCTTGAAATAAAACAGTGTTCCTGTTTAAACTAAGCTTCCTCGTTCTCAGTCTTGCCGCCCTGACACCTGGGTCTGCAGAGCGCTACATTATTATTATTACCCAGGTTTTGGCACCACTTGTAATATTTACACCTGTTGGCATGGCAAATGTAAGGTGGGTTGGGAGTTTATTAGAACTGTCAAAATAGAACCAGCTGGGTAAACAGACCAAACATCCAAAACACCATTTTGCCTTTAAAAAAGACAAACTGAAAAGAATCTCTTTATATTCTTGTCCTCTCGCTTCACCTTCCCAGGGAGCATTAACTCCATCCTCCATGGAACAGTTCACATTTTCAATCAGCATCTCATTCATTGAAAAATCCTAAACTAACCTCTACAACTTCATTTTCAGGAGATCCTCACTTTTCATTCCATCCCCATCTACAGATTATAAACTCCGCCGAGAGTCTCCTGATTTGGTATTACTGGGGATAAATGAGTTGCGGAAAATCCTGACTTTGTAAGTATGGTTTTTTTCATGCAGTGACTTCCTGTTCTTCTTTGACTATGGAGAGTCTATGAAATAATCATTAGCCTCCTTCACATTTCCGTCATCCTTTTGAACTGTGTTTTTTATTTTATTTTATTTTTACCATATTAATGAATTCCAGGAACATTTTATAATGCTGCCGGATGTACTGAGATTCCTCTCACAAAATGTAATGTCTTGTCAACACCCTGATTAAACGTAATCTCTTGTCTTGTCATATTCCTCCTGGCTGGCTGGCTGACCAAAGTATTTACAAATGAAGAATGAAAGGTTTTCTAGGTTTGCACAGCATTTAAGCTTTCCATTTATTCATAATCAATAACAACTTATGCACAATGGTTAATGAAAATAAAAACACAAGAGCAAAACTGTGTCCACAGCATCACCACCAACAGCAACATTATTATTATTATTACAACAATATCAGCACTATGAGTAATAAAAATAATGTGGTAGTTATGGGTGTTTTTACTTTACCTAGGATACAGTGGGACACAGTCTCTGGCTCTACTATAAATGAACTTCAGATGGTGGAATTACTTCAGGATTGCTTTTTTACTCAGTTTGCTAAAACCCCTACCAGGGGAGAAGCCATTCTTGATCTTGTTTTATCTAATAACCAAGATAGGATTGGAAAATTTGAGGTTTTAGAACCACTTGACAGTAGTGATCATTACCTGGTTAAATTAAAATTTTTGTGTCTGAAAAGCAAAGTCCAAAACAAAAATATACAGTGTTAGGAAGGATAACTTTAATGGTATGAGAATGAAACTGGAAACTCTAAACTGGATGGAGTTAAATAGCAAAACTGTTGAAGAGGCATGGAATTAAAAAAAAAACATATTATTTCAAGCGCAACAGGACTTCATACCTGTTTCCAACAAAACTAAATCTGGGAAACTGCAACCAAGGTGGTTTACTAGTGAAATTAAGAATAACGTTAGGAGGAAAAGGGCTCTGTACCACAAATGGAAAGCAGGAGTATCTAAATCTACAGGTTGAATCAAAAAATAAAAGGTTGACATTAAAAGTTTCTTCCAATATTTTAACTCCAAAAGTGCTGAAATCACTAATTTGCAGTATAGTAAGGGTCTAATAATTGAAAATGAAATTAATATAGTAAATGAGTAAATAAGCAATTCTCGGTCTCAGTCGGCGTCTCCCATGCTCGGTCTCAGTCGGCGTGCTTCAGTCGTATAGTCAAAATTTAGTAGAAAAGCACCACCCGAATAAGGGCGTAGCAGTGCGAGCGATGAATCTGTTTAACGACAATACAAATGCCCAAATTTCCGCGAAATCGAAAAGGAGGCAAAAGCGGTGTCATTGGATTGGTTCCTTGTCAAAGTCGCACAAAGAGATTATAGTGAGCCAACAGATAGCAGTGATACCGTTAGTTATAGTGAAAGTCGTCCTACAAAATAACCCTCCTCTTCTCCTCTCTCTTGTCTCACTCACACCATCCACGATTCTTTTCAAAGGTAAAGTGCAGGTTAATTTGTTTTATGTATTTTTACTTTATATTTTGTATTAATCATTTTTATATGAATACTTTTGGGTTGTGGAAGTTTCCATTATTTCTAATAGGAAAATTCACTTGATATACGAGTGCTTTGGATTACGAGCACGTTTCCGGAACGAATTATGCTCGCAATCCGAGGTTTTACTGTAATTAAAAAATGCCAATTAGCTTTGTACAGAATCTCAAAAGAACTTTTCATCAAGGCTTATGTGGTGAACAAGAAATTTATTCTATTGAATAGTTGCTTGAGGTAGTTAAAACTGCAAATTTATCACTTGATACATATGACAACTTTGCAAAAGTCTGAACGACCTTAGAGCAATGATATTCTCTCATTTCCATCAGCTGATAAAGAGCCCCAAGTATATAATGTGGCATAGTCAAAATGCAATTAAGGAAATAGATATCTTCTATGTAGATATCTTTGAAAACATGTAGACTGCTAAGAACTTTATTTTGAGATATTTCTAATTTAGAAGTCAACTGAAGATACACTATATGGATAAAAGCATTGTGAAATCTGGCCATTTCACGTACAGGATACAGAAATTTTAATGACATCTCATTCTAAATCCATAGGCATCAATATGTCTATCAATATCTTGTCAGAACTGCATGCAAAAGAGCTATTTAGAAGTCTGGGATCATTGTGTGGAATGTCTCCTACTCCTAATTTGACTTTTATTGTTGGTGTTTTGTCACTGTGTTCAGACACCTCAGTATTTCTGTTTTCTGTGTTTGTGTACACCCAAATGTTGTCCAGAGATCTGTTACCGCTTGTCCTGGTGCTGGTATCAGAGATGGAGGTGGATGTGGTGGAGATGAGGGTGGAACAGAACCGGGAAATACTCAGCGTCTGTTGGTGGGTTGACTTGGCAGGTTTATGTTTCTCACTCTGCATGTGGGATTCTACTGCCTTGAGTTAAAAACACTTCCTGCACAAAATATTCCGTGTTTCATACATATTACTGGGTACCGGTTTCAGCCATGCCACGAAATATTGGTTGAACAGAATTAATGTATGCTGTGTATGTCAACCTCCTCCAACCTCACCCTCCTCCAGTCCATTGGCTACCAAGATCTCTCTACCACCCCCTCACACCCCAACCGGCAAAGCAGTCAGCACTGTGAGAGCCCCCACCCACCCCTCTTCCACCCGCCCATCCGGCAAAGCAGTCAGGACTGTGAGAGACCCCGCCCACCCCTCTTACACCCGCCCAACCCGCAAAGCAGTCAGTATTGCTTGGCATTGTTAGTGCACTCACCGTGGAGTCTGAGATTAACATAATTTCAATCCTTCATGTGTCCTGTACATATCCAGAATTGACAATAAAGACTTTTGATTTGACTTTGATGTTCTGCAGGTAAAGAAAATCCATTCCACAACCAGTTATCCAAAATAGAGTCACAGTGAACCCTAACCCAACCCAACACCCAATACCAGTCCCTCACAGGGTAAGAACTCCTACACCATGGGCAATTTAAAGTCATCATTTTACCTTACTGCAAGTTTTTGGACTGCAGCTGGAAAGCCACAGAAACAGAGGAGAAACATTCAATCAATCCTCAATTCCAGGGGGAGGCTAGTCCCCACTCTTCCTCCTGGGAATTCATACTCTCCTCCATCTGTCAGTTTACATTTTCAGTCAGCATCTCATGAATCTCACCAACTCACACTCAAAAACCAGACTCAAACCAAACCTTCTGCTGGCTACGTATTACTTTAACTTGTATTGTGTTGTACATGTGCCCTGTATTTCTGTTATCTAGCTAAGTGATCACTTAGGTTGATCTCTGTACTTCTGATTTTATTGCAATTGATGTGTATTATTCTTACCCAGTGAACAAATTATGTCTTGATTGTTTCTTGGTTGCCTCACATTGTTAACTCTAGTAAAATCCTACCTAGTGCCGTTACCGAAATTCTTGGTCAGGATTAGATGAGCACCTACATGATATAATCATATGCTATGCAGCCTAGAGTTGAGTCAATCCAACCATTTGAGTCCCTAAGCTGAATTAGTCAGAGATGGTGACTATTGCCTTGCAGCCTGTGAGTAGAATCAGTCAGATATACTGAAATGAGACAGGCCCTGAGTTGAATTACACTTTTAATCAATTGCTTAAGCACAATACTTGAATGACAGTTATTGTTCTCGGAACAATATATTAAATCTGACATCAACATGTAATTATACATAGCATTGTAAGCTTTTCCTATTGTGTTCATCCAAAATTCAACAGTTGAAGAAATTTATGCAATTGTATAAGACAACTGCCCCGATTAGCCCAGTAGTGTACTGAGGAAGTCTTAGTCATAAAAATGGATCATAGTGGTTTTTAGATCAATTTAATCAAATTTCACATTTCAAACTGCCAGATGTATGTTTCACATAAATTGCAGTGATCTGGCATTGCTGCAGCCTCAAAGAAATTGGAAAAAATGAATCTTGTGATTTACTAATACGTTTATTTTCTCATATTATATAGCAACAAATGACATAAATTTCACCCTACACCTAAAACTCCTGAACTGAGAAGTTCTGAAATACATTCTCTATAATGAAATTTATGAATATGGAACATTGAGGTATCAGCTGGGGTCAGCAGCCTGCTCTTGTGACAGGCTTTATAATATAGTGGTGGTTTGGTAAGGAACAGTGGGGGTCAAAGAGGAGAGGGAGGAGGTGGACAAATACACAGAGCATAACAATACAGGCCACAGTCGTGACCAGATAGTTACCCTTAGCATAAGTATGACAGAGGCTGCTCCGAGAGTGCATCTGCGGGCAAAATATAATGTTTAGCTATAGAATATAGAACATTTGGTCCCCACAATGTAATATAAACATAATCTATACACACGAACACACACACACACACACACACGCACATGTAGGGTATACATATCCTTATGGGGACCGCTCATTCATTTCAATGGGAAAAATGCTAACGCTAACTATGACTTCCCTAAATACCTTCAGATCGCCCTCAATTACTACATGAGTTTGCAAGTAATTCCTAACCAAGCCAATCTCATTCTGAGTAAAGCAGTTCCTGTTGCATGGCCCAGTGACGGGGATCGGGGTAATCTCACCGCTCTTCAATGTGGCAGCACAGTGCTAATCTGGCATATTCACAGTGGCTTGGTGACCTGTGACGTTTAGGCCACATCGCACTGGTCAGGTTGAGACCTGCTTCATCCAGATATAGAAACTAAGAGATGCTCCTTTTGCCTCCAGCTTCACTTTCTTTGAAAGATGGAAAAGTATTTTTTTTGATATAATGAAAATATATTATGCAGTTTGTTGTATTTTGTCCAAGTAGATATATGCAGGTCACACTACACAACACTGAAAGGAAAAGGCATTACAATACTGTGTAGTGACGAGGCCTTACCAGTACACACCAATTCTGCAGCTCCTTCATCCGTCACTATTCATTTCAAAACGTTCCTTGTAGATTTGCTTCCTTTTAGGTGATTTCTCTTCAGCGACCTATTCATTGTGCAGGGGCTGACAGAGTGGATGTTATGAAAGATGCTTGCACTCCAGATCGCTTATAGCCTGATGGCATTTTTAGCTGTAGTCATATTGCAGATTTCTTCCTCTTGTTGAGGTGTGAAAACTGCTGTTCTTTCAATCATGCAGTAAATACAGAAAGAAACGTGTAATTTGTGAATACGGAAAGTCAGTGTGTTGTAGCGCCGGGCAGATCGAGACATCGTGATGGCAGCAGCGAACAAACACGAGGAGGCGCCGAATTGCACAAAGTTGCTTGTTTAATGTAGTCCTGAAAAGGACCGCACTTAAGCAACAGTACAGTGACACACACACGCACGCAAACCTGGGGAAGTTACACAAATACCAGGAAGGCTTACACACAGTAGGATAATTATACAACACTATATATATATTTTTCACCTATCTCAATTCTTTTAATACTGCAGCAATGCGGTTTATGTGATACATATATCTAGCAGTTTATGACTATTAGTTGGACTATTTTGCATGTTAAGATTTACACAATGAGTATGTTGATATATATATGTGAGAGTAATTAAATTCAAGGGAAAGCAATATAATCCATTTTGATAACCAAGGCTTTGCTTGTGCAATACTAAGCCATTCAGAGATGACTGCACTTCCTAGATTTTCCAATTTTTTTTTTGTCATCAAGAATTTCATTGTACATGATACTCGTACTCGTACATATAACAATAAAAGAATTGAATTGAATTGAATTGAACTGAAACCAGTTACCCTGTGCTGACCGTCTTGTCTGGATTATTGAAGACACTGTAATTTGTTTCTCCCTGCAATCCTTTAAATAGCCTTCACATTCAGTAGCTCATTGTGAGGCCTTTTGAGTATTCACAATTCTAACAGAGTGACCAGATAATCCATTTCAGGGGGAACACTTTGAGCTACTTCAGGTTTTACGAACTACTTTGAAACTGAAAAGCTCCTGTGCTTGGCTAAACTTCTTCTGTTCTGATTGCTCTCTTTTTTACTTTAATGTTAGTGACACATGCATGATTATAGGAATCAGACCAATCAGCACAAAGCACGCATTCAGTGCTTAAGTCAAATCCTGGTCCTATCAATTGAAATGGTAGTTTACAAGTCCTGTCCCAATTCAAAGTGTCCTCTGTGACATGGATTATCTGGTCACCTTACCACTCTAAGCTTTCCGTGTGGGATTTCTGGTCTTTCACTGTCCGCCAGTGTATCTCTCCATTACATCATCCCTAATCAGTCTCCATGTGTCCCACCTCTGTCGTTCCTTGTTTAAGTTAGAGTCTCTCCTCTCTGGTGTTTGGCTTTCTGTGCTAAACCCTGGTGCTTCCTTGATTGCTGCATTGGCGGTTCAAGCTCAGGCGGCCCCATTAGTGAGTGATAGTTTTTGGAAGTTTGCATTTAGCTTTGGCCTGTTCCAGGCTGTGCCTGCTGTTTTGTTTCTGCCTTATTTCCTGATGCATTCCTGTCTCCCATGAGATCCCACTCTCCTTGCTTGTGCAAACCTTGAGAATAAGCTTTTTCTCTATAGTTTGTAGGTTGCTCTTTTCAATTTTTCTTTTGCGAAGATTCATTTTATGGGGATCTAGGGGGAGGAGACCTAATGATGAGGAGCAGGTATGTTGAGGTACAGTCACATGAGCAGGAAGTTATAAGTAGGTTGGCTGGTAATCGGCGCTCGCTTCAGAGGTTGGCGTATGCATTGCTCTTTGCTGCCCTTTTGTGATTGGGCAGCCCGGGGGAGTCCTGATGACATCACTCCTTTCATGTGGGCACTCTATCATGATGACCACGCCCCCCTGGGATCCCCGTCATAGCAGCCCTGTTCTGCCCATGCCTTAATCACCCGTGAATCTTATTTGGGGCCATGCCTCTCCCCAGCTGTTGTCGGGGTTTTCTGAATAACCCCTCTACTTATGTGCATTAAGAGTGTCTACCAGATGCGAGATTGTCTCTGTTCACTGTGAGTTCAAGTGACTCCTTTGTGATTTCTACCCTCTCTGTCTGTTTTTTTCTTTTGCATTTTCCATTTTCATCCTTAAACTTCAAGTTTTTGTCTTGTCTCTGGTTGCCCTTTGCCTGCCCACTGATCTGTCTTTGCCCTCGGATTGGGATTCCGTCTTGCCGTCGCTGGCTCTTACCTGGGGCCTGTATTACGAAGCTGGATTTCTATGGGGCTAAATCACGTATATATTAGGTGTGTGGTGTTTTTTATGCTGCAAGTCTTGATGTCTGTACTTTTCAGTATCGACTTATTGTCTCTGTTTTAGCAGGGGGACAGTTAACCAAACCGTCCAAGGGTTACACATACCCCATTCCCACTAACTCCGAAAGCAGTTTATCCACCGCTAATTCACCATGTTGGTGTGGTGTTGGTGACCCAGTAATCGAACCTTTAGGGTTGGTCCCTGTGCTGCCTCTTTAGTATGTCTGATCCCTGGTTGGCCAGCAGGTGTCGCTGGCCATCCCGTCTCCTTTGCTCCAAGTGATTCCTTGTTCTCCCGGCCACCATGTAGCGTAATACGCTAAGCGGCTGGTCATTGTCCACACTCTCCTTCATTAGTGGGTTCGAGGCCAGCCTCAGCTAGTTAAAATGTAATATTTCTTGGTTTATCACGTCATTTTTCCTTGTGTTTGCTCTGTTTCCTGCTTGTAGTATTGTTCAGTTGCCCTTCTTATCTACTCGCCCCTTGCTAATGTTGATTGCTCTCACCTGTACTTCTTTCTAGTAATTACTCCAGACCCGTGACTCCTCTTAACCTTGTTATCCATGTGTACTTGATACTGTGAGTTTGGCTCTGCGTTACTCTGTTCTGCTTCTTTCTCAGTCCTCATGTCTTAATTACCCATGTCCTGTTTACTTTGTGGTCTTGGTTTAGTTCTTGTTTTTTTAACCCCCTCGTGGTACTTTGATGTTCTTTTTGGGTTTAATGAAGTTCTGTTTCGGTGAGTCACATTGTGGATCATCCTCCCCTGCGTCATGCCCGCCGTAACACCCTCGTTCATCCTGGTATCATTACCGATAACCTACCAGCACTGCTTCTGTGGGAAGGGCTGTTACCAGGTTGTGAGCTGCCATCAGCAGATATGGCTGGAAATTGAAATGATAGATATATTATTAGCTACTCATTCGATGTCCAGAAGTGCTTTGTGGGTCTATTCATAAGTGAATTCAAACTCTCTTTAATTCAACCTGATTGTGAGCAAAAAGGAATATTGATGAACCCTACCAAAACAACATGGGGTGGAACAATGCATTAGATATTTCATCTCATGCTATTAAACATTCACTTTACAGCATTCTAAATGCATTGTCTGTAATCCCTGAAGGGTTCAGTTAACTAGCTAGGTGGTAGAAGTACTATGTAACTCTGCTGAACAGCCTAAAGTTAATAAAAGTAAACTTTATGCCATTATGTGTAGTAAAAACAACCAGGAATTTCATGCAGATTGGGTATTCCAGGAGAAGCATTCTGAGATGGCAATGCCATTCTAGAAGCAGAGAAGCTACCAGATGTCTTTGGGGCAGTGGCATTTCTTATTTAAATATATTCATATAACATTTCTTAACCCGCCCCTCCAAACCCCCAGTGGGCTCTCTTTTCTGCTTCCGCAAAGAGCAACGCAAAGTGGTCTAACTAGTTTCGTACCAGCGCATTACGCATTTTCACGCCATGCGTGCACGCCGTAAATGACTTTGCGCTGGCTTTCTGCTCGTAAGAGTGGTGTTTTAAATGAGGCACGGCTGGGTTCATTGTTGGTGTGTTGCTATTTTAAGGCAGCTCCACGTCATTGCAGGTTTGTCCAACAAAAATCAAGTCTGAAGTCCTAACCCTCTGCCTCTTATTGCACCAAGCCTTCGCTGTCATTTCTGGCCATTACCCAGTCGATGGCAGTCCTGCTGCCCAGTGCCCCATCAAACTCTCGTGCCACTTACAATCATGGACATTCCCTAGGTTGTTGTCCATGTTCTACTTGTCTATGTACCCATGTAAATTCTATGGGGAATATTCACTGGAAAAAATCTCACTGCCTACAACTGCGGTCTTCTTTTTTACCTTTCCTAGGCTACAGGGGCATGCTAGCAGGTGGTGTCAGAAATGGGATTACTGGCTCTTGTGGGGAAGTGATGTTGCAATATCCTATTGAGAAGATACTGCACTTGGCAAGCAGGTGAACTGGGCGCTGGTAAAGTGTTGTGGTGCCGAAGAAAACTGTAGCATCCGGGGGCCAAGTGGAAGAGGCAGGTGATGTCATTGGGGCTACAGGTGGAGCTTCTGAACCTTCCACCTGGCAAGCAGCTAGATCTGCAGGAGAAGCAGCCCTCATCGCACTAGAAGGGTGCTTGAGCACTTTATGCAAAAGAAAAGGCCCGGGGATTGTTTCAAGATGTTTGTTCACCAGGTCACCCAGCTACAGATGGACAGAGCAGGACAGAACCCCAGGAGGAGAGAGAGTGGGGGAGCTAGACCAGGAGCCAAGGCTTGTAACGCTGGAGGACAATGATGACATTGGTTACGTTCAAGAAACCAGCAGGGGTGTTTTTTGATGGTTTTTTTTTTCCAGCTTAGAAATATCTCCAAGTTACCAAACACTGTCCTCTTTCTTCTGAGTCTGTAATTCATGTTTTCATTTAATGTTGTTTAGATTATTGAGATTCTCTATTCACCTGCCTCTCAAACACAGCTCTAAATTTAATCTTAAATAAAGTTAACTTTAATCGTAAAGAAACTTCGGTTGGTTCAAATTGCTGCTGCAAAGACTATTAAGCTCTAAAAGTGTTTTTATTTTCCATAGCTCTTCCCGCATTAGAATAAATAACTACTGACAAAAAGATTTTGACAAAGAATGCAAGACATTTATCCCGACAAATAGGTTAAAATATACCTTATAGAATGGTTACAATGAAATTTTGAAACAGGCTTTTCCTGGATGAAGTGTTTTAATATAACTTATGAAAACCGTCCATGGTAGAAAAAGTACAAAGCCAGTGGAGGCTACTGCATAGCTCACAGTTAGGGAAGCACCTGCTTTATAACAATCCTGTAAGACATGAAGATATTTAAAAAGTCAGTAACGCTTTACATTAACTGCACCTTCATAATGCTTTTATATTGCATTCATAAAATGTTCAGTTCCCCTCCATAATGTATTCATTAAGTATTCATAAAACATTCATAAACATCATGTATGTATACCTTAACATCCTAACATCCCTTA
>JABJVO010000039.1:4819599-4838863 GCA_026770805.1 Boulengeromyrus knoepffleri
TCTTGCTTACGCACAGTCCTAGTTTTGTCCGTACGCCATGTTTTAGTGTGAATTCTACACACGTCGTTATACATGAGACCCCAGGTAATGTAAATGATTGGTATCGAAGCTCCCCTCACAGCCGTCGAGAGAAAGTCTCGTGATATTTCAGGCCATAGGAGTTTCAGAGCTTAGTAGCAAGATCGCACAGAGGCAGGGACTATTATGAGCACTCAATGAACGGAGGCTGAAATTGAGTAAAAGACATGCATTTATTCCTAAATAACACTACAACTAACATAAGACTGACATTACACTTATCATAAACAACAAACATGAAATAACGGAATAGAAACAAACAATGTAATTATGGAAATGCAATGACCAGATTTAAATGGGTAATCTTAAAAGGGAAATACTGTTCTGCACAGCAAGCACAGTTTCTGGAAACATGACCCTAAAGTCATATAGCAGGTTAACGGAACAGCTTAGGTTCTTAGAATGAAAGGAAGTTGGTTTACTTGGTTGCAGAGTGGGGGGGGGAGTCTTGGCAGTTAGTGGCAGAGGCTGATGAGCTGACGGGATGATGGCACTCAGGAAGGAGCGACGTGGGAGCAGTTGTTGGAGTGGAGCCCCTTGGATTCTCTCTCCTTGTGAAGCTTTAAGGTGAAAGGCTTTGTCTTGGTTGCAGTTCTCTGTTGGGTAGCAGGCCTTCACCAGCAGGCTTCAGGAGGGCTTCTTGCGGGCTTCTCTTCTCCTGGGCTGATGCTCTCCGCCTCTCTCTTCAGGCTGATGTTCTTTTCTGCTGCTCCTGAGGCTTTGTTCTGAGGTTCCAGGTTTTATGGTCTAAAGTTCATGAATAGAGATCACCAGGAATTTGACACCTGAACCAATGGCTGGCCATCCATTTGGCGGGCTTTCGGGGGGGTGTCTGTGGCAGTCCTTTTGGGATTTATGACCAGACTGATTCCCCTTTACTGATGATTTTCATTAAGCTGGTGTAACTTTTGATCCATACACTTTCATGGTAACCACTGACCAGATTTGGAATCAGGAGTGACTGTCCATCAGTTTGACACCAAACATGCCATACCAGCTTCACAGGTTCATACCTCATACCATCTGTATTAATTGATTAACAATTATGTATATTATGTATGTGACTGACTCACATCAGTATACTGTATAGGTGTTTTGCACCTCGACAGATGTTACACTTTGTACAGACACGACTTAATTTTCCAGATTCTTCTGGTATAACCATTAGAACATATATGCAGTGGTAGCTATACATATTTCTTTATTCAAATAAGTGTGAGGGGTGAAATAGGTGATACTCCGTGGACATGGTTATAAAGGTGGCACACAAAACACTAATATTGTCTAAGGACACACACAAACATAACCTGTATATTGAGAATAGCAATCATAAGCAAAGACATATACAGGGTCTACAAAAGCTGACAGAAGAAACTTTCTTTAGGGTGTTGGTCTGTTGGGTGAGTGGTATGTAAGGCAGGATGTCTGGGGAGGGGGTTGTGTGCCAAGTCAAGGGACCCCTGTCCTTGAGGTCCACTCTGCTGTCTGTAGGTCCCTAAATCTTTGGGCAATAAAAGTTGGAGTGCTGGCCTCCCTTGTTATCTGTGTGTATGTGTGTGTGTTTAAGTGTGTCACTAATCCCCTTTTTGTGCTTAGGCCAGCGAGTACCTCTCGTACCAGGGTAGTCCTTTTCTCAGGCCACCTGGAATTTAAGCTCTGTCATATGTGCATGTGTGATCCTACATAGCCCTTTATGTAAATATTTTTACATAAATTTTATTTTTTATTTTTTATTTATTTAACTTGTGTATAAACAATATATACATAACAATATGTGTTTAGCATCTGTGATGTCATCAGCCACATGCTCTGTCCATCCAAGGTTCAGTGTCACTTTATTGTCATCAGCAGCTTCATACATGTACAAAGACCGATGAAACAACGTCTCTCCATGGCCCCATAGTAACATATAGTACACTTAACATTACAGTAACAGGGCGTGCAAGGTGCAAACAGGCAGTAAATAAGTAGTGCAGAGATAATAAATAAAAAGTCCAGAGATGTAAACGTCATAAGTGAGTGAATTGCAGTTGCAATTTAGAGGTAGATTGTATATGGTGTTTAGAGGTAGATTGTATATGGTGTTTAGAGGTAGATTATATATGGTGTTTAGAGGAATTTGAAGAGAGTCAGTCCAGATATCAGTGTGTTCAGAGTTCTGATGCCTTGTGGTATGAAGCTGCTGCACAGCCTGGTAGAGGCGGAGCGGAAGCTTCGATGCCGTTATCTGGACGGTAGGAGAGAAAAGAGTCCATGTAGCGGGTGGGAAAGGTCCTTTAAAATGCTCTGTTGTAGCAGCGGGTCTGGAATATGTCTTTTAGGGGGTAAGGGCACACCGATGATCTTCTCAGCTGCTCTCACTATCTGCTAAAGCGTGTTACGGTCTGAGACGTTACAGTTCCCGTACCAGACCGTGATGCAGCTACAGAGCAGGCTTTTGATGGTGCTGGTGTAGAATGTGGTGAGAATCAGTCGTGGGAGGCTCGCTCTCTTCAGCCTCCGCAAGAAGTGCAGACGTTGTCGAGCCCTCTTGGCTATGGAGGTGGAGTTGAGGGACCAGGAGAGGTCATCAGTGAAGTGGACACCCAGGAACTTGGTGTTCTCCACCCTCTCAACCACAGCGCCGTCGATGGTGAGAAGTGGGTGAACAGTGCTGGATCTTCTGAAATCGATGATCATTTCTTTGGTTTCGTCTACATTTAGAGAGAGGTTGTTGCTCTTACACCACTGAGCCACTCTCCATGTATGCAGAAATGTTGTTATTCTTGATGAGGCCCACCACAGTCATGTCGTCCGCAAACTTGATGATCTGGTCTCTGCTGTGCAGTCGTGGGTCAGGCATGTGAAGAGCAGTGGACTGAGGACACAGCCCTGTGGCACACCTGTGCTCAGGTTAAAGGTGTTGCAGGTGTTGGTGCCGATTCTGACTGACTGTGGCCTGTCAGTCAGGAAATCTAATATCCAGTTCAGCTGGGGGGTGCTGAGGGCCGGCCTGCTCAGTTTGAGAGATTGGTGTTAAAAGCTGAGCTGAAGTCGATGAACAGCATCCTTTTGTGAGAATCTCTCTTTTCCAGGTGCGTTAACGACAGGTGAAGCGCAGTGGATATTGCATCATCGGTTGACCGATTTGGGCGGTTGGCAAACTGGAGGGGGTCCAGAGGGTAGGGCGGCTTTGTTATGACTCATGACCAGTCTTTCAAAGCACTTCATGATGACCGGAGTGAGGGCCACAGGACTGTAGTCATTGAGGCAGGTCACCGCTGATTTCTTTGGGACTGGTATGATAGTTGTGGTCTTGAGGCACGCTGGAACAATGGCCTGAATCAGAGAGGTGTTGAGTACGTCGGTGAGGACGACGGCCAGCTGGTCAGCACACTCCTTAAGCACTCGCCCCGGGATGTTGTCTGGGCCAGCAGCTTTCCGTGGATTCACTCTGGATAGAGTGTGTTTCACTGCAGCTCTGGTCATGCAGATCACCTGCTCATCAGGAAGAGGAGCAGATTTCCTTGTGGGTTGGCAGTTTAGTGCGTCAAAATGTGCGTAGAAGGTGTTCAGGGTGTCTGGGAGAGTAGCATCGCTGTCACAGGGGGAAGGTGATGGTTTATAGTCTGTAATAGCTTGTGTGCCTTTCCACACACTACGAGTGTCTCTGGTGTTTTGAAAGTGGCTTCGGATATTTTGGGCATAAGCAAACTTGGCTTCTTTAATTTTGGACAGACTGGCTGGTGCGGTTCTGAGGGTAACCTGGTCACCGGATCTGAAGTCAGCATCACGGGCTTTCAGTATCCAGGTAAAGGCCTCACGTTTACCCTAACCCATCCATAATCGGAGTGTGGATGCATGGATAGATGGATGGATGGATAAATGCGTTCTTACACAAAACCGTGTCAAAACACTGTTTTTATTTTGGCAGTGTTTATTGCTAACGTCTAAGTAAATAACCAATAAATTAATTGAAAACTGCTAAACATGGCACAGAAGTGCTTAGAAAGTTGCGAGACAATGAATAAGACCATATTTCATTAATATTAATAATAATAAAAAAAGTTTTGAGTTATGTAATACAACCAATTGTAAAATAATGTTCCTGGGTAGCGTTGCTAGGGAACCTGATTTTGCCAGCATATTTGCTAGTTGGGAGAGCTATTCTTATCTAAGTACACATTTCCTATTTTTGTTTGATTTTGTTAACCTCCCTTACTATGCAGAGGGTGGCCATGTAAACTCCCTTCGGTCTTTTTGCTGACCTAAACTATTCTACCTTTCTAATAACAGGTAGAAGGCGTCCGTTTAATGAACAAAGTTTTTTTTGAATATACTATATAAAAAATGTATTACCTATTTTAGATTTATGCTCATTTCACTAAATATTATCATGTTTTGTATCAAGATCCTTTTGCAGGCATCAGTTTAAGAATTCCGACAGAATTCAGGACAGTGAAACGCACTAATGATGTGTTTATATGAAGTAAAATGTACATAATGACAGCATTTTTCAATGCACAGCCTTGCAGCTACAAAGAAACTGTCCTCATTCTGTTTCAAACAGAAGCCTCTACCTGAATTCTCTTCCTTGCACTCAGGCAGTCTTACTTATGGTGCGTCACTCAATCACTCCACATGCACAGGGAAAGGGATATTTTTTAAGGGAAAGAACTCTGATAAATTGGGACTGTAAGCCCCCAGCCGATGTCACTGCGTTGCTTGGGCCTCTCCACACCTCCCTGTAAAAAATAAGCAATCTTTAGCCTGTTGCCTTTTGCTCAAGTCACTCTGTTGCACCAAATAGCATATAGAGTTACTCCCTGTTATTAGGCAGGAAGGACACCCTCAGGAAACGGTGTTCCACTGCTCTGCTGTCTTTGTTACCCACTGCCAATCGCTGCCCTGCAGGTAAGTACTGCTCCGATGGATGTTCTCTCTTCCTTTGCAGCAAGGCACTCAAACAGCTTTGTAGGCGGCAAACTAAAAATAGTGTCAGGCAACACCATCCTGCACGCTTCCCCGAGAACCAAGAGACTGATCTGAATAAAAACAAAATGCTTTTTATTCCCCAAACATACACAAAAACATACATATGCACACACGCACACTGAACTGTTGTTATTATAAACTATTATTGTCTATACTATAAACACGCAAGCACACATATCCATTTACGTTAGAATTACATTTATTTATTTAGTAGATGGTAACAAGTGTACAAGTGAGGCAGTGCAGTACAGGCATATATCTGTCAGGGAATCGAACAGGCAATGCGGTTAGGCTGGGCTTTCAATGACTGCTCAGTAACAAGTGAAAGAAATATTACAGATGTCTGTGTGTGTGTGTGTGTTTGTCTGTGCATGTCTGTGCATGTCTGTATGTGTGTGTGTGTGTGTGTGTGTGGGCATGTATATACTACATTGTGAGGACCAAATGTAAAAAAAAAAACAGTTGATCTTGTAGGGACGTATTTTCAGTCCCCACAAGGGGAAACTCAATTTTATAAAAATCTGTGATGGCAATCAAAAAACTAAAAATGAAAAAAGGTCTAATATTTTGTTTGGTTACTTATTGTTAAGGTTAAGGTTAATGGTAAGGGCTGGGTAGGGTTTGGGTTAGGGTTAGGGTTAGGGTTATGAATAGAAATGAATGGATGATCCCCACAAAGATATGAATACAAACATTTGCGTGTTTGTGTGTATGTGCATATGTGTGTGTGTGTGTGTGTTTGTGCACAGGCACACACGTAGGGTGTGGGGGGGGAGGATGGTTGAAGTATTAGTTCTGTTAGTCCTGTGTTTGACATCTTCCTACCTAAGATGTCAAAACTTGCTAATGGACAGACTAAATGTCTCTTTATTGTTATTCCTAATAAAATGCATGAACAGGATGGATTTAACATTAATTTAACATTTCAAATACTCAAGTTATTCATGTGCTTTTGAGACTGCTGTGAAGCTATCTGTGAAGCGCCTTTAAATGGAATTCGCATATGTTTTATAAGGACTTTCAATTCATTCGAGATGGTAAATGTGTGAACATTTATCACAGTATATTTATATTTCCTTTTACTGCATTTTTCGTTATTTGATAGCTGTCATTTGTCTCTGTATTTCCCTAGTATTACACAGTTAAAAAAATAAAGAAAAACAATGGTTAGCGGTCCCAGTTATTTTGCTACCATGGTTCAAAAAACAGATGTCAGTTTTGCTGCGTGTGCGGTAGGGGCTTCATTGACTGAGACGGCTCAACTTATTGATATTTCACACAGAACAATGCGTATATAAATATAGCATGGAGGTGTGAGCGAAAGACTGCAGGGCAGACGTGGATGAAAGTGCATACTCATCAGCATGGAATAAGCAGAGAGTTTAATTAAGTACAGTCTATCTGGAACTTCACAGACATATTCTAGCCGAGTTTTCCATCACCATCAGTAATACAAAAAATAGTGGATTTTTTTCTGCAGTTTCTCCAGGAGAACTTATCTAGCAGTTAACTGTAGAATTTCTGAAGTATGTGAGATTTTTACAACTGTTTCACAACTACTTTTGAGTGGAACAGAGTGGGCCGTGCACATAAGTTATGTAACTCGTACTTTTCTGTGTGGCACCAGACTAACGTAGTGATGGTTATTGATGCTGCAGTAGTGTTTGCAAATACATTTTGTCATACAGATGAAAACATTTATATGATAGTTTTCCCCATAGCTTGATGATATTTTTGTCTTCACTATTAGGGAAAATGAGGTTTAACTGCACCAACTTTCCAAAACTGGTCTGTAGACAACATTTAATGTGGAGTACATTTTTACATAAGATAAAATAAATATATGCATTTTTTCTATACTTAATTACAATTAATTTTGAACTTTGGGCCTTAAATAGTTCTAGTAAGAATTTTTACTGCTGCATTTTGTGCCACATGAAAGAAAGTATCCCGAATATAATGATGATAGTGATCAATAAACATGCAATAAACCTGTAAGCATAAATGGTTTTTCTTTCTTCTTTTCATTATTTTATAGGCTTTGTATCTAAGCTCTGTTCAGTAATTGATTAAGTCCGGCAAAAGAGATTGAACTGTTTTGATTTCTGATGGTGATTTCGTTATGTAAGAATGTGTTGTCTTTATCCTAAATTCTGTTCCAAATATTCTTGAAATATTGATTTTGTCACATAGACTTAGTAATTTAGTAAGTCCTGAATAAGTAAGCCTTGTTTAAAAAAGAAAAAAAAAAACAGATTTTTAAATTCAAATTAAACACGTGTAGTTACTTTTTCATCACATATATTTTTTTAAATAATGAACAATGATTACAGCATAATGTAATAATTATACAGGAAAGTGTCACTGGTTAGACAATGCAGTGGGGCATGGGGGGGCTGAAATGAGAGCCAGTTGCTCCTTAAGATTGCGAACCTTGAACATGAGTGAATCCACCAGCTGACATCGCTGGCAGATGAAGCCCGAGTGGATGCAAGCACCCAGAAGGGCAAACATCTTGCAAAGACAACACTGGCCCCATAATTAACTATCTCACTGTGACCCTGTCCTTACTCCCAGCCCAGTATATTTATACAGCGTACTTAACTTGTAATTGATTTCATTAACGTATAGTTAATACAATAAAGTGCTGAGCGTAATAAAACACCAAGTTATCACTTATGTTAAAATGGAACTTTTAATTATCTGAAAGGGAGATAAAACCTTAAAGATTAAACGTTTAAAATAACAAAATTAACTATTACTTATCAGAGACTAACTTCCTACTGGTCCATGTAAAGCTAAAATAAAGCAAAGTTGCTCTCGTATATAGACTCTTGTGTATACTGTCGATAGGCAGTTAAAAAAATTGTTTAAATGATCTTCACACTGTGTTTGGCTGATCAATACCTCATTGCATTATTTAACTAATGAAGTTAATTAAATGAGCTAGTGATAAAATATAATGAATACATGGAGGAGTGGTTTTAATAATAATAATCAATACTTCATTAATCCCTGTGGAGAAATTGTCTTTACGCCTCCCTCAACTTACGCTTTGCGGAGTAAGTGGTCCATGAAGCCACCCGTAGCGGCGCCCAGGGAGCTGGGGGTTAAGGGTCTTGCTCAAGAACCCGCAGACTGAGGCTGGGTTTGAACTGGCGACCTTCTGATTACAGGCACACAGGCTTAATCCACTGAGTCACACGCTGGCCCTTTGTTGTGTTCGCTCTCTAAATGTTTTTTTTTATATTTTCTTGACTCAAATATTGTGAGAGTCTGAATATATATAAAAAATGAGCTTGTAGACTGTTCTGGAGAGATACTGACCATTATAATGCATTATGGAAAGTATTTTAGTTCATTATAGCTGAGAGCATCCATAATGCATAATAAACATGGCTATAATGTGTTATGCCTTTTTATGAATATTTATAGCTGTGCGTATGCTTTATGAGTGTATTATAATGTAGTTATACAGTATAACTGCTTTAAATGAACTGTTACCACAAATTCTCCTCAAAACATAATGTTGGTTTTCCTTTATTTTAGCTGATGTTAATTAAATGTTTAGGTAGAACCTCTGAGAAATCTTACATGTGACACGTCTCCAAAAATCATTGGGGCACCGCATACCAAACTGTTACGGCAGCATGATACACTAAGACATCCCTACCACAGGCTACTGCAAAACACTTATGCTTTGCGTAACAAACCAGACTTGGCTTAATTAAGGATCAGAAATCAGGTGGAGACTTTGCAGGCCAATAGGAAAAAACTGTATATGCAGACTACATCTGTGTTCCGCCAAGCATGTTCAAAAATATTCAATTTAAAACAAACTGCTCGAATTACCTCAGATCAACACAAAGTAAATCAAACTAATGAGACAGAAAATAATTGTTATGCATAAACAGTGAGTACATTGACATCATTAACTTGTACCCCCTAGATGGGAGTAATGAGGGCACATAGTCACACATAAACTACACGTCATAGTAGATATGGCCAATGGAGGTGGTGATGGGCTTGGAACGCTTTAGGGAGAGAGCAGGCAATGAGGAAGACAGGTAGGGGCAGTGGTTCTGGGTTTGGTCCCCGGGTCGGGTGTAGGACCTTTCTGTGCGGAGTTCACTTGGTCTCCCCGTGTTCGCGTGGGTTTCTGCTGGGGGCTCCGGTTTCCTCACACAGTCCATAAGCGTGCAGGATAGGTTAATTGGCAACTCTAAGTTGGCCCCGTAATTGTGTGAGTGTGTGTGTGTGTGTGTGTGCGTGTGTGTGAGTGTGCGTGTGTGTGTGTGCGTGTGTGTGCGTGAGTGTGTGTGTGTGTGAGTGTGCGTGTGAGTGTGCGTGAGTGTGTCCGTGAGTGTGTGTGCGTGAGTGTGTGTGTGTGTGTGTGCGTGTGTGTGTGCGTGAGTGTGTGTGAGTGTGTGTGCCCTGCGGTGTGTTTGGCGGCTGCCCAGGGTTGGTTCCTGCATACGCCCATTGTTCCCAGGATAGGCTCCGGTCTCCGCTGCGACCCCGATTGGGATTAAGCGGTTACGGTGATGGATGGAGATATAAAATCCAATAATAAAGCCCTCCCTAGCTGTCCATTTGCGACCTTAATCCATGATACATACAAAAACACACTCTGATTTCTGTACAATATAATACAATAACACCTGAGATGAATGAGATTTTGTGCTTTTTCACCTCTAAGTTAATAACTTGACATTGTTACCAGGCTACACAATCAACGTGCATAATGTTTCTTTCCTATCAATGCTATTAAAGTGATAGCACACTTGGAAGCATTAATGCTATCTTGGTTGTTGACCATTAACACTGTAATTTGCTTCAGTCAGCAAAAGCATTGCTGATTTACCTTTTGATATTTGTGTCACATGCTAATAATGATCTTTGCTGAGCTTTGTGCAGCCTCAATAAGGGGTACAAAGAGAATTCATCTTGCACTATGATACTGTGCTGCCCATGCAGTATGTAGAATTTAGCATATTTTCTTTTAGCATAGATTGCCAACCCAACTCCAGTATATGATCCTTTCTCTTATTTAAGCTTTAACCATCCATACATTGTAGGGAACAATTTTCAATTTGCATTTCTCTTGTCTATGCAGATGATTTTCTATGAAATGATTTCCACTGGGATGCTTGACCACGTCGACTCCAGGGCCTCCCATGGTGAGTGTTGGCTGGATATCTTCTGAGTGATGACATGCAGCATTCTGAGAAGGAACCTGAGTGTAGCTCTTTCCTCATCAATGCATGTATGAAAAGCCATAAGACAAGATGACAGAATCCAGAGAGTTGGCGGGGGACCCAAATAATCCCCACAGGACATCATTATAAAGGACTTAAAAGGAGCGACATAGACCTCCCTACTAACACTAGTGATCTTGTTCATCTGTTTCATTTTTTTTTACCTGCAAAAGTCATTACAGGCTCTAATGGCATAATCTGGCCTTCAGTGCATGAGAGTGTAGATAAGGTAGGACACCTCATTCTGAAAATCAGTCTTATCTGTTACCACAGACAATTTCTCTGCTAATCTTCTACCCTTGTATCATCCCCTTCCATGACAATTCAATATTCTTTGGTGCTATGGGAGGTGCAGAGTCTATCGGCAGCCGATGTTCTGAGTAAGCATGTAGGACTGTAGGATTGCGAACCTTAAATATGTTTTGCCAGCTTGACCATTTCAAGTTCAAAGGAAAACCACTCAAGGCCTGTTCATCATCACTAGCTTCCTCATTTGGGATTTGTTTCTTGGAAGTGAACTTAATTAAAGGATATTTGTACCCAGAATTTACAATGTGGCAAATTATATATAATATACACATTTTTGCATAACTGGGCCAATTTTCCAAATATCTCACCGCTTATATATTATTTAGGATGCACTTAGAGCAATGGATTTTTATGCAGAGCCATTTTACTTTAAATTCATGAATACTCCAGAAATAATGTAATTTTTGGATAAATATAAAATAAAAGCCAAAAAATAAACCAAACATAAGCAAAACCAAAAGAATTCCTGAAGGAAAAAGAATTCCTGCCATAAAAATGTTATATATTAATTTGACAAAGATTTTTTTTCCAAATAATTTTTAGTGCTGTCATGTATTACATTCCTTTCGAATTATTACTCGATTAATGTATTGGCAGCATCAGAAGATATATGTTTGTAAGAAAATGTGTAAGCAATGGGGCTTTTGTATAGGTTCAGAAGAAAAGCTATACCTCAGAAAAGGATTCAACAGTATTTTATTTTAGTATATACTTTAGGTATTTGTTGGAATCAAAGTAAACAGATAAGCTATGTGTTTGGAAATAGAATCACTGAACAATCAGTGAAGAGAGACAGCACTCTCACATAAGGTATACAGTCTAGACAGGGAAACAAAATCACTGGTGGGATGATTACTTATTAACCATTGGTTTATCAGTTCATTGATGTTTGTCTTTTGTCTTTTTTAAATTAGTTTTGAAATTTAAATTGACAGTATTGTATCGTTTTTAAATAGTGCTCAGCCTATTATAATACATGAGGGATTTGTGGACACTAGGACTAATAATCAATTTCCATGGTAACACGAGATCACCGAATGCTGCCTGCTGAGGAACAGGCAGGCAGAGATGCTGTCTGGCAGTAGGGAACAACATCTGGCAGGCTGCCTAAGAGAAGAGGCCAATGCCACGATGACATCTGGCAGAATGCCTCAGGTGTAGGTCTTCTTGACTGGGTCAATCTCTACCTGGCCCCAGTGGATAAAATTCCATTTCCATCTTATGTAATTCTGATTAATCTTTTTATGCAAATGAGCAAAACTTTTTATGCAAATAAACAATACTTTTAAAATGAACATAGCTGCAGAATTTTATGGTGACGGATGTACAAAAATACAATAAAGGGAGTTTAGCACTATTCCAGAATACAGTGCATCACACAAGTAAGGACAATTTATAATCGAAGAATGATAGGTCCCAAGAATTTTTCACTTGTGTGTAACTCCAAAATAAAAGCACAGATTAATCATCATTAAACCAAGACTAAAAGATGAATATTTACATTTTAAGTTTTTGTGTTTATTATTTTGAATAAAAATAACGTGATTTGCATGACCTATATGCACCATACTACGCTACACGTTACGCTCACACCTTGAATTGGGTGAGCTCTGTTTTTATGGCAATGTCATTCATAGCTAGTAGATGAAGATAGAAAATGCTGTCTTAGGTGTTGCTATAAATTACCATGACCATCTCATAAAGAATTTGATTGCGATCTGTTGACTGCAAAGATCATGGATAAAATCAGTGTCAAAATGATTATATTTTGAGACAGATTGCCTGAATATTTAAGTAACGCTGCTTAGCAAAAGGAAGGGTGCAAGCACATGACATTTGATCTTGTGAATGTGATCAGTCAAAAAGTATTTGATAGATTTTATGACTGCTTCACAGAAATATTCTATAGATAAAAAAGTCCATACTGGGAACTGAGAAGGACGGCTGCAAGGGCTCTGGGGGCAGATAAGGAGGTGTTTGTTAGAGGAATCTGTGAGCAAGTGACACACCATCTGTGGTCTAGAGACTCACGTCTTGCTTACAGAGGAATCGAAGCATTACGCACATCCAAATCTGTTCCTTGGAGAGATGCAGCCAGGGCATAAAATTGAATGGGTCTTACAGATGACACTGCAGTTGTGACCTGCTAGGCTGCCTACTTTGAGCAGGTGTTTAAAGCTGATCCTCCAGCTATGATGTTGGATATCTCTTGAGGCTGATCCTCTGATTAGTTGTGAACCACTCAATCTCACTGAGATTGCACTGGTGGTGAATCAGCTGAGAATAGGAAAGGCTGCAGGGATCTGTGGTATCCAGGGTGAACTTCTTCAGGCTGGTGGTAAGGCTGTCCTCCTGGCATTGCAAGAAGTCTTTGCTTCCTTTTGGGAGATGGACATCATCCCAGCTGACTGGAAAATGAGACTTGTTGTCCCTGTCTTGTAAAGGGAAGGTCGATTGCCTGGATTGTGGCAACTACAGATGGATAACACTGCTCTCAGTGCTGGGCAAGGTTCTTGCTAGGGTCATCCTTAGCAGGATCCGTGATCACTTGCTCACCTACCAGCAATTAGAGGAGTCTGGTTCTTATGCCTAAGTGTACCATCGACTACATCCTGGCTCTCATCGGGCCATCCATCAACAACTCTGGCTGGTCCATCGGGTGGATATCATCATGATGTCTTTGCAGCCTATGTAAATTTTGATATACCATTCAAATTTAATTTATCAAGTCGTTCTGGGGGACATGCTGAGACTTTGTAGGATCCCCCCTGAAGCTGCTGGACATCATGGCCAACCTGTACACTGGAACTGTGAGTGTTTTGCAGAGTGGAGGCGGAACCTCTGCCTTCTTCCCAGGGGATTCTGGGATTTGTCAAAGGTGTGTTCTGGCTCCTACTCATTTCAATGCTTGCATGGGCTGGGTGTTGGGCGGGGTCGTGGTGTCTGGTGGGCATCTGTTGCTGAAGAAAGATTTACAGATATTGACTTTGACAAGAATGCTGTGATCTTTGTAGAGTCAATGGAGGCTCTGATAGGGGTCCTTGAGAGACAAAGCAAGGAGACTGAGTGTTTGGGTTTGCAAGTGTCCTGGATCAAAACCAAGATCCAGGCCTTTAATGACCTCCTGGGCACAGCCGTCAGCAGTGTGTCTGTCTGTAGTGAGTATCAACCTCATCAAGAGCTTCACTTATCTTGGCAGTGACAGTGTCTCTGGTGACTCTTCCTATGAAGTAAAATAAGTAGATGGATGGGAGCAGCAGTCAGCTCACGTGAGCCCTGGGTCATGGTCAGATGTGGTCATTTCTATGCATGCAAAAGCTAAAGCAAAATGTCAGAGTCTAATTGTCTCTAGTTCCTTACCAATCCTCTATAGAGGGGATTTAACCTATAGGCTACTTTCCCTAAACCGCTGGTTAGAGGCTTGGCGTGCATCGCAGAACATTTATTGATAAGTAGGACCTTTTTTGGGAATGACCTTGCATTTTTAAATGGGACGGTCTCCAACTCTATTGGATGGGGTCATGTATGCTATCCCAAAACATGGCAAATAATTTATCTGCCTGACAGAGCACCAGCCAGGCCGCAGTCTTGTGATCTTAAATCGAAGGCTGCTTATTCTCACACCTTTAGCTCATGTCTGGCTATGACCCAGGTGCTCCATAATACGACATTCCCTAAATCTAACAACTATTTAGAAGCAGATTTGAATGGGCCTAGAATGAACATATTAACTTCTATTAGACCAGGACTTAAATCTAAACATTCTACCAGGGGCTCCTGTGTGGTGTTACATCACGAAAATAATTCCAGAAATTTCTTTACTAGGGACTTAATGTCTTTCTGAGCTGATGCAGGTTGATGAATCAAATAGTGGGTTAAACTCGTCAGGGCTTCAGACTTTGGAGGATGGAGATCATCATGCTCAGGGGAATACTCTGAAGGGGACACCGGGACGACTGCTATATTCAAAACAGGCACAGTAGACGCAGCTTCCATGTCGTGCTCTAGATGTTTGTGGTATGGTTTAAGGATGTTCACATGGCATGCAAGGGTTTTGCGTTTACAATCAGGGGTGACTCAAACACAATCCGTATCACTAAGTTTATTTAAAAATCACATGAGGTCCAGAGGATCTAGCTTGCAAAGATAAATGAGGCAATAACAATAAAACCAATATACAAGCTCCAACCTTAATAGAGCGCTCGACTGCCTTCACATCATAGCGCAACTTCATGTCCTTTTGAGATGCAGTCAGGGACATTTGAGCACAATCAAGAGTGGAACAAATCACCATAAGCAGAAACCGGCATTCAAGAGCTCCCTGGGACTTACGATGATAGGCGCTAGACAAGTGATGTCTGATCTGCAATTCTTTAAGGACTTGTTTAAAAACATGAGATGTGAAATTAAATCCTTGTTTAGATTGAACAGTTTTTGGTAATCTAAATGTAGTAAAAAAAAACAAAACTTCACAAGGGCCCTAACAACAACATGCAGTTTCAGGGTACGAATAGGGATAGCTTCAGGACAGCGAGTCAACATACACATAAGTGTCAGTAAACTGAGGGTCAAAACTGAAAACACTGGGCACGCTACAAAAAAAAATGGACCACAAGGGGTCAAATCTAAAAAGGAGTATTAAGTAAACTAACAAACAAAAGTGATCTACAAGGGAACTGCTTACACTAAAGAGGAGATGGGAAATCAAGACTCAAACACACACAGTCAACAAGAACCATCAGCAACTACAACAACATCAACAATGACCAACCAAGGAACTTAAATACTGAGTGATAACAAGAATAACACAGGACTGGTGAGAACAATTAACAAGGGTTGGGAAAACAGGCAACAGGTGAAACTAATAATTAAATCAAGGAACTCGGAGTTCAAACAGGGAAACTAAGAAACTGACAGAAACAAGGAAACAGAATCTAACACTGGAGAATATAATAAAGGCAGGTAACACAGTACCAAAGCAAAAAACCCAAAAACAGAATACAACTCACAAAACACATGAACTAGAAAACTGATACAAATGAAATACAGTGGTGCCTCAGTACTCGAATTTCTTAAAAGTCGAACCAACCAGTTTGAAAAAAAATGACCTTGAACTCAATCTGAATCTCAGAAATCGAACCGTGAATGCCGACCTAAGATAACTTGTATGCACGGGGAAATGAGTCACGTGGCATGTCTCTCAGCGGAAACAAAGGGTAACGCTTCAGTCTCAGTCTTGCATTCACTGTGATAGCATCATTTGTTGGTGATAGTGTTTTTTTATTGAAAATATCAGGTAATACACTGTACTTTGTATCATTTTGGTAGCCATTGCTGACCAAAAAGTTATGCAATAGTTGTACAAATGTTACATCCTAAAACATGCTATCTATATGGGCAAGGGACCACTATTTGGAAGACGGCACTCCAGGAGTCGGGCGATGAGCGAGGAACCCACTTCCTCATCAGGACATTGTTGTCAAGGACAATGCACAGGGGACTGGGTAGACCTGGAATTGCCACTGACAATTGACTGAAAAAATAACGAAAAGAGGAATCAGCCTTTTGACCCTTACTTAAATTAGCTCTGGTAACAGACAAAAGCACGGCAGTATCAGCATTTATTTGATTGGCTTTCACTTGAGGTGAACCGTACAGGACTCATCACAGAGAATGGAAGTCAGCCGGAAAAAACAACAGAACTCGGGTTTAACTCAGGGACTTTTCCATCATTTCTAGTAGAAACATAGTTTCTCACCAGCTATATCATTACCCGAAACAAACACGCCAGGCATAGGTAACTGAGATTGAACCGTAACCCTATGACATCCAGCAAAACCGTCAATGTGCAAATAAAATGTGTGCAATGCCCAAATCAATGCCCAGAATCAGGACATCACTGCCACAATAGGTCTAACTGAAGAAAGGAAGCACACTATCCAATAGAAGTGCTTGTGGGAATTTTACTTAAACAAAAATGTTCTGAGGCCAGAATGAAAAATGATTGTAGAGGAGGTGGGTCCAAGCAACTAGAGGAGGTGGAACCGATCAATCAGATGTCTTGGACCCACCTCCTATACAATCTGATTGCTTATCTATCTGACCCAATAATTTTTTGTTCTGCCCTCAGAACATTTTTGTGTAACTAAAACTTCCACAGGCAGCACCAGTATCCCTGTGTTGTAATAGGTGTTGCTCATCAATCAATCACGCTTCCACAGAAGACCGAGAGTCTCCACGAATGGTTTTCACACATTGCTGCCCTCAAAATGTCGATTGAATCCAATTCAATTCAATTCAATTCAATTCAAAGGAGTTTAAAACACTAATAACTAAAACCACACAAATGACTTGTCCACTGGACCCAATCACTAGTCAACTTCTTAAGGAGTTCTGGCAAGTCCTACAACTGCTATAATGAATGTGTCCTTGTCTTCAGGTGATGTAGTGCCTCAGCAGTTTAAAGTAGCAGTCATCAGATCACTGCTGAAGAAACCAAGATTGAATCCACAGGAGCTCAGCAGTGAAAGACATATTTCTAACATGCCATTTTTGTTCAAATTACTGGAGAAGATAGTCGCTGCTCAAATCAATAATACTTTGCAGACACACAATATACTGGATAGATTCCAGTTGGGTTTCCATCAGGGGCACAGCACTGAAACCGATTTAGCTAAAGTCATAAATGACATATCAATGGCAACTGATGCTGAAAATGTGACTGTGCTCATGCTTCTGGACCTCTGTGCAGCCTTTGACATGTGTGACCATGCCACTCTTTTTCATAAACTTGAATTTGATGTTGGGTTTGTGCAATGGTGTTGAAGTTTTTATCCTATTCGACTAATCAATATCAATATGTTCAAGTGTCCAATAAGTGCACTCTCTTGTCAATGTGACCAGTCGTATATGAAGTACTACAGGGGTCAGTTCTTGGTCCTATATTGCTCTCTCTTTACATGCTGCCATTAGGTAACATAATGAGAAAACGTAATGTTAATTATTAATTATCACACCCAAATATATACTTCAATTACGCCTAATGAAATCTATTGCCAATTTAGCTAAATGCATTGATGAAGTTATGACCTGGATGAATGAAAACTTTTTGCCACTAAATGTGAAGAAAAACAAAGTTCTTTTGTCTGAAGTCAGCAGATAGGTCCTGCTATAATCTCTGTACTCCACTCTGAGCGGTTGCATTTTTCCCTCACCAGCTCAGCCAGTAACTTAGGCGTCACCTTAGATACAAGCCTCTCGTTCAAATCACATGTGGATGCAGTATCGGAGGTTTGCTTCCTGCAGCTGCATAACATTGCCACACTATAACATCTCCTTACTACTCAAGACACTAAGTGTCCTGCCAGCCAAGACGCGAACACCAGAAGTCGGGTAACCAGGCTTATTGGGAGTGACACAAAGAGTAGTCGAGAACCGGTTCCAGGTCGTTGCCAATAGCCGTCCAATCGGGTTACCAAAAGCCAAAGCGTGTTCCGTAGTCGTGGTTAGGGGACGAGAAGCCAGGGGTCGGTGAGCCGGGAGATCAAGCTGAGGACATGGACGACACACACAGGTAAGGACACAAGGAATCTTACGGGAAGGGCGGAAGGGCAGGAGGACTGTCAGGAGGCGTGGGAGGTCCGGGAAGGGCAAGGATGACAGATCGCAACTGGGGCAAGAACACGAAGTTAGACCGCTCAGTACGTGCATCGCAACAATACCTCACACTGTGCTGCTGTCAGTGCGAGGTTTAAGTACCGTCTATTAATTGGTAGTGGGAGGTGTTTGCTGTCGTAACGCTGTGGGTGTGACACTAAGAAACTAATACATGCTAATGTATGCAGTAGGTTAGACTATTGTAATGCTCTATTATTGGAGAGCCAACACCATATAATAAACACCTTGCAGCTTATTCAAAATGCAGCAGCTCGAATTGTCACCAGGAGCAGGAAGTTTGAACATATGACCCCTGCTCTTAGTTCCCTGCACAAGCTTCCTGTTAGGTTCAGGACCGACTTCAAAGTTCTCCAACTTCTCCTACATATAAGGCACTTAAAGGTCTAGCACCTGCCTAGCTAACAGAATTATTTCAAGCCACATTGTCCACTCAGATCACAGAACACATGACAGTTGATGGAAAAGCTTACAGGGCCCCTATATTGTGCAATGGTTTGCCAGGCAATGTTGGGGATGCCAAATCGATCTCAGTCATTAAATCACGACTGAAGACCTATTACTTCAGTTTAGCTTACACACAACCTAACTTACTGTAACTATGGCAGCCAGTACTGCTGTACATGCCATTTTTATCTACTATGCTTGTCCATTAATGTGTCAATGCATGGCCTGACCATCCATGCTCTCTGTCTTCCTCCCCACACGTCCAGATGGTGCCTGGGGTGGTTACCGTGTGAGCTGAAGTCCTGCTTCCGTCCCATGGAAGGGTAACATTGTGAATGTGACTTATGAACTGTAACATCATGGATGCAGAATTCGATCTGCCACCCTACACCGGCCGGCATGGAGAATTGACTCATTGATGGACCACATCAATGATCACAGCTTAGTCCTCTTTTCTGTTTTCAGTAATGTTAGCCTGCCTGGGGGGGGGGGGGGGCAACCAAGGTGTTTTTGACCCCCCCGGG
>JABJVO010000039.1:4867276-4882774 GCA_026770805.1 Boulengeromyrus knoepffleri
TTGGTTGATTAGATAATTGCATTAATGAGAAATTGAACAGGTGTTCCTAATAATCCTTTAGGTGAGTGTATATGACAATATATAAGTCACAAATGGGGATATAAACGACGTTTTTGTACTTTAACACTGCATTTTCCTCTCCAGTGAAGCCATCAAATTTTGACAGTTTCCTTGATTATTGGTTGACTGTGTACCCAGTGGATGGTCCTGGGGTGGGGGTTGGGGTTGGGGGGTCATCTCTCACCCTCATGTTCTGTGTATGGAGTCTGCATGGATGGGGGGGGGGGGGGTTTATCAATTATAAAATCAAAATTAAGTCCCCAACATGTCATTTACCAGTCTGCCACAAGGCGTGATCGGTTTACATGATCACATCTATAGCTACACTAGTTTATCCTGTGCTGCATATTATTGGGATTATTCTCATTTGTCCAAATGTCCAAAAGCAACATATGTAATTTTAGAGATATGTTATTACTGGATAGCCATTTGGGATTCCTTGTTATTTTTATGTTTACTCACATTGGTCATCTGTACTAAGGCTGTTACACAAAACATTTTTATGAATTAGTTAAATGAATAAGAAAGCAGCCATTGGCAGCTACATGCATGAAAATACAGGTAACTGTAAATGAATATGGAACTGAAAGGAGACAGATTGAAACGGCACATACCCAGCTGTCCAAGGATTACCACAGTGGAATTACAGTGAGGGCCACACACTGGCTCAGTGGGGAACACTAATGTCTCACATGTCCAGGGTTGGGGGTTTAATTCCCACTTACACTCTGCTTGTGTATGTGTGAGTGTCCGTGGCTGCCCCGTGTCGTCCGGGTTTTCACCAGGTACTTTGGTCTTTGTCCCACTACCCAAAGACATGCAGTTAGGGTAATTGGCGCCTCTGTATATGTGCCCTGCAATGTGCTGGCATCCGATCCATGGTGTACCCCAGCCTTGTGCCCAGTGCTGCCTGGGACAGGCTCCAGGTGACCTAGACCAGGATAAGTGCTCAGAAGATGGATAAATTACCATGTGGGCTTGTTTTCCTACCTTAGGCAAATGAAATAAAATGACATATTCTCACTCTATTAACAGAAGAATGTGGGGAACGTAGTGAGTGAAGACAAGAGTAACAAGGAAACAAATGCATTTCAAACTGGTCTAGTATAAAACGTGGCTTTTATTCTGATAAATTCAGCTCCAGTGTCCAGATGTATTTTCCCAAATGCCATCACATACTCTTAACAATTATGTTTAATGAAAAACAGGTTATGTACATGGTACAATTCGATTAAATATTAAGGACAAGTGGTTTATTGGAGAGAACTGTGGCCTAGAACCTCTGTGGTTGTGGTTGTGATTCCTACATTGGTTGTGTGTGTCTGTGGATTATGTTTATATTACATTGTGGGGACCAAATGCTCCCCACAATGTGATTAAAAAAATTTGTTATTTTGACATTCTGGGGACCATTTTTATTTTTGAATGCAATCAAAAAACTAAAAATGTCAAAAGTCTCATATTTAGTTTGGTTAATTATGGTTAAGGTTA
Organism: Boulengeromyrus knoepffleri; assembly: GCA_026770805.1. Classification (NCBI taxonomy): domain Eukaryota; kingdom Metazoa; phylum Chordata; class Actinopteri; order Osteoglossiformes; family Mormyridae; genus Boulengeromyrus; species Boulengeromyrus knoepffleri. The sequence goes on from JABJVO010000039.1 coordinate 4,868,828, forward strand.
GGGCTGGGTAAGGGTTAAGGTCGTCATGTTGTGACTGGAGTTTTCACATTACAAATGAATGGAGAGTCCCCACAAAGATATAATTACAAACCTGTGTGTGTGTGTGTATGTGTGTGTGTGTAGTTTGCACGTTCTCCCGATGTGGTTAAGGATTCCCCCAGGGTTCTTGGACATAGTATGTGGTGGTGTGTGTGAGTGTGTGTGTGTGTGTGAGTGTGTGTGTGTGTGAGTGTGTGTGTGCGTGTGTGTGTGTATGTGTGTGAGAGTATCTGTGTGTGTGAGTGTCTGTGTGTGTGAGTGTGTGAGTGTGTGTGAGTGTGTGAGTGCGTGTGTGTGTGTATGTGTGTGAGAGTATCTGTGTGTGTGAGTGTCTGTGTGTGTGAGTGTGTCTGTGTGTGTGAGTGTCTGTGTGTGTGAGTGTGTGTGAGAGTGTGTGTGTGTGTGAGTGTGTTCCCTGTGACTGGCTGGGTTTCCCTTACTTAGAGTCCTATGCTTTGTAGGATATACACCACGCTCGCTACGACACATAACCTGTTATGGAAGTTGGCCAGATGGATGGGTGGATGGATAGATGGATTTATGTCAAATACATTGTGCATATTAATTTATTCATTCATTTATTCTTTGATACATTTATGCAGACATGAACAGAAGGAAATTATTTTTGATCTCTTACCCCAGGAGAGAGGAAAAAAAACAATCATTCTCCCACATGTTAATGTAGGATTTCAAAGCAGACGAAAGGTGACATAGAACTATGAAAAAATGTGAAAGTTACATAATTAAAACCTAAATTGGACCAGATTTATTTAATTTTCATGACAGATCACAGTAAAATGTGAATGAAATATGAACATATGAAGATATTGATTTGAAATCCACCTGAATTTAATAGCATCAATCAAAATTTTAGTGACTGACTTCTTGGAAAACAAGAAAAATTTAAATATCTATGCCACAAAATTGACACTAAATACCTGAGCAACCAAATGGGACAAAGAGTCTAACAGCAGTATTATGAAAAGAAAGAAAGAAAAGTAGTAGTATTTTTACTACTAGTATTTTCATTGTGATCAACACTACACAGAATTAAATACTGAGAAGTTGGGACTGTCTGCCTATATTGTGGAGTAATAGTAGGGGGGTGGGGGGTTCGGGACTGATTTGGCCCCTACCAATATTGTGGGAGTATCGTGTGTGTTTAGGGGCTGGGGGTTCGGGGCTGATTTGGCCCCTACCAATATTGTGGGAGTATCGTGTGTGTTTAGGGGCTGGGGGTTCGGGACTGATTTGGCCCCTACCAATATTGTGGGAGTATCGTGTGTGTTTAGGGGCTGGGGGTCCGGGGCTGATTTGGCCCCTACCAATATTGTGGGAGTATCGTGTGTGTTTAGGGGCTGGGGGTCCGGGACTGATTTGGCCCCTACCAATATTGTGGGAGTACCGTGTGTGTTTAGGGGCTGGGGGTGGGGGGTTCGGGGCTGATTTAGTCTCTACCAAGCTTTTAAACAAACCTATGCCCTTGCACAATATTAATCAACAACTGTAAACCTTGTGTAATTAAGACTTGCTATCTGTCCAACCCAGGTAAGATTATCCTTAACCATTGTGTATGATTCTCTGGGGTGTTTCTTCTTCAAGAAGTGCTGGAAATTTTGTTGCAATCAAGGAAAAGACAGACAAAGCCAACCACAGGCAAATCCTGTGTTTCATTTAAAACAAATAAAATGTTTCTACATCATTAAAGCAATAAGGTGTTGCAAAAGCTTCCACACAAATTCTGCACCTAATTTCCTTCACTGGTTAATCTTACAAAAACGTGATGATTATAAGGCCCAGCTGCAGATATGGGTAAGGAAAATATGGTGATTTTGTTAACAGAAACTTTGCCATATATTGCTCATAATCATTTTGTTATGTATGCCCTTTTTAACCTGGTGTAAGGTAACTGCCATCTCAAATTTTAGCCAAATACTTTAATGATTTTCATAATTACAGTAATTAATGGCAGATTCTCCTTTCTGCTCAATGACTAAAACGTTATATGCCTTCCATGTTACTACATGTAACTGCAAAATTCCCCGATGGTCACCCACAGTTTGAAACTGTTAACATATTCTGGAAATGAAATCTGTATGTTCGTCTTGTTTCAAGCATGCAGTAGTGCTTAATTTAAAAATGACCAGTAATATCGGATCAGCTCTCTAGGCATATTTTATGGTACTGACAAGTAAATACTTATGTTTTATATTGAATTTGTCTGATTTTATTCTGATCATTTCAGTGGATCAGTGGATTGCAGCATTTCTGTATTATTAATATGGTGAAACTCAACAGGCCCAGATGCCTCTGATGTGAATGATATTCGATTTCTTGCATAATCAGTGTTTCATTAATCATGAATGCCGTTCCTCCCAAGTCACTCTTCGGTTAAAAGTAATTTTGCTTTATTTCATATAATGGATGGTAACTTGATAAAAACACATGTGGGCATTAAGCATTAACTTTAGCTTTCATTTTTTAGACAGCGTAGCTCATCTATTTTTCCATTTCATTGAGAAAGTTCTGCATAACTTGTAGAATTAAAAGACACAGATCACAGAAAAAGGGGTAAATAATGTGTTATGACAGTGAATACATACTTCAGCACTTACACGTGTTGTATAACTTTACTATACTGTAATATACTATAGATTTCTTCTTTCCCCTTAAATAAAATAGAAAATGTTGGAGTTTTTCACCTATGTTTTCGTTATAGTATAAATATTAATTAATTAAATAATACAAATAAGTTTTTTAAAGCAAGTGGGAACGGTGGTTAAGTGCCTGTAAAATATATTCAGACTGGTAATTAGTTGAATCACGACAGAGAACTGAATGACTCATTTCATTATGCTTCACAGCTAATTTTTTCAGTTCACAGCTAATTTTTTTTTAGCTGTTGGTCAGTAGAAAAAAACCTTGGTGTATAGTAATATGGTGAAGCTCATATTGTTTTTATATTTATTTTATTTAAATTTATTTTACATTATGCAAATAAAGTATATGCGGAGACCGCTTTGAAATTATGGCGTAAATGAATGCTGACGAAAGGCGTACTCATCAATCAGGAACAGAATGTGTAGAAACAAAATCAGCATTATCAGTATTATCAAATTCTAAATAAATGTGTTTTTTGGCAATATCGTTTTACCCATCTGTAATATTTCCAAATAACCGTCTAAACGTGTAGCTTATGTTTTACCGTTAGATGTTTTTCGATGCTAAATGTAGCACCCCAGATATCATATATTTTTTAATGAGAAGCAAGGTATCATGATAAATACTACAAAACACATACTTCCGAACGCTGCTCCACCCTCGGTGGCCAGCCACCTTTATAAATACTTTGAATATACCACACCTGCCATATCACTTTTGTGAAACAAGTAACTGTTTGTGTCACTGACATGGTAAAACGGTAACAAAAGGGTTGCTATTTACATAAAATTTGATTTATTTGCCCTTCTGACAATTTTACTTCAAGTTTGGTTTGATATTCGACTGCCACAGGGCAAGGAGGCAAACTGTCCACCTTGATTCATTTACTGAAGACACAAGGTGACAAGGTCATCGTTTATGGAACGTTTTGTACTTGTGATCAAAAGGAGTGCAGTGCACACTGAGGTCTGTAGATTTAAACCACGTAGAAAAATGTTGCCACTTAAGTACAAAGAGAAAAACATTATTTGTATAAATCAGTTATTTTAGAGCAGAAAACTTTAGAAACGTCTGCTTGCTTCCATCGAAAGTTCCATCTTTTTTCTGACTCTCTCCTCTTCACCTCCTGTACTTTTTGGTCTTGTTCAAATAGTATGCATATTAATTGTTTGATTATTACCAACAAGAACGTAACCTATTTGCACTTTTCCTTTTTATATTTCATCAGTATTCAGCTAATGCTCTTTACAAAGCATGGAATAACATCTTTAATGGTTGTGCATGTTTGAGGTCATTTGGAGTGAACTTGTGCCGGTCTGGAATGGGTAGATATAATGGGACTATTGTTTCCAATTTGCAAATATTCACATTCTGAACCAGTTCTAATGAATGGATTTGCCTCATAAATTGTGGATTGGGTGTTCTAGGAGTTCATTATACTGTTCAGTGCATACACTTAAATGTTGTGAAATAATAGTTGGAATGGGTCCTTTCATAAATTCCTTCTGTCTATGCATTTAGACTTCTTATCATTATATTTGTCATTGTCACATAGAAGAGAAATATTACTGTTTAGAAAATTAAGCCTTTTTCAACTAGAATATGATTTTACCTAGAATCAGGTGCTTATTGCATGGAAAGGCAGTATACTTTTTTACACTGTCACCTTCACACTTGTGCAAACTGTGGGGGAGGTAATTCAGTTAGGAAGACACCTCTGAGCTGAATTTTGCACTGGCTCCCAATCGTGTGATTCAGAATGCTAATTTGATTTTTATTACATTACATTAAAGGAAAAAATGCTCAGTACAAACGATCAGTGGAAATTTTTCAAACAATAACAATAATTTTAGTATTAATGAATGAAGATTATATTTCCTGTCAAATACATTGCAATGACAGATAAAGCTGAAGGTGACACAAATGTCCTATTCGTAATAAATATGCTTTGTCAATATATGACACCCCGTAATCCTCAGTACATATCTTTGCTGGTTATTGTATTTTATTTTCATTGCATAGTAGAATTTTATATTTTATTTAATACGTGAATCTAAAATAGTAACAAAACTGTTAGTGACTGTGATGTTTCAGATTCAGTGGACAGTTCTATACTCAAGGAAAAAATAAATTAAAAAAATATTACCACAAAGCAATATTTGCATGCTAGATAAAAATTTAAACAAATGGAAATAAGCTGCATGGATTTTCTTTGACACACAGGGGATCTCCTTTATGAATCACTACAGTGCCAAAATCCTTGTGTTGATGCTGTTTATAGGCTAAGGAAATTATTCTGAGTGAGAATTCTTGTTGACAACACATATTCTCCACCAGATAAAAGTGGAATCTCTGCATCAACATATCTTTATTGACTTGCAGCTAAGCAAAACACTAAAATTCTTTTATAATTCATGCAAAGGTCAAAATATACATAACGAAGCTGTTATTAGCCATGCGGTAATGCGGTATTTGTCGAGTTCCAGCCACATTTATTCTGACCTATTCTGCCCTTAGCTTTATGAATAACTCTTCTTCAGTGTCACTATATTTACAGACATTAACACAGTAAAATTCTCCAGGAATGTTAAACAGTCATTTGCTTAGAATTCAATAAATATTTTTTTTGCTTTCAAGATGCTGTACATTGAGACAATCATAGAAGATCATAGATTTTTCATAATTGTTTTTGCATACTGTGATTTAAATATAAATCAGAACTTATTTAAACTAAATTATAATTCTATCTATCTATCTATCTATCTATCTATCTATCTTTCTATCTGTCGGTCTGTCTTGGATCTTCATCTTTCCTTGCAGTATTTTTGAATATGTTTTAAAAAATATAATTTCAGTCACAAAAACAGCATGCATGAATTCTGGCAGTATATTTGAAGTGGTTACTCTTAAATGAAGGCTAAAGAGGAATTTAGACTTTGACAACTGAGAATCTGTGACTTCCTCTATTCAGTAGGGTCATTATGGATTCTGGATTAAAGAGAATAATGAGTTTACTCAGGTATTTAAATAAAGTAATAATTTGTCAGAGGTAACAATCTGAAGCCGATAAAATATAATTGTCAGTGAATAAAGAAAGCTGAAGCAGGTCAGAGAAAAAAGAACACCTAATTTCTATATAAAAATGACTTGTACACTAAAATATCCACTCTTAGGGAATGAGGAATCAGAACAGGAACTGCAAATTATACGGGGGAAAAAATATATATATATGTGTGTGTGTGTGTGTGTATATATATATATATATATACACACACACACACACATACCAAATGTGTGGGGACCATTTTTTCGATCCCCACAAGGGGAAACTCAATTTTATTAAAATTTGTGCATGCAATAAAACAGTAAACATGTCAAAAGGTTTGTATTTAGTTTGGATACTTATGGTTAAGGTAGGGAGTCATCACAGTTGGGATTAGGGTTATGCCCACAGAAATGAATGGAGAATCCCGATAAAGATATGAATACAAATGTGTATGTGTGTGTATCTGTATGAATGTGTGTCTGTGTGTGTCTGTTCATGTGTTTGTCTGTGTGTGTCTGTTCATGTGTTTGTCTGTGTGTGTGTGTATGTGTGTAAACTTTAACGTGTGAGTTTCCAGTTTTATATCAATTACATTTTCATGAACAACAACAACAATACATACAGACTCATCTATCACTGTGGTCTTGGGAAAGGATGGAATTATGAAAATAACGTATTAAAGTAATTTTTGGACCTGTGTCATCTTATATGCAGTTATTATTCCCACAATTTGTTTTTATTTTACTTGTGTAAATGTAATGTCTTTTAATTTTTGTGTCTTTTCAAAAGTGTGTGCATTTAATGTAACATAAAGCAAATGTCAGTCTTCCTTACCTCAATTTCTTTTGGTGTTGATTTTCACTGCCATTTGGTGATAAAACATTTTAACAAAATCACAAGTTCTGAATTTCCTATCACTTTCTCCACAGTGAAAATCTTATGTAACAAGAACATCAAAGTGACAAGGATTTATTGCAGAAAGTATGCATCTGGAAAAATGCACTTAAACTAAATTACTCAGGTAACCATTAAAGAATTGTATGCCAGTCACAAAACCGTCAGAAAGTGACCAATATTTTCCTCTAGCTAAGGGCTGTAGTTTAAAAGATGTGATGTATGTAACATTGCCTCCTGTCCGGTGTTCAGACTCCGCATTCAGAAGAAAAAGAGGCAACATTAATGCTTTGACAATTAAACTGATAATAACCACAACTTTCCATACATCAGAAGTTTCAGCTTTTAGCTACATACAAGAGCCATTCTAGGGCATGTACTAAATTTTGATCATGAAAAAAGTTCATGAAATAAGTTGAAATACATTGTGATACTTGTGACGGAAAGATGTCATCAGTACCAGAGTCCTTGGCTCATGCAAGGCCTATAACCTTTGAAATACATTAGCCATGCATTTTTGAAATATTTTTTTAACAATCTGGGGCTTTGGTAATGAATTCAACCAGGGAGCACATTTGGAGACACATTTTGAGCAGAGTAGGTATATGTAATTCAGACATCCCATTCTTACATAGCTCATAATAATTGGGCTATTCACAGAATCTGTTTAACATGTTTCTGCAATTAACTCAGAAATAGTGCCATTTTTTTGCATGTAATATTATGTAAGGTGATGTAAGTCAAGACTAGCCTGATATTAAACTATCCAGAGCTATAGAGGAGCATGAAATTAATTGTCACAAGTGCAAGTTGTCTCACAGAAATAAATTTTTCCATTATGGGTCAGACAATAAATCCTGATAAGGTATGACTGTCTTTGTGTGACATCATCAACTGATTCTTTTTTTGCCAGAAACACAGCATACTGAGATGAATAAATAAATGTGAAAAACAACATTCTACAGAATTTCTGATGTAGCAGTTTTCAAACTGGTTTCTATTTTTGATAGAGGAGATGACATTTTTCCAAATTTAATACATACTGGTAAATAATCCATAAACATCTTATGTGTATTAATAAAAAGATTTCTTGAAGTTATCTTCTGAGTGCTTGGGGCAAATTTGTGTATAAGTTATTGCCATGTTTAGCGATATGCTGATTAATATTAATATATAAGTTTTGCTTTTTAGTATTGTGCTTAATATCTAATTGGGCACCCAGTTCTAAATGGCTAGCAAATATGTAAATTAAGTTTTTCTTTTTGTTGAACAGAAGCTGTTAATAAATCAAATGTCACATATGTATGTATATTTTATTTACCTGTAACCTGTTATCAATTTCCTTTGTGTGGTACGTTGTCACAAATTAGTGCAATTCATGTTTTATGTAAATGTACAAAGAATATTAAATTATATTCTATTGTTTTGTTGTAAATTTTGTTCTGTTAACATAATAGTTTCTGAAAATAATTCTTCAATGATATTACATTGTGACCTGATATTGAGAAAGTTCAAAATAAATTAATCTTTGACAGCATTTGACACGTTCCCTGGGCTCCTTTATACATATTCACAAATACTTCATGGAATTTAATTTTATTTTCAGAGCTTAAAAGTTAAGACCAGGCGTGTAAATCATATGCTTCAACTTTGCTTTTATTCAAATCCAGTGTTATCTGAGCTATATTTAAATACAAGTGGAAGCAGATTATAGTGATCACGGTTATAGTGATTAACCGCTTATATGGATCAAAAACCTGGGTAAGAATCATCCCTGTACAAATACTGTTTAAATTTGCTTATACCAATCAAGTAGTCTGCTTACAGTGTTCATTTTGGGTCTTATTAAACATGAGAACATATGGGAAAAAACTAAAACTGCGATTTTTTTATTTTTTATTTTTATTTTTTAACTTTACTTGCGGCAACTTGTATGCTTCTGGTTAGTTACCTTAGGCTAATGCGTGCACAGAAAACATGACGGGAAAAAGAAAGTCATTTAATTATCTTAATTACGAATACAGACTCATCAAAGCTTATGATCAATCGCCAAAAACGAGCCACCGAGATGCAGCACCGAAACTACAAAAGCGCTTTGTTACAATATACGTTATGAAAATGCGTTGTATAAATACAACTGAATTATGTGCAGTACTGCACGTACTGTATTATAGCATATTTGAATAATACATACTTCAGTAATTTAACTTGTACAATACTGCAATTTGAAAACCCTTTGAAACAGCTGTACTGTATTTTGAAATCGTCAATAAAATTAAGTAAATAGCGACTGACAGAACTGGAATCGCGGAAGCAGGAGCAGAGAGACGAGGGATCAGAACGAGGGATTTATTGCAGAGCAAGGACAAGGCGAGGCACACAAAACGGACTTCAATGACCGAACTGCTGAAAACATACCTAACGCAGACTTAAATACATAAGACTAATGACAACAACAAGAAACAGCTGGTAAACACGGGGAATCCACACGGGGTGAACAAGGGGGCGTGGCACACCGGAGGAGCGGACGACTGGGTCATGACAGCAACGCCGTCCATTTTATTACCTTATATTCATGTGATAAATATACAAATGTCAATTAGATGGTAATCGTTTGTAATGATCATCCGTATATCGTGATCAATTTCACCTAGACAGACATGACCACTATAAGCCGCTTCCACTGTATATAAATATATGCATAATTAAAGAGTTTTTTTTTTAATGACTGCCTCAGCATTTCATTGCGTGAGTGGGTATGTAACATAAAGACATCATGGGGATCTCAGTCACTTAAGATGAGAAGGCTGATATATGGGATCAACGCAAGCCTGCAGGACTCAAGAGAAGGAAGGAAAAAGCAATTTTTAGGTTCTGCGGGTTAGGACCTTGATCAGAAAGCCTGCAGCTGAAATTTCCTGGCTGGAAGGGTGATGGCTGTGCTTAGCTCTCAAACATGGTCCTGACCGCAGCTCTTACCGTGTGGATGCTGGATGTTGGTTGACCCTCACTTATAGCACAAAAGCTTGCACTCACCTGCATATGTTACCTTGACCCCTGGGATCCCCCACCTGGGCTGGCACCATAAATCTGAAGAAATATGGGTGCTGACTTGGGGGGGTCAATGATAAGCTTTGGAGCCCCTCTGAATCTGCCGGGTTTCCATGCCCCTCCAGTGCCCCAGCATGTAGAGCTACATGTGACACATGAAAAGTTTCCCCAGTTTGGATGAATCAACTATCACTGTATAAAATGGGAAAAAGCAAAGATGAAGTTATTGTTTCTGGGAATGGATTAGTCAGGATTCAGGAGGCAGGGCAGGGATTTCATCCAGTGAGGTACAGTAACTCAGTGCTTTCAGTATTTGTGGCTCAGTTCCTCCACAACAAATACAAATTCTACCTTTGCCAAACACTGACCCCTTGCATCATGGAAATTTTCAGCCATCCAAGAAACCTACTGGAAAGTGGAAGTAGCACTGGAGAACTCAGGGCTTCCTGTCAAATTCAGGGCCTAGATTTACAAATATATCAGGAACCCTCTGCACTTTCTTGGTCTGAGAAGTTCTTAGGATAAGAGTGTGGGGCTTGGAGTGAGTGGAATACTATTATGTTCACATCTCTTAGGTGTTCCTTTGAAGTATCTATCACAAGCCGGTTCGGCGTTGCATTATATGTGAAGAAAAATAGATTGATGCTCTTTCACTAAACCTCAATGAAGAATCGGAAATCCTAACTTGTGCTTTTTCCTTTATTTGTAAAGCTAAGTCTGGTATGTTGACAGTGGAAAAAATATAATAAAGCTGTTCATATATTTCTGTCTGTCTGTGAGCGCATATTATATCATATAATTTCTTCAGATGAAACTGGCTGAATGTAAATAGAGACTATTATTGTAGTTCTAGAAGTCAAACCAAGTCAATGCCTGCCCAGCTGCATTTAGCCGTGTTTATTAAAAGCACACAAGAGGGTGTGATACACTATATGGACAAAGGTATTGAGACACCTGGCCATTACACCTACAGGAACCTTTATGACATCCCATTCTAAATCCATTATCATTATGGAGTTGGTCGACCCTTTGCAAAACTTTTCTGGGAACCCTTTCTACAGGATTTTGGAGTGTGTCTGCGGGAATTCTTGCCCATTCATCCATAAGAGCATTTGTGAGGTCAGGCACTGATGTTGGATGTGAAGGTTTGGCTTGTAATTTCCATTCTAGTTCATCCCAGAAGTGTTCAATGAGGTCAGGGCTCTGTGTGGGCCAGTCAGTTTCTTCCCCGCCAAATTCATCCAACCATGTCTTTATGGACCTTGCTTTGTGTACTGGGGTACCGTCATGCTAGAACAGAAAGCGTCTTCCCCAAACTGTTCTCACAAAGTTGGAAGCATAAAATTGTCCAAAATGTATGCTGAACCATTAAGAGTTCTCTGCACAGGAACTAAGGGGCTTAGTCCAATCCTGAAAAACAACACTGTGTATCATTATTCCTCCTCCAACATGCCATAAAAATTTGGCACAATGTAGTCAAGCAGGTAATGTTCTCCTGGCATCCCCCAATCCCAGACTCGTTCATAAGACTGCCAGACAGAGAAGGGTGATTCGTCACTCCAAAGAGCATGTTTCCACTGCTCCAGAGTCCAGTGGCGGCGTGCTTTACACCACTCCATCCGACGGTTGGCATTGCACTTGGTGATGTCAGGCTTGCGTGCAGCTGCTCGGCCATGGAAGCCCATTCCATGAAGATCCCAGCACCCAGTTCTTTGGCTGGGGTTAATGGCAGAGGGGGTTTGTACCTCTGCAGTTACTGAGTCAACAGAGCGTTGGTGACTTTTACACACTATGCGCCTCAGCATTCAGTGACCCAGCTCTGTTACTTTACATGGTCTGGCACTTCATGGCTGAGTTGCTGTAGTTCCTAAAAGTTTCCGCTTTGCAATGATACCACTTACAGTTGGTCATGGAATATCTAGCAGGAAAGAAATTTCACAAAGTGGCTTATTGCAAAGGTGGCATCCTATGACAGCACCATGCTTGAATTCACTGAGCTCTTCAGAATGACCCATTCTTCCACCAATGTTTGTAAACCTGACTGCATGGCTAGGTGCTTAATTTTATGCACCTGTGGCAATGGGTCTGAATGAAACACCTGAATTCAAAGTGTCCCAATACTTTTGCTTATATAGTGTAGGTAATATTTGTAGGGAAGTGCTGGTGTTGTGTCTTCAGTCATCGGTCGGGACACAAAGTCACAATTCCAGGACTTGCAGTTCATTGTCAGTTGATCTTGGCCTCTGATGCAGATAATAACCAGGTACGGGGAAGAGACATACAACACAGTGAATCATTGCAATAGGAACACATGAGGTACGTAAGAACACATTACAGGGGACACAATTTAAGGTGACCTAGACAGAAGATAAGACCTGAAAATAAAACACTAAAATGTTCCATTTCTTGGTTAGATTTAAATAACACTCTAAAGGCTGGCAGATTGTTCTATGCTCAAAAGAATTACCATTAACAGTTTGGTTGATGAGTCATTAGGAGACCTACAGACTGAAAGTGAGTGGCACCTTAAATACGCAGCCCTGGTAATTTGCACAATAAATCAAATCCCTGATGTTTCAATTACAAATTCAATAATGTCATTATATTTTCAATTGTACAATTATTGTTTTTCTTAATTTCACTCACTTTCAGTCAGTCGTCTCTCTATTGATCTTTTGTTTCTCTTCAAATGATTAAAAATATATTTGACATCCCATTAACATGAAGTGATTACCCCTTCTATAAGTTACCTTCTTACAAGCTGCCATGGTAACAGTCAGGAAGTCATTTAGAAGATTTTCAGAGGAGATTATTTTGATGCTGGAGAGTTAACTTGAAATAATTGGCCATTCTTCAAAGCAAAATACTGAATTAAAAAAAAAAACAACAACAGAAGAGAAACTTTGTAATTAGCGTAAGCTCTCAGTGGGTGGCAGGAGATGCTGAACCCCCTTCAACTCACATTTATCTTTAAGAAAATTAAATTTTCTTTGAAATACATTTATTGAGACATAGGCTGACCTTAGATGTCAGCTAAATTATCTGTGATTTAACAATAAAGTTTTCTAAATGTTTTTAATTTTTTTGTAATCCCTGGGTGGCAAATACATATGGTTTAGGAACAGGTCTGTTGCATCACAGATGCTTGCTCAATAGCGTAATACCTCAAAAGTCTCAAAGTTTCAAATGTTGCAGACACATTGGGTAGATTAAGCATTGGAAATGATCACATTTTGAGACAAAACTCACCAAAACAGATGAAATGTTACTTAGTGGCAGCAAAATGAAGGGTTACTCCAGAGGACACTTAACCTTGTGAACAGGATTACTCTGTTTGATATTATTACTCTATTTACTCTATTTGATTTTTGATGGATCATATTACCACTTCAGAAAAACATTATTTGGATGAAAATCAACACCTGATTTCATTTCGAGACAAATAACCCCTCAGTTGAAGCAGCGGTGTTATGTGTCAGCAGAGAATGGAAAGAATGGCTTACGTAGACAATTCGTTAAGGCAGTATAATTATTCCATGAATGTTTTTCATTGTATACGTCAGTGGATCTCAGACTGTGGGGAACGTGATGATTTTTGGAATATTCTAAAATTGATTCGTATTTTTTCCCCTCCAGTCGAGACGCCCAGCAACTGCTTGGGAAATTAATCATGGGCTACTCAGTGAGATTTATTGTGGGACCCCCCCGCATCACGTGCCAAATTCTATTGGTAGCAGTCTGGTAGCTAGTTGGCAAAATATATCATGGGGAGGCCCCCTTGTTCAGCAAAATTTTATCAGTACGATCCGTTGGTGAAATTTATCACGGAAAACCCCCTATGGTCTGGCAAATTTATCGTGTAACATTTATTGCCCTAGTCCTACTTAGCGGTGGCACATGAAAGAATAGACACAAGCACAGATACAGTGAGCCTGATTACAGTGCAACAAGTCATACACAGTTGGGCTTTTAATAAGGATTTTTTAGAGAGGAGGGGTGAGTGTGTAACACCCCCTCCCCCCCTTGGGGAATTTTATGGTGGAGGAACCCACCGCCAAGGTAGCCTGGCATTTGTAAAAATGAGATACCTCCTAAGTCTAGTGTAGAGAGCGAAAGCTTGTAGAGGGTGGGGGGATGTGGGAGTGGTGATTTGATGGAGAGGCTGGGGGGAGGTGGGAGGAGTTGAAGGGGGGATGGAGACGCTGCGGGGAGGGTGGAGAAGCTGCACGGGGTTATGGAGAAGCTGCGGGGAGGGT
>JABJVO010000039.1:4887052-4904092 GCA_026770805.1 Boulengeromyrus knoepffleri
GGCAATTTAACCCAGACTACCTTAAATCCAACAAGTTATCCAGCTAAGCAAGAAATCCTGCTTTGAGGAACACCCCCTGTACGCAAGTCATTGGGTTTTTTTCTTTTTATTTTTGCTATTATCACGTCCACCTGACCCTCCAGCCCCTCCCTGGTTTGGCCCTAACAAGTCCCACCCGTTACTCATTAGTCTTTCCTTTCATTCCAGCCCCTGTGTTAATCTCTCCAGCTGCCTCTCATTTGCTCTCTCATCAGACTGGTATCAAAGTGCTTCCCAGTCCTGTGTTCCTGTTATTAATATTGCTTCAGTCTGCCTGTGGGCGGCCCTGTTAGGATCCCTTTTGATCTGGTTTCTTTCTGATTGTCTGTTTGTTTGGTTTTACTTTGATAAAACTCCTTTTGCTTTTGCCCAAAATGCCTTTTCCCCAAGTCTGTCTTCCATCACAGTTTGCCATTTTGGAAGATGGATGCGTGGCAAAAGATGAAGAGTTTCACCTAAAGGTTGCTGGGTTCCATCAAAGGTCTGTGCAGAGTTTTGCTGTTTAAATGTGCTTCCCCTGAATATGTTTCCCCTTTGCAGAGACAGACGGCTTGGGCTGAATGGGGTGTCTTGCGTTGCCTTTACTTTTCATATCCTTTCCTGATGTAATAAATATGAAAAAAACATCATCCTGAAAAAAAGTATCATTTTAGAAATATTTTATTCCTTTTTAAGGGAAGTGTTGCTAAACTTTACCTGAAAACACTTTGTCAAAAACATGATTTCTTAGACGACCTTGAAAAGATGGCATCCAGTCTGACGGGCCTTTAGATTGGCATTATTATTATTATTTTTTCTTTTTCAAATAATTTAAAGTGAGAAATTCATAGGAAAGCTTTTTGGGTCAAGTTTAAATGCACATAGAATTATCGCATGTAAGGGTATCATTAATTCCATACAAATGGTAATATCTACAAAATTCACATAGAAAAATAAATTAAATGAGTGAATTCCAAATTTCAAAAATGATCCATAATTAATATAATCTGAGTAATTATTAACTTGTATTTTCTGTGTTGATATTTAAAAAGCAACAGTATTACATTTTTTCTAAGCCACAGTTATAAAACAGATTTTCCAGACATTAGTTGTGCAACTAATATTGGATAGCGTATGAACGTTAATAGGGAGTTTAAATGAATTTCAGTCTTGAAGATCATACGCCACATGGGAATTCTTGGTGGACGATATTGCCATTGTGGCTGAAGAACGACATTCTTGATGTTTGACCCATAACACCAGACTGAGCGCCTAGCAGACTTCAGAGATGACTCAGAGAATCAATTCCTTCACCCCCAATTCGTTGTGTATTGTTTTCCAAAACTCGATGAACAGGCTCCAGCTCCAGGAAACGCCAGATACCACAGAAACATAAATATTATACGGATTTCTTTAAATCTAAAAATATACATCTCTCCTTTGAACTAAATGTTTTCACAAATCCAAGTGTTAGGGAAAGCTCACAGCCAGAAAGACCCACTTAAGAACCTCCGAGCTGACCTCTTCACCAGCGATTTCCTTTTTCACAGAAGAAAAAGTTGGATGAGAAAAATTCACATTTGCAAAGTATGGCAGTCTGAGACATATCTTGCCCTGTCTAGTAAAATATACATCAAAAAGAGGTATACAGTAAAATACCATTATAACGGACTTCAAGAGACCTGGCAAAACAGTCTGTTATATCCAGAGTTGCTGTATGCCCAGAACACAACTACAGGACACCATTTACTCATGCCACACCCCAGCAGACACACTTGTGGTGTAGATTATTATATTGTACATGTAGTAATCCAACTTTACCTGACCAGATGCGTGACTATTAATAATCCCGACTACGTACGTAACACCAGCACGCCACGTGCCTTGTAGGTGGAGCCTGCATGTCTGTTATAGCTAAAAGTGGCCCTGGGGACCAAATTGTCGGTCTGTTCTAAGTGAAATTCCGTTATATGTCAGTCCGCTATACCCAAAGCTTTTTCTGCAAGTTCTTTAGGGCGCACGGCCGGGAGCAGCGGACCTCGTCCTTTATAGATGATATTCCGTTATAAGCGAGTCCACTATAACGGGATTATACTGTAGTACAGTTGGGTAAAATTGACGAAAAGCACAGGTATAGCTAATATAATAGTAATATTACCGTCTGTCTGTATGTGTGGATGGGTTCAAGAATCCAATGAAGATATTCTGTTATATTCTATTTTAATGTCTATTTACAAGATAAAAGAAAAAATACTTAAGTTACATCAATTTACAATTACATAAGGTAATATTATAGAAAAGTAATTTCAAGCATGGCATTGTGGCCTATTTGCATGTGTCTGTGAGGCCCCCTCTGAGTATGAGGGGGTATTTTGCAATTTTGTAATATTCTTTCAAAAATACCATATGCATTACTCACAGCAATGAAAATATGTCAAGGTTTTATGTGGACAGCAATTTTTTGGTTACAGAATTATATTATATATTAGGGCCACTTCTAATAGGTGATTGGATATTTTTTCTCTTCCCTTTCCTTTATTGACCTGGATTTTAGGCCATTTACTTTGTAGACTACTTGGGGAAAAAAGGCCATTCAGGAATAACAGCCTCTAAATTTAACTTAGAAAGAGGTACATTTATTTAATGAGCTGGCTTTGTGATCCAAAAAGCACAATGAACCCTACAAGTGTTATGCCTTCATCGTGACCTTTTTAGAGTGCAAGTTATAAACTTTGAACCTGTTACTAATCACATTGATTTCTTAATGTTTCATAAGCAGTGTCATGTTATGCATGTTTATCATCATTGTGGACTATTTATGGAGAGAAACTCTCCATTTTTTTTACAAAAGCTTTTTGTATTTGGTGCTATATGCCTCCTATTTTTAATGAACAATTTTGTCACAATATATTAAATAAAAATACCAACCTATTCATGACTTCAGAAGCTATATACCTGTTCTTGAAAGGGCTAATTGGATATTAATACTTGTAACAAACTACCAATATACACTATGTAATAACTATTAGTGACTAAGCAACTCGGTAGCTTCATAAGATACCTTAATTCAAGTAACTGAGTATGGATATGAGTAATATTTAAAATGTATAAATGTTTTATGATCAGCAATTTGAAATGCCATTTAGCGGATCTCCCATCCCTGTTTGTTCCTGTGGTCTTGTCCCTGACTGATGTTTAGATTGGCCTGATTGCTCTGTGCTCACACGCGGGACATGACACTGATTTTGAGAATTATTTCCATTTCATCTGTAACTGAGCTCTCTGACTTACCCTCTAAATGTGTCGCTGAGAGAGATATATTTCTGGTATTTCATACGTTGCATTATTCACAGATTTTGGGAATTAAATTAGGTGGCTGCAAATATTCATGGAACCCGTAGCAAACTTTTTATAATGGTGAATATGAAATTCACTATGCAGGTATAAAGCACTGCATAAAGAGCACTAAAATCAATCTTTGTTAATGCTGCATATTCTGTCCGCCGGAGAGAGATGTAACTTCCATTATAAATTATGGTTTGAGCAAATTGCCGCAGATCATGGCACCTCACTCACTCTAGAGGTGATAATCCTTATGACTATGAGTGTCTACATAAGCAGTCGGCTTTGTGCATTTTGTTCAATGTTTTCCAGATGATGAATGGATAGAAATTCAGTATTAGGATTCAATTAATTTAGTGTGCAATGTTTGCAGTACGCCACAGAAATTTTGTTCTCGTTTAGTATGTAGTTCTTATCGTTACATTTTTTTCTCAATTTGCTTTGCAGCATTTCTCAAATGACAATCGACATTTGCAAAACAACAAGTGTAATCCCCACATCATAATGTCACTTCTGTACAGCAGAACATCATTTCTCATTGTTTCTCACAAATATCCAGATGTTTTAGTACAAATATGCAAATGGTTTTGTACAATTGTCATCATTTGGTACAATTTTCAGTTACATTAGTCTTGTTGGTAAAAATAGATGATGTAGTTTCCCATTGTAATAATTATACACCCAAAATTACATATGTGTGTGATCATCATGTTAGTCACCACAAGCAAAACAGTTAACCAAGCTAAAAATGATTTAAAAATATATTCTATAAATTGCAGTGATATGCCATTGTTGTGTGTTTGCTTCTCTCCGTACATGATTTTGTTGCCCTTTTGTTGTTCTTGTATTGCCATGTTGCTATTTTTATTTTACAGTGCTGTGTGACTGTTTTGTTTGCTATTGTACTGTATCCTGAGATCTGAAGAAGTTACATGCGCATGCGAATGCTTCCCCTTGCCAGTGAGCTTTACATACTGTATTGTAGAGCCTTGCAGTGTTGAAACTGGTGTCTGACATGAATAAGTAAGTTTGCTAAAGAAAAATGATCAGTTAGTGACACTAAGAAAGTGGGAACCGACTATCACTTCAATCAGTTGTGGACTTCAGGCGTTTGCAGCGAAACCCTCGTGTTGAGCTGTATTCATGAACTGTTTTGAGAAATGCACTTATAGTCTTGAGAATGTTAAGTATGTTTCATGAAATTTGTCAAAGCAATCGGGGGAAACTGTAATATGCTGTATATGTGAAGGTACATACACACCCCAACAAAACGTAGAAACGTCTAACTGCATGTCTTTGGACCACAGAGAGAACCTGGAATGCCTGGAAAACAGCGTGAAGCACTGAGCACATACCGCATCCACACACGTAAAGCTGAAGCTGCTTACCAGTTTTATGGTACAAGATGCACTTTTTCTTAATCAAATGGAATAGTTATCATTTTTATTCCTGACCGCATTGATTGATCCCACTTTCCATCATACGTGAGGACAGGGGTTTTCTTATAACCATTAGTTCTCTGTTTCAAATGAAATACAAAAGCAAGACTTTGAATGGGAACAAACCAGACGGCAGAAAGAGACCAAAGGACAGGCCAGTTTGTCGTTTCCTGTACTGGCATCTTCTAAGAAACTGCTGTGTCTCTGGATCACATACGACCTGAAGCACTGCAAAATTCTACGTCCAAATGCACTAACTGCACCTGAAATCCAATTATTTCTACTGCTATGTTGATAAACATATGCAAAGAAAACAGAAAATAAAGAAATTCTTAATGGAATCTTTTAGTTATTCTGGCAATCATAGACGATAGCATGGTTATAATTTATGGTGGTGGGGGGGGGCTGGCAGGACCTGTAATCACTCATATGTATTATAAACTGCTTGTGGGTCCTGGCATGAACGGGAATCCCAAACTCAGCACAGGTGTCCAGCTTACCGGACTGCGGCGCCCCCCCATGACCCTGTGCTGAGTTTGGAAGATGAGTAATTGGATCAAATCCTTGACATGTATAAAGTAAAGTTTTCTCAGGGGAAGAATTTTAAGAAAACATCTATGAGCCTGATTTTATAAAAGGCTTGTTTTTTCACAACAGTATTTACTATATGCGCCATGTAATAACGAAGCTAATCAAGAGACAACGACATTAATAGCATATAAAATGAGTCCTTTTGCCCAAGTCTCTCTGTTACCTGGGCCTGTGCTGCCTGATTAAGGCTACAATCTGTATTCTACTTAAAGAAAATTACAATCCAAGAGAATCTGTAGTGGGACATGGATCTTTGGAGGTTTTTTCTGGTTTTACTCAATTATTACCGAATGGTTAGCTGATTCTAATTCAGACATAGTAAAGAATAATAAAATGAAAACGCAGCCAACTTTGGGACTCAGGGAAGGGTGAAACAAGCCCATCACAGGGCATACTCGTGCACAAACTCACCAACATACTGTGGACAAAACATCCTGAATGGGACATAAGACCATCACAGGACATACTCGTGCACAAACTCACCAACATACTGTGGACAAGACATCCTGAGTGGGACATAAGACCATCACAGGACATACTCGTGCACAAACTCACCAACATACTGTGGACAAGACATCCTGAATGGGACGCAAGCCCATCACAGGGCATACTCGTGCACAAACTCACCAACATACTATGGACAAGGCATCCTCAATGGGACGCAAGACCATCACAGGGCATACTCGTGCACAAACTCACCAACATACTATGGACAAGGCATCCTCAATGGGACGCAAGCCCATCACAGGGCATACCTGTGCACAAACTCACCAACATACTATGGACAATTTAAAGACACCAGTTTACCTAAATGTAAGTGTGTCTTTTGAGTATGGGAAGGAACATGTGACAGATGGAGACCATGAAAACTCCACACGTGAGAGAGGGGCAACTGTGGGACAACTGAGCCACACTACCGACTGAACCAAGGATTTTAGTGACATGCAAATTAAATCCACGGCATAGCTTTGCATATATTATGCTTTGGTGACAAAGCTGATTCAGCATATATTTACTCGTGTAATATTTCACCATTCTTTGTAGAAACAGCCCAAAGATGATCTTAGACACATTCAATTTGGAAGTATTGTTTTTCCAACTCAGAAATGAGCAATTACGTCCCTTTGGGTTGAGTTTATTTCAGTATGTGATTAACCTAGAAAATGTAAAAATATTTTAAATTGTCCTTCTAAATTTAGTCACCGTTAAGGGTTAGTAATTTGAGCAGATATTGAGAGCAGTTAAATCTTTTTAAGGCCTTTGGAGGCTCTGTTCATTGTGCTCTAGAATTCAGGTTCTGATTTCTTTGTGAAATGTATTTGATGGAAAGTTAAGTATAATTCTCAACTCACTAAGTTGTTTTATGAGTTTTGGCTTTTGATTTTTCCCATGACGTTATATAAAGACATCACACTCACCACAGGTGAAATACGATGTCCAATTTGTAACACAGAAAAACCATAATCATGAACATCTGAGCCTCCCATTCTCTTATTTTTATATGCATTTTCAAGAACAATTTCCAGTAATATATGCACACTTGAATGTGGGAGTTTATGCAGGAAAACAGTCAATAAAATAAACTATGCAATGAGTGAATTTTTATTTATGGATGCATGTGAGTGTCTATGTATGCATGCATGGATGGATGGATCTATATGTTGTAAAAATGTTTGTTGCAAAAAATATATATATATAATTACTTTATGGTTGTATTTTTGCTAACTTCAAAGCGCTGAATTATCACGGTCACCTGTGAGCCACAACCTTTTACAGCAACTCTCCTGCCTGTCTTTGAAGGATAAACTCCTGGCAACCAAAAGCCCCATTTATTTGATGAATGGGTAACAACTGCAAGCCGTACAGAGAAATGCTGGCAACAAAAGGGCATTATGCTAAGGACATGATGTCACCCCCATCTGTCAATCACAGGGTTGCGCATTAGCCTGATTTGATGAGAGCAGCCAGAATTTCTGTACATATTTAATATAGAGACTTGTTATAATGTCAGTAGTTAGTTTCCCCAGATCACATTACTTTAAATGCATGGGAAAAAGAGGATTACGACACACCCTCCCCCTATTCTGTATTGACTGCAGAGTAGATTCGGCTTAATTTCAACCCTCCTTTTATTCAAAGTCAGAGTTTGCCGTATGCAAGCATACTTGTAAAACATATAGTGAAATCATCGTTCTGGGAGGCTCTGTGGGGCATAAAATTAGAGAAATTATAATCTAAAAATATACAGAATCTAATGAAACAGGCTAAATATAAACATGAGTATCAAAAAATAAGACAAAAACACTTTATTCTAAACGATAGACAACAATTCTCACAATTATCACCTATCAGGAGGTGCTCGTGATGTCCCCAGCAGTGAGGAGCAGTCAGCAGACACGTCCCTGCAGGCTAAATCACTTTTCCATAGTAATACTTTGCTCTCGACAGACCCCTGATCACTTAATCAGCCACTGTGTCCCGATAGTCCGGCTGTCATTACCCTTCACTGAGCGCCAAGTCTGTTTTCTCTCTCCATTCCCCTTTTCATTGTGTTGTAGGTCCACCCCCCCAAATACAGTCTCCATCTCGTATGATTTTTTTTTCCATCCCAATTGAAACAGCTCTTATAGTAATGAACTGATTTGTCATGATTATTTTGTAGGATACTGCGTTTAACTGTCTTTTACTTTGAAGTAATTTTGACTTTGGTTTCTGATGTTTATAGTTATATATATATAACAATAAATGATTGATGCATGGATTATTTTAATTCAGATTATAACATTTTTTCTTGAATATTGCTACATGACAGGATAATGCGTTTGTAATATTCTGCCATATGCAATGTTCTGCCGTTGACAGAGTAAGGCTAGATGGCTATAAGTTGGTTAGACAATGGTGCTACAAACTTTCCAGAGTGTTGTATACCATATGTCTTGATTTTATAAAGGTGTGTATAAACAAATAAATGAATATTGCAACATTGTTAATAAGTTTATGCATTAGTTCAATATTTCCCAAATGTTTTCAATAGGTGTAGCTATTTTAGCAAGAATTTGCAGTTTATGAATAACCACCCATCCATCCATCCATCCATCCATCCATTTTTTGTACCCCCTTGTCCTATTCTGAGTTGCAGGAGTCCAGAGCCCATCCCAGCAGGGAATAACCCAGGGTGGGGTGCCAGCAGTTTTTGAAAATGTACTGTTTAAATATCTGTCTGCATTTGGGTTTTAAATGTTTTACATTCAGATTAATGATTGCAGTTCTGCTCGATTTGCTTTGCAGCATCTCTCAAACGATAGCATTTGCAAAACGAGGAGTGTAATCCCCACACCACAATGTCAGCTCTGCACATCAGAACACTTCTCATTGCATCACACAATCTTTTAGTAGATGTATGCAAATGGTTTTGTATGGTTGTTCATTTGGCACAATTTTCAGTTACATTAGTCTTATTGGTAAAAATAGATTATGTAGTTTTCCACTGTAATAATTATACACCCAAAACTATATATGTGTGTGATCATCATGTTAGTCATCACAAGCAAAACAGTTAACCAAGCTAAAAATGATTTAAAAATATATTCTATAAATTGCGGTGATATGCCATTGTTGTGTTTTTGCTTCTCTCCGTACATGATTTTGTTGCCCTTTTGTTGTTCTTGTATTGCCATGTTGCTATTTTTATGTTACAGTGCTGTGTGACTGTTTTGTGTGGCATTTTACTGTATCCTGAGATCTGAAGAAGTTACATGCGCATGCGAGTGCTTCCCCTTGCCAGTGAGCTTTACATACTGTAATGTAGAGCCTTGCAGTGTTGAAACTGGTGTCTGACATGAATAAGTAACAGTTTGCTAACGAAAAATTATCAGTCAGTGACAATGAGAAAGTGGGAACCAAATATTAAAAATTCTGGATCTAAGCAGCATACTTACACTGACATTTTGACAATATATCTAAGCTTTTTCATGCTCATGGTTAAAATAATGCTGGCTGTCCTTTTCATGTTCGTGACAATGACTAATTTACTGAAGGAATTATCTGCATTTGACACTTGCAGCTAAACCATAGTGTTGTGCTATATGCTCGTTATCTCTTTACAATGAGGCTCCCTTTTGCCACTTGTAAATGGTAGTAACTCATTAATAAAAAACTGAGTTATAACTTGTTTATAATTGTCTATTAATAATTTACAAAGCGTTACAACCTAATTAAGAACCAGATTATAAACCATTCATACACTCATTATATGGGCAGCCTTATTGTAAAGTGGCACCAAATGCTCTTAGTCTTGAGAATGTTAAGAACTTTTGGTTCCCCCACTTAGAGGTTTTAAAATTGTTTACTGTCAAATTGTTTATTTTGTCTCTTTTTTAACTTTGAGATCCTGTGATGTAAAGGGCACTATAAATAAAATGTATTATTTATAATAATAATAATAATAATAATAATAATAATAATAATAAGTATGTTTCATGAAATGTGCCAAACGAATCGAGAACCTGTAATGCATGCTGGAACCTGATTAATACGTCCTAGAATCTCAGTATTCTTTTGAATTGTGCCTGTAAAACAAAAAAAAATGTAAGCCAATTTAGAATAATTGAAAGCTTTCTCTGCCATTCTTAGAATGGGTCGTTGTGCAAATGAAACATTAGCAGCAGTTAAAAATGATATAATAAGCTGCTAAAAAAATAAGCAATTCTTCAATAGCAAATGAATCCAACAAGCATTGCTATTCTGGGAATTTGGTGCAAAATATTTCATTAAATTAAGTACATAACCATTCCATTCCATTCAGCTATCCTCACAGTGCTCCTGGGGTTTGGTGGAAAAAAACACTGTGAGGAACAGACAAGCAACAGGGTTTAGTGCTGGCGTCTGGGTGGACAGCTCTGGAACAAGATGTGCAGGGGAAGGACTTGAGCACGGAGGTTTGGCGAACACAGGAGGGACATTAATGTACCCTGGCCACCTCGCTATAAACAACAAACACCAAGACACGCGCAACAAGAGCTGCAGCCAACACAGGTGCAAAGTATCGGAGCTGCAAGGCTGAGCAGTAAGCAAATCTGATCTAAGGAAGAAGAGGAAAATGGAGTGGGTTGCCTGTGAACTGCAGAATAGCCCTCATTATTAACGGTTATGGACACTTATGAAACCATGGTGTTGGATGGATGAATGGATAGATAGATAGATAGATAGATAGATAGATAGATAGATAGATAGATAGATACTTTATTGATCACAAAGAAAATGTGCAATTATTTGTCCTAATAAGTATCTAATAACCACGTAACATTTAAACCAGAAAAATGTCTGGTATTATGCATCTTGATTTCTGACATTGCGTGACAATTTCAATGCAATTTCAATAATAAGGGTATTTAGAGCTTTTATATGCAATACATCTCTTGAAATGAGTCATCTCATCACTTGTTCATTGTGAATTATTAACACTAGGTGACATATATATACACATAATTAGGCATTAAGAGTGTTACAGTCAGTCAACGGTCATCTAGTGGTTGCATTTTAAATTCATGTTTTTAAGTTTGATAGAATTTAATTTGCAAGGAAATTAAGAAACTTCCACAGATTTTAAAGAACAAATGTATAGAATTCCCTTATGTTACACCACAGCAACAAAATCACCCAAGTGTAGCAGAATACCGTCGGAGTTCTGACACCTTTTTAATGTACCTTCCTAATCTTGAAGCATATCTGCCTCTGATAAGATGTAGTTCCTCTACTTTGCCCTCTTCTTAGAGTCTGAAGTTTATTTCATTTTTTGGAGCTCAGCAATTTTACAAGGGGGACCATCTAGCTCATGAGAGCCCTGTGCTATATAATCAGGCTGTTTAGTTTCCTGTACTTCTGTCAGACTTCTTTAGCCCTATTTTTATTTTGGGCATCTTTAAACATAAATATAGCCTCGTTTTAAAGCAACATGATGTCTTGGGCTGTTCCATGTGTCACTGTCTACATAATTATTGTTAGCTCCAAAAGGAACTCCTCTTACAATAATTCATTGAAATGGTCATACATACACATACGTACATAAAGTACTGTGCAAATGTCTTAGGCCGTCGCAGAGGTATTTTTTAATGAAAGGAAGTTAGTGCAAAATTGATTTTATCAAAGTGTGTCAGCTTACCATTTCAAAACCTCTCCTCTAGTCATCACAGCATTTGATGTTACTGTTTCGTATACTCAGATATTTGCTGAACTTGACCACTAACACATCTTATTTGGATAATTAATATCTCATGAATTTAAGTACGTTAATTACTTTTGTTGTTGACTTAAATTTCAATAGAGAGAACAGTCAGCAAATTCATGTCATGTATGAAAAAAAAACAACACAAATCAAAGCCAATATAGTCATTAAATCCAAAAAGTGAGACACAATTTTTAAAAATTCACTGTTAGTAGCATCAGTTATTAACCTCTGCACCCATATCTTTAACATGATGTCTCTGGTCTGGGTTGACCTGCCTGACCCCATCCACAATGCCCTCCCAAGACAGCAGGAGAAACCCACTCTGCTGTTCCATAAGCCCCTTCGTGCATGTCCCTGCCGGCTTCATCTGTCCTCTGCAGAAGATTCTCCCTTTCACAGCGATATCTTTGATTTGTCTTCCACCACTATGCTGAATGAAATGAGGAAGGGGAGAGGCACTGCTAGGAACCCACTGGAAAACCTGAGGAAGGGGAGAGACACTGCTAGGAACCCAGTGGAAAACCTGAGGAAGGGGAGAGACACTGCTAGGAACCCAGTGGAAAACCTGAGGAAGGGGAGAGACACTGCTAGGAACCCAGTGGAAAACCTGAGGAAGGGGAGAGACACTGCCAGGAACCCACTGGAAAACCTGAGGAAGGGGAGAGACACTGCTAGGAACCCAGCGGAAAACCTGAGGAAGGTGATCATGAAGGTGATGAAGGGATGCCAAGAGGTCTGCTGTGTTTTAAGGTCCCAGAGTAGCACAGCAGAGGAGGACCTCGCCACAGCAAACGCCTGCACACACAGTCACATTGCCTACGTGTTACCCAGGAACTACCCCAACGGCATGCTGATTAACCATCCCCCCCCGCCCCTCTTACTGAAGCTGAATCCTGTCTCATCACAAAAGATGAGCTTGTCTGCGGTCACTCTGGCATCAAACACAAAGACAAGAGACTGAAAAGGCTGCATGGCATACATCAAGCATGCTGTTAAGTATTCCAGCATGGATATGGCTTGTGTAGTGTAAATCACCATGTACAGTAAAATATGACAGTGTGCTCTATATTGCAAAGAAGGTACTCTCTCTCACAGAGATTCATCACCAGTAGAGTAAGCAGACTTTATACTGGATTAACCTGTAAGTACTGTAAGCAGCAGGAGCGAGAGTCCTGGACTCTCCGTATCTGATCAACAAGCAAAATAATCTGTATCCGTATCCAGAATGGGCAGGGCTTCATGTTGGATGTGGGCGTGGTTTAACCTAGAAGTTTGCAATTTTGTGAATATTCCCATATGAAAATGCCTTGTAAGAATACATATAACTTTTTGTTTTACACTGACCATATATGCCTATTACGTTGGACCACAAACACGTATACAATCCACCACCAGTATCATGCAAGATCACATATCATACATGTATGAATCATAAATGAAAGGGTCCGTTATCGTACGTTACATTTTATTTTTTTTTGTATTGGTGGACAGGGTGTCTTTTGTTATTCCTTGGATTCTCCGATATTACAAAAGATTTGAAAAATATGATGTGAACTAAATGTACTCTTTTGAGCTTTATCTTGAATCTGAACAAAATTACAGTCATTACCGTGCAGAGACGTTGAGGGCCTTGTGCTCGCAGCCTTTGACACACTTTAAAGCGGCACTTTAAATGGGGGCTGTTTAAGGCATAAGGGGCAAACGGGGCAAACGGGGCAGGTGCTCTTGGGGGGGTCGGGTTTGCCGTCAGGCGAAATACATCCGGAAAGTTTATTACCAAGATTTCAAAATAGCTACATGAATTTAAGTAAATACAATGTTAATGAAGACAAACCATGCAATATTAAAATGCACACAATATAGCAGACGACAGAACAGAGTTTACACACGTAATGCGGTGTTTGCATGTAATGCTGGTGAAACGTGCTCAAGGACGCCTGGGAGACTTTCTCCTCATACACATGACTCACTGCATAGCTATGTGGGCGGGGCAGTGTGTGTGTCAAGCCAGTGAGTGCTGCTGCTTTCGGTGAAATCCAATGAAAAAATGGAAAAAATAACACTTATTCGTTGACAGTTGGCTTCAGAAAGAACACATTTTTTGTACCAGATACTCTTGTCAATCCAGATACTCATCTCTTCCCTAGTAAGTGGTATCTGACTCAGAATTTCTTTCAAAAGTAACTATTTATGGTACTTTAATTTCTATCATATTACAACACAGAATACAGTCTATGGTTGAAACGCTGATTCGGTGAATGCCCTGCAACATATTCTTATCATCTTTTATGCTGCAAATGAATGTCTTGTATGTGACACTTGTAAGCAGCTAATACCATGTTCACTATTGCCGTTGTGTGTTCTTCTGACAGCAGGCATAGCCTTTGCTCTGCCTTCCTGGTGAGGCTGGGTCCCAGTTCTGAGAAAATGCTTTAAGATCAGAGCAGTACTGTGACTGAATTAAGGGATATCATTCTCATTGTTTTTGTGTTGTACTACGTACAGAATACGTTGTAGTACAATACAGTTATACAGAGTATTAACAGCAACAGATGAAATACAGCTTTTTGCTACAGTCATGTACCAATAAACCAATATGGCTTTGTGATGATTCATGTGTGAACTCTTTGCTCTGAAATCTCAGGGTTATTATCTATCTTGAGCTAATGAAACTAGCCTAGCATTCAGCACAGGCGTGATCACTCAGTCATGATTAGACAAAAATAGTTACATGACACATGCAGCTGGATAACGACAAGAGGTTTAATGTGTAATATTTACAATATATACAGCTGGCTCTTACTTTGAGCAGAATAGAAATGTGATTTACATGTGTTATAGTTTTAACTGTGAAATGAAAACTGAGTTATGTAACATTAGTAATGTACTGATAGCTCAACAAGCTGAGCTTGAGAGGTAGTGGCCGGTTGCGACTGGGGGAGGGTCGTGGACGTTTGTGTCGCGGTTTTGGTCTCTGTTTCAAATCCAGTTCACCATTACTAAGTTGTAGTGCTTATTGATTGAGTACAAGATAAAACTTGCTTTTTAAAAAGGGGTTTGGAATGTACAGTTCTGCTGAAATGGTGCGTCTGATCTGCAATGTGAGTGACTGTCATACTCTTCATTTACTGGTGGATATTTCTTTCATATACAAAAGTTTTATATGAGTTTTTCTTCTGTGTTTAAATTTTTAGAACTGTGCTTTGTGCGTATAGTTTTGGTAAATTGCGGGTTTTGTGTGTAAAGTTTTGGTAAATTGCGGGTTTTGTGTGTATAGTTTTTCCAAATTGCCTAGTATTCTGAAAAGTTTGTGTAAGCAATCAGAAAATGCTTTTTGGTCTCGTCATCAATTTACATTCTGATCATGACTGTAATGTTTGCAGTAATCTGTGATGAAGCATTAAATATCACTTGGTAGGTTCTGTATTTTCTATTATATTTTACGTGCAGTTATTTAATGTTGTCATTGTTGGGATTAGGGTTTTGTCCATAAAATCGAGTCCTCACAAAGATATAGGTACCTCTACCTGTATAGATAATCAATCTCTCTCTCTCTCTCTCTCTCTCTCTCTCTCTCTCTCTCCGAGTGTATTTGTTTGTGTGTGAAGAGGCTGCTTGTTAGTCCTCGTGTTGCACAGGTTTCTTTTAGGTACCCTGGTTTCATCCTTCATCCCAAAGACATGCCTTCAGGCTACATGACATCGCTGCTTAACTGCTGTGTGTCTGCTCTATGGTCTAACTGGGTTCCAGGACTTTCCGTAACAAAGTGCAAGATAATAATCCGTCCATCATAAAAATGAGTTTCCGCTTGTGGGGACTGAGAAAATGTCTCCACAATGTCGACATAACAGGTTTTTATCATATTGTGGAGACATTTGGGTCCCACAATGTAATACACACTTGACTTCACACAAACAGCAGAGGTAGGATTTGATCCTCCAGCACTGCAAGTGTTAGGTAAAGTTCTGACCGAGTAAAGTTATGTATTAAAATTTTTCTGAAGCTTTCAGTTTTGTGTCTCTGGGTTAGTTAAACTAGAACATGGAAGTTCCACCTGAGCTCCAAGCCAATGTGTCAGTGAAAAGGCCCTATTTCAGTGGATGGTGCAAAAGCAACTTGTGAGATTCTGTGACAAACTAGAGGCAACATTAATAATTCCGTAAATTAAATTTGAAGGAAAAACTTGGCTGGAGGTCTGGTGGTTTGAAATGCTGTACAGTGTTCAAATATCGTTGCTTTGACAGTTCATCATTATAAAATAGCAATTTGTACAGAGTTCAAATACTGTTGCTTTCACAGTTCATCATAAAATAGCAATTTGTACATACAGCTATTAGACAAAGACCCATATGAATGTAAATATCTTACATACTATACATAAAATGTGTGTAAAACACTTTTAAAATTCCTAGTTGTCCAATCCATTTTGTCATAAATAATGGAAGTTGCATATCACAAAATTACAGAATCAAGCTCTCTTTCTGAAATGAGCAACTCAATTAAAAGGAATCTACTGTGGAACAGCTTCCAGAACCCTACAGGGTTTAAAAGATGGGATTAGAGAGATGCATCAGATAGCAATATCCAGAACACTTTACAAAAGCAGATTATTTAGCATGGTGACAAGAAGGAGGATAAAAAATAATCAAAGCCGGTATAAATATTTCCAGATAAACTTTTGACTGACGATTATGGTAAAAAAAAAGTGATGGGCTAAGATATCAGACTGTTTTTTCTTTAAAATGTCAGGCATTACATTTGGCAGAGATGCAGAGCAGATATTTAACCAGTCAACAGCATGCCTAGACTAAAACGTAACTCTGGATAGGTTCAACATAAATAGAAAGCTTGTTAGGTTCAAAGGATGAATTAACATACTAAGTTACAGG
The DNA here is from genome assembly GCA_026770805.1 of Boulengeromyrus knoepffleri. NCBI lineage: Eukaryota > Metazoa > Chordata > Actinopteri > Osteoglossiformes > Mormyridae > Boulengeromyrus > Boulengeromyrus knoepffleri. The sequence goes on from JABJVO010000039.1 coordinate 4,903,558, forward strand.
AAAATACCAGATAAAAAATGTGCTGTCATCTTATATGTGTTTAAAATGGGATGTCAATGAATCTAAAGGAATGAAAAAATGTTTTATTCTAGAGTGGCCAGTCAATAGCCTTTACTTTGACTCCACGGAGGATTCTAGAAAAGACTTACTGGCACTGTCCTCGGGCAATCGACAGGCACTTTGAAAATACTTCACGCTATGAAGAGCAGCAAGTAAAGGCATAATGCCAACTCAAGAGTGCGAAGCAGATGCTCTTTAAACAAAAACGTTTAATATTTGATCCATCCATCCATTCATTTTCTGTTCCTGCTTGTCTTATTCTGCGCCATGGGTAAAATTGGATGATTTTTAACAATAAATAAAAGAAAATGTATCATTTCAATGGGTAACACTTTACATGAAGTGCACCTTCATAATGCCTACATAGAATATAGATACATAAACAACACAGAATGTACATTATATATATATATATATATATATATATATATATATATATGTGTGTGTGTGTGTGTGTGTGTGTGTATACACTGCC
>JABJVO010000039.1:4904372-4915057 GCA_026770805.1 Boulengeromyrus knoepffleri
ATACAGGATCTCAGTGAGAAATGAATGCAAATCTGGATGAAAATAAAGGGTGAGATGTTGCATAAGCCTGTGGAAACGATGCCATGACAAATGTGCGCCATAATCAAAGCTAAAGGCGGTCCAACGAAAAATTCAAATGGCGGGCAGAGTATATACACACCCATAGGGTAATCATATAATGTTTGTTGTTTGTTATAAACATATACCTGTTAAGGTATGTTAGGATTTTATGGCATACTTACATGCTGCTTATGGATGTTCTATAAATGCATCATAAATACATTATAAAGGTGCACTGAATGTTCTATGAATGCATAATGAATGCATTACGAAGTAGCAGTCGATGTAAAGCATCACCTTTTGATCCTGTTTAATTGAGTTCTCTATCTAGTTTTATGTGTAGGAGTTGCTTGTAGATCAGATCACATTATAGGCTATATTTATGCATAAATAGAGAAAGTTCTAAAGGGTTTGCAAAGATGCTAGCACTGCTGCAGTGTGGTGATTAAGGAAGTACGGGAAGGATTATTCCAGGAGAAAACCCTTAAGGGGCCGTGTTCATCTCCAGAGGAAGGTGACAGGCAGGTCATGGGCAGCCTGAGTACAGCAGCCAGCCCCTTCTTCCTGATGCCGGCCTCTACTGGTGGGAGGTCTCAGAATCTTCCGGTTGCTCGTCCTCTGGGCTGCCTCTTTTCAGAGAGGCAGAAAGCAGAAATGGATAGCTCACCAGCCAGCGCTCCCCCCGTCTCCTGCTGCAACGCAGGTGTCGAGCTGTGCTGGGGAAGGCGATCCCACCCCCTCTCTGCATCCCATTGGCTCCGTGGCCACCTGCGGGGATCTGGTGACTGCTGGGCGGTGACTTGGTGCTGATCATCTGGACGGTCTGCTGCGTGAGCTCACGCCGTCACCATAGGTACAGACATGCTTTACTTTGTTTCTGCAGAAACATCTAACCAGGTGCTGTAATTAACCCCATAATTGAAGCTTGGTACTGATTGGCTCCTGTTTGCACTACAATGATGTCCAACAACTGACATAATAAAACATGATCCATTGTGTCATACTTCTCTCAAACGTGCCTTTTTCTCTCTGGTTAACTTTTTTTTTGAGACCAGTGAGGTTCACCCCCTGTAAAACTACTGTCGAGTTCAGAATGATTCCAGTTTGGGGGGGGGTTCCTGCAGTGTATTTTCTGAGAAAGGATCTATTTTCCAGGAAACAATTGAAGATCAAAGAGAAAGGTAGATTATCTAAAGTAATGTTCAAAAAATTCAAAAAGCTAAAAAAAGCAAAAAGTGTATATTTGTACAGTTGTATAATTATATGATGTCATGGTAAATAAGTTGGTTTGTAGGGTTTATCCTATTTTTGCAAATTCCTTACTCTTTGAGCCTTGTAAAATGACCTAATACAGATGATACATACAGCATACTTACGATAGGAACTACTTTTTTTACTCATTGATAATTTTTAGTTTTCTCATTTTAGATCAAAACATCTCTTTGTACAGCAAAATTCACTTATCTATGCATAAAGGGTCTTTGATGATCATTAAAGTCTTTATTTTCTCTATTTCCATTTTGGCCCTAATGTTTAACCATGTAACAGTTATAAGTACATTACAATTCAACATATGTGAAACTGGTGCCAGGACATCAGACCCGGAGGATATAACCTAAATAGTTTGCTAATTAAATCAAACACCCTTTGGGGAAGGTGCACGAGGGCAAGAAGCAAGGAGATCGCTTTAGTAATGAATTACGCACTGATTGTATTCCCAAAGTCATCATTCTCCATGATCAATATTTCTATTATGGGTCATGATGATCTGGCTGCTGTGCGCCGTTCAGGGACTGGGTTGTCATCCCAGCCTAGGTTTTAGTCCCTGATGATCAATATTTCTGTTATTGGTTTTTTATGTCTTGACACTATGAGCCATTGAGGGGCTGAATAATTAACATTGAATAACTTTCTATTTTACAGCATAGCTGAAAGCGACATTTCCGCTAATGGCACTCAGTTGACTTTGAACACAAGGTGATTTAGAATGGAATAATTCTGCCCAAAGATCAGATCTGAAAGTGTAACCATCAAGCGCAACTCCCATAATCAGTTGTTTTATCAAAATTGCATGATATTTCTAATGTTTGGTTTCTATTATCCTTGGCATCTATTTCATTACCTATTTCATATAATCGAAAACTTCTCCTTGTACACTGAAGGTATGATGGGTAATCATTACTGCATATTAGAGTCATTAATTCATAATTGTTGCATTGCATGGAGGCCAATATAATTTATTTTTTGCTTTTAATTCTCAAACACAAATTAAGAGATCACTTTCTTTCAAGGGGAATTTACATAATTGTATGTTGATAAAAAAAAAATTATAATAACTTTCAAAGCTTCTCGTCAGCTCAACCTATTCCATAATTCATTGTTGAGTCAGGATTGTAATAAATGGATGCTTTGGAACATTTCTTACACAGTGAGAAGTGTTATTTTAATAAATGAATGTTATTATTATTATAATTTTCTTTTTTAAATAATGTTTTATCTTCCTGGAATACAGCAAACATCATAAATAAGTAAGAATATTTTAGTTTTGTTTTCAAGAATGTTCAAGAATTCCATATACAGTATTAGGCAAAAGTATTAATACACCATCCATTTTTAAACTGTTCCATCTACAGACAGCACCTTTGCCAGCTTAAGTTTGCAAAACAGAAAGCAATGTGCAGGAGATGCCATTGAGCTCACATGGACCATCTTCTTCATGGTCATTATTGTGACTTAACAGTCAGCATCACTCTTCAAAACAACATAAAACATTGTGCATGTCTGTGTGTGTGAGTATATGCAGAGATCAGAATCAGAGAGAACAAAATAATTGTAATTCCCCTTTACTTATTAATCCCCTCATTACTACCTACTCTCTTCTATCATTCGACTGCATTCATATATTCAAAACATCTCACATTCATTTAAATATAAGAAATATATTAATGCACAGTATTTAATCCATTCAAGGTTATTTTGATTGAATGCATCAGTTCAGCTGAGCTCAGAGCTTATGGCTGTTGTACTAGTAATGCATCATCTGCCTCACTTGTATGTCAAATGGCTCTGCTTAATAAATGAATGCAAGTACAACATTTCCACTGAAAATGCACTTCAAGAAGAGAAACATAAAAATCTCTGATATATAGGTCAGAAAATTAAATAACTGAAACAGCAATAAAGACATTTTGGCAAGTGTTACGCCTGACTTGCTGCAAGTCAATTTATCATAGTTTTTCCTTAATTGATTTCACAATTTTCTCCAAGGTAAAATATATATTCTTAAAACAATTGAGGACCATCTGATTCCTTTATAATTGTACAGGATGCATTGTACATTTTGGTTGAGTTTAACTCAAACGACAAATTGCAGGTTTGCTGGGCTTGATTTCATACTTGATTTGCATTCTTCCTTCACTGCGTTATTAAGTTTGCCTTCTAGCTGTGAGGCTGTATGCAGTGTGATCTTTTCATTACATGCAATTCCAATATTTCCACAGTGTTTTGCCGTCTCACTGGCTTGTGCAGTTTTGCTTACTTACTGCTGGATAAAGTACTTTCTATGGTGAACTGCTGAACACTAGGGTCCAATCGCAATGTCCGCACTCACAGACTCACGGACGTCAAGATGCGTTCCTGTTCATTTCTAGAGGGCTTAGGGCTTAGGGCTTTCCCACCATCAAACTGTCTAGTGCATGAGGGTTTCTTTTACAGATTTTTTGAGCCCTTTATGCACACTTTCTGCAAGTCTGCATTTCTACAGACTTTGCCTGAGGGAATTACCCGCAGTTCACTGCATTTTAATGTGAGACACAGGATAACCAGGGGAAGCTACGAAGGGTAAATGATATTTAAAAAAAATTTAATTTAATTATTGTTTAATGATGCTGTTTTGACCAATAAGGATAAATTGTTTATTTGACAATTACCTCTATTCCAATCTGTAAGGCAAGGGCCTGGAACACATTCAAATTTGGCAATCGGTCCCTTAAGTGCCATGGCTATGAAGAATTATTAACAAAAGTTGTTTTGTGGAGATTACAAGAAGAATAAGTGGTGAGATTGAAGTAATGGGAAGAGATGATAATAATGCACGTCCTCCCTGAACGTTCGTGATACCTGACTGCAGGACTGATCTAAAAACTCAGGATAAATGTGTCATCCATTGAAAGTACACTTTATAATATAAAATAACTGAAACAAATATTGCAAATTACAATATTTTTATCCTCTGCATGTCTCGGTCTGGTAATTGTTTGATTTAGCTCTTAATTTTGGGATTTTGTGACATGAGGAGTGAGGAGGTGAGGTAAGGAGCGTGAGGTGAGGTATTACAGCGCGTTACCGCACCGGCCACGCGACAGACCTCCTCAGGGATGACAGCCTGAGTGCAGCCATGCGGCAGATGATACCTCAGCACCACATTAATCCGAATGAAACAGTGTGAGTTTTTCCCACAGGTTGGAGTTCCAATCGTGCAACCAACTTCCAAATGTCACAACATGTCACAACCTAAATGAAGGACTATTATAGATCTTTATTAAAATCTTTGCTTGTTTTATTCTTAATCTCTTTTTTTTTAATTCTGCATCAAATCAAAGAAATAATAACGTGTTATTTTACAATGCTTTGTTAGACAGTTTTTGAACCGTCATATTCTTTTTTTGGTTTCAAATGGAAATGGCCATTGTGATGGTACATTAGAAAAGATGCTTTATATGATATGAAAGTAAGGTTTTTTTTGTTCTTTTTTCTGGTGAAACACTGCTTCACCTGTTATCTTATAGAAACATCCATGTAACTATGCATTATGCAATAACAGCACATTTTCTGATGAAAATTTGTTCCATTCTGTCAAGTTATAATGCAGTGTTATTACATAATGTGGCATTATTACATAATGTGTTGTTACAATCCACTCCCATGGGCTGAGTGAGTTTGGAAATGATCTTTTCAATTGTTACACTGTAGTCACTTCTTTTCCACATCATATTGAATTTGTTTCCATTTTACAACTACCCTCTATTCTTTATAATTACAGAACAACCTTTTGGATCTGATGTGAAATTATTAAAATATATTACTTTTAGAGGGGACACAGAGATACAGTGCAATTTTTCCAGCATAACTGGAAGTCAGTTGCTTGTGTATTATAAGACTTAATTTTTATCTATCAGTCTTTGGGGGTGTTCTACACTGTGCAGCTTTTTTTCCCACTGTAGAGCTCTTTTTGGCACAGGTGCCCTGGATATGCAAGGTAAGGGACTTTTATTACAGTATGGTACCAAATAAAATTGGGGCGAGGCTCTAAAAATAAGAAAAATCCGGAAATGGATTTTGTAACAACTAAAGTCAGTTTGGTCAGTTTTCCATTAGGTAGTTCATCGTGGGTTTTGAATCATGACTCTGTGTGCATCTGTTTGGGCAGTCTGCACCCACCTTGGGTGAGAGTCGTGTGTCAGGGCTTCTGCAGTGATAACTTTCACCTGTCCCCCTGTATGTCCCATAAATTGCTGTGTTATGTCTTTCTTAGCGACTGAGACCCTAACTGACACCGTGATGGTGGTCTCAGGCCTGAACCATGCTGTTTGGTTGATTGTGTCCTCAGCACACTCATCCAGTTTACTTCTCAATTTGCCTTTGATTTTGCAGGTTATGTTTTGTTGGCTGCCTCATTTTCAAGATTAATTTATTCATGCAGCAGAAATACTCTAACAAGTTATGCTGCTCAGTCACGGGGAGCTTGGGGTCTATCCCAGGCAGCATAGGGTGCGAAGCTGGGGGACACTCTGGATGTGAAACCACAAGAGGTGCACCAATGTGGAAATGCTGATCTCTTAGCCTGGGGGTGGGTGTATTGTCAATGGCACGAAACTAGCCAAGTCTGCTGCCGCAGATTATCAGAATGACATTACACTGTTTTTTATTCCGTTCAGGAATGAATTACACATATGTTGCAGGTTGCATAAACCATGGTACATTGGGCTAGTGCCAGTTTCTTGATTTTTAACTTTGCATTTCAGTGGCACCCAACCAATGTTAAGGGTTTTCATTCATTTTTAAGTCGCAATGTGTCATTATTTCTTTGATTGCATTAAAGCATGCAGAGTTATGTTGCCCAAATGGGACAGCAGTATGAACATAGATTTTAGTAAAGATCTGTAATATTCTTTCCTGGTTGTAAACAGCGTGACAGTTTATGTTGTGATGTTACGTTATAAATCCCAGAATTCAAAGCTAAATTCGAAATGTTCAGTGAGAATCTCACAGGAACCTGCTGTTACCTGGTTTACTTCGATCTGCCTGATGGGCACATGTGGTTATGCCATTAATCACCAAGGTGTGTAATTAAAAAGAAGAACATCCCTTAACATCCCTACTTATAATACAATAGCCTGTCTTTTCTTTTTGCCATCTGTTCATCAAACCTTTTTAAAAGCATTGAAATTTACCTGATGCTTGCAAGTAATATTTTTGTTGAAAATGAATAATCTGTGTATTTAAGTTAAGCAATTAAATATTAAAATATGGGTCATTTTCACAAATTTGAGAATTTTTTTTAACAATTTTGATGAAATAGTATTTGTGGAGTTCAACTGACATTATCTTAACTTTAGACATATTAAACTAATGCCTTTAGTTGCTGTAATTTGTTGATTTTTCCAATACATTTGTTTATTACAGAATTGGATATTAACACAATAAAACTAATTAAGTACCCTGGAGGCAAAATCAACAGTTTAGACAATGAAGTTGTATTATTGGAGTCTGTCTAAAAATAAGAGAAAATGAATGTGCTGCAGTATTGAGCTCGTGATAATGACCCATATACTCTCATTTGGGGATTCAATGTATAAATATTTAATTAATATTATAAGTTTTAATATTAGCTGTTTTATATGTATATATTGTTTAATTTGAAGCTCAAATTTGCCATAGAAATGAAAAGGCTGTTCTTTAATGTCATTGACCTTTGTTTTAAGCTTTATTTATTTATTTTTGAAGTATGGGTTCAGGCATCATTTAAGCACCAGCACTGTTTTGGAAGAATCCCAAATAATACCCAACTCTATTTTTAACAAATGTGAGTCGATACAGATGTTAACCGACATATCATGTATCTCTAGATACTAGTGCATCGTAGGGCCCATACATGCCAATGCTCATACTCTACAGGCAACTGTGTGATGCCAGTTAGAACGGCTGTGATACTCGAGTCCACATATGAATGGACTTAGTTTTGACCCAGACTTGAGCACTCATGACTCAACTCGCCAAGCCAGAAATTACCCATTTTACATACAGTATATAACCAGTTATCAAATTTTTGTGAAAAAATTTGAGATATTTTTAGCTATACACTGGCATTATATTAAACACTTTAGTTGTTCCTGTGCCCCTCTTGCGAATATCTGTAAAATCAAAATCATGCTCCCACACGATTAGCTGAGCTGAAAGAGGCCAGCTTGCGTGAAGTATTGAGTGGTCTCCTCAAGAAGCAGAAGCTCCTGTTTGACATTTACTTGACATTTACAACATTATATACCTCTTCCAGCTCTCTATGGACTCCTTTCATGAATGAGATGCTACCACTGTCATTTTTGATGTCATTCTTCGCAATGAAGTTACTCTCAGCCGCCAGTAGCCCTGTTAGACACACCGATGTAAACTGACAGTTTATATTCGTAATATATACTATTTTGTACATCCAAGTACACCATAATCTCTTTAAAAGACCATATTTAAAAAAAATAATAAAAAAGCAAGAATTTTATTGTATTACACAACGAGGAAAGCAAACCAATGGGGAAGATAACTGACAAATAATATTTTTCTTCTCTCTTCATAGCTGTGATGGGTTGGTGCCCTGTCCCCCCCCCCCACCCTGCAAAGGACAACTGGGTATAGAAAATGAATGGATGCAAATTTCTCCACAGTTTCTGGTTCAGTTCCCAAGGGCAGAAGAAGTTGCCTAAGTGTCACCTGGTCAATCCTGAAAATATATTTCAGTATCGATCCACACATCCCTATATACATCTTCAATCGCAAATACCAGGGAGGTATTCGGTATTCCAGAAAGTGGGTTTGGGTTTGAACCTGAACTCCAAAGCCACAGTAAAGTTAACTTCATACTCATTTTTCTGTCTGTTTTACCTTTCAACAAATGCATCCCTTAGTTTTATAGATTTCTTTACGGGTAAATTTTAATTATTATCCCAATGTTTGCATCCGCACTTCACATTCAATACCTCGTTTACTGTCACTGCTGGTGAAAAGACACAGTAGAATTATTAATGAATGTGTATAAAAATACATAATCTGAAAGTTAAATGGAATGCATTGTCCCATAGTTTAATACTTAAAGCACACTTTACTGGACATTTCTGTGTCATTCAGTTTTATACATATTAGTCCGTTAATTCTATACCTTGTGCTTTGAATGGACACATTGTAGTTATTAATAGTAATGAAAAAGTATAGAGAGATTTTGCAAGTATTCCAAGATAATGCAGAAGTGCTGCAGATTTTTTTTAAAAGTAAAAGACATTTCTTAGCTATGGAAGGACAGAAAACCTGATGGACACTAGCACTCCAGGAGCGGGGTTGCAAATCCATGGCATTTAGTTTTTGTATTTTTTTTTCTTCATTTCAGCTTATTTTTCTACTCACCTCTGTAGCCATGTAAATTATTTGGGGAACCTTCACCAAAGTAAACAAACAAATAAATAAGTGTGTGTGTGATTATTTTGTATCTACCTATAATAGTCAGGGTTTCAAACAAAACAGTTTATATACAGAACTCTGTGAGATATATTTCAAAAAGAAGAAGCAGAAAAAGATTGAGGTTGAAGTAGCACAAAGGTCAATGTCTTGAAATTCTTTAGTATACAACACACCGCGATTTTGTGAGTAGCCACATGTTATAGGAGTAAAGGGCAGATTGATAGCATACATTAAAATACATTCACAGTCAAATTACACTTTTCCTCCATGGCCCAGTGAGGCTAAAATCTTGAGTTAATGAGAAACCTAGTTAGTATGAGAGCTTTGCAACAGCTGCTGATGAGCTGGATGCCTGACGTGAGCCTGAGCAGAATCCCAATCTTCTCTCTTCATCTATTCCATGCAGAATCCACATGATTTACTGGTAGTATGTGATATGAGAAAAGGGACAAGTTTACATTTAAACTGAAATATGAAACCAGCATAGTTTCTGAAGTTTGTGCTATGTTTGGCGTAGATAGATAGATAGATAGATAGATAGATAGATAGATAGATAGGGTAATTTATATACACATTCATAATGCATTATAATGCATTCGTAAAACATTATAAATATGGCCATAAACATTTATAAAAAGGCATAACACATTATAGCCGTATTTATTATGCATTATGACTGCCTCATGAAGCTCTCATGTATAATACACTATAGATACCTTTATAGTATGAAGCATTCTTAATGCTTATACTGACCATTATAATGCATTATAAAGGTATATATAGTGCATTATAGATGAGAGCCTCATAAGGCAGTCATACTGCATAATACACGTGGCTATAATGTGTTATGCCTTTTGATTCATATTTATAGCCATGTTTATAATGATTTATTAATACATTATCCATTATCTCCCGCTTAATCCGAGGTTGGTTCGCGGGGGCAGCTGTCTCAGCAGGGAATCCCAGACTTCCCTCTCCCCGGCCACTTCATCATTATTTGTTATAAATGTGTTTTCAAATGACTAAGAACATGGCCTTAAGTAAAGTGTTACCATAGTTAGATAGACAGGTGGCTGGTTGGGAGCTTGGTAAATAAAATATGGTATTATATACAGAGCGGTAATCAAAGGATCTGGATACTACCTGGATTATCAGATGGCAGGAGAGATTAGGGAAAGCAAATGAAAACGATATAAAATGTCGTTCAAAAAACGGTTGATTCTGGTGGTCCAGCTAATTACTTGCCTACCATGTAGTAACCAGCTGGGTTCCCTCTATTGCAGCCATGGTGATACAAAATCTGTCTGGTCCTGCAGTTGCCATAGGACTTAATTCGGCTGTTTTCTAAAGGTTCAGCTTCAAGTGTGGTAAACAGAGCCATGTGACACAGAGAGATGTAGTGAGTCCCTCTTTCTTATTTAGTCTGTCCCTCCCCAAAAGATGGACTGCAGAAAATAAAAACAGTTAACAGGGAGAAATCAGAATGAAAAGGAAATTAAACCCGCCTCCCATTTTGAGTTTAACGAGGACAGCTGAGAATCATTCATCCAAAGGAACGGGGGGGCGATTTTGTCACCTGATGTTCTTTTCCTCCTCATCTGGATCTGGATTTGTTTTATTAATAAAAATATTAATAAAATCGACTAACCATTATCAAGTTAACAGTTGGTAAGGGTACAAGTCTACTAAACTACAGCACAGTAACGTGTGTAACATAAAAAAATGCAGATTTACATAACAGTTACATAAAACTTCCATGCTAATTATGTAACATTAAAAAAACAGAGCAAGATAAAAGAAAATACGTTGAAGAAAATGGCTCTAACTGTCACGCCCAGAGGGGCGGGACAGAACAGCTGCAACCCATGAGCTACTAACGAGTTCTCTACTTAAAGCAGTTA
>JABJVO010000039.1:4924906-4945570 GCA_026770805.1 Boulengeromyrus knoepffleri
TCTCCACCTTTGCTCTGTGACTGTGGAGTTTGCATGTTCTCCACCTTTGCTCTGTGACTGTGGAGTTTGCATGTTCTGCACCTTTGCTCCGTGACTGTGGAGTTTGCATGTTCTCCACCTTTGTTCCGTGACTGTGGAGTTTGCATGTTCTCCACCTTTGCTCTGTGACTGTGGAGTTTGCATGTTCTCCACCTTTGCTCTGTGACTGTGGAGTTTGCATGTTCTCAGATTCCTCCTGGATTCCAAAGGCAGGCAGATACAGGCTAATTATTGTCTCAAGATTGTTCCTCCACTATGACTATGATATGTCACCACGGTGAGGACATGTTTTTGATCCCCACGAGGGTAAACTCAATTTAATAAAAATCTGGGACTGCAATGAAAAAATTAAAATAGCCAGAAGTCATGAATTTTGTTTGGTTACTTATAGTTAAGGTTAGGTGTGCGTGTGCACACATTGGCGTGCGTGTGTGTGTGCGTGTGTGTGTGCGTGTGTGTGTGTGTGTGTGTGCATGTGCGTGTGCGTATGTGTGTGTGTGCATGTGCGTATGCGTGTGTGTGCATGTGCGTGTGCGTATGTGTGTGTGTGCATGTGCGTGTGCGTATGTGTGTGTGTGCATGTGCGTATGCGTGTGTGTGCATGTGCGTGTGTGTATGTGTGTGTGTGCATGTGCGTGTGCGTACGCACGCGCGCCTTGTGATGATCTGGCTTCTGCTTGAGAGAGCTTGGGATAGACTCCAGGTTTGCCCGTAACCCTGACCAGCATAAGCAGCTAGAACATGCATTAATGGAAACATTACAATTTGATGGTGGCATTTCAGGTACAAATTAGTAACGCAAATCAATATGTATTTTTATATAAATATCCAACCACCTTCCACTGCTGATCCTGGGCAGTGTTAAGGGTGCACACACAAATCCACACACAAATCCACACACAATCAGAAGCTGCTCGCCGAACCTCATGTCTTGGGGCATCTGGCAGTACCCAAACTAAAGCTACATTATGCAGGAAGAATTTTTCTAATATATGATCTATTTCCTGTTTTATTTCCATGCTTAGCTACACTTTGGATATTGCTGTCCAGCCAGTAATTTACCAGGACTTTACTATGGGCACCTGCTGTTTTCTCTGTGACTGTGGACAAAATGCCAGAACTGTTCTTGGCTCAGAATATTTATTGTTCACAAAACGCCTCACATTTTTAATGAATCAATGTGCTGTTTGTGTTGAGGTTTTTAGCTTTTTGAGCTCGATTTCAGTTACTTGCCCTCCCACACAGGCCACGGGGTCTCAGCTCTCTGATGCGACATCTGATGCACCACTGTCTCACACAATGGTGAAAAAGCACACTTTGGGACAACTAATGTGCTACTTTACCTATAAAGTGCTACACTGCAATATTGATTTTAACATCTTGAAAGAAGGCTCCGTATACTGCGTTTGGAACCAAAATCTACAACAGTGTGAATGTTTTGGTAGTGTATTTGTGAGGCCTGGGCAATGACCAGCACTGCGGGAAATGAGCAGTACTTGGCAAAGGTAGACAGGGATGGCTTAGGGTTGATGCTAATATGACATACCGTAAATACCGAATCAAGGAGAAAACAAAAAACTTTTGGACAGACATTAACAGGTGTACAGGGCAAGAAAATGTGAGAATATCATGAATCTTGGAAATGGCATCAAAGTCGGGTACCTGGTGATCACAACCAAACACAATGGAGGAGACTAAATAAAAAGGTATTATTCAATACAGAGAGCTCCAGAGGGGGTGCATGCTGGCGAAGTGGTTGCCCCTGTCCCCTCACACCTCTGGGACTGGCGTTCGAGTCTCTGCCATGACTCGTTGGGTTTGCATGTTCTCCCCGTGTCATTATGGGCTTTCCTCCAGACCTGTACTCCAGTTTCCCCCCACAGTCCAAAGACATGCTGCTGTTAATTGTTACCAAACTGACAATAGGTGTGCCTGTTTCAGTGAATGGTGTGTGAGTGTGCCCCACAATGGGTCGACACCCCTTCCTGGTTTGAACCCTGTCTTGTGCCTGTAGCCTGTAGGATAGGCTCTGGATCCCCTGCAAGCCTGAATAGGATATGTTTCAGAAAATGGATGGATGGGTAATTCCCTGGTGTGTGTGCCCCGGGATGTGTAATTCCCTGATGAGTGTGCCCTGTGACGTGTAATTCCATGGTGAATATGGCCTATGAAGGGTAATTCCCTGGTGAGTATGGCCTGTGATGGGTAATTCCCTGGTGTTAGTTGGCCCTGTGATGGGTAATTCCCTGTTGTGTGTGGGCTCTGTGATGGGTAATTAACTGGTGAGTATGGCCTGTGATGGGTAATTAACTGGTGAGTATGGCCTGTGATGAGTAATTCCCTGGTGAGTGTGTCCTGTGGTGAGTAATTCCATAGTGAGCATTCCCTCTGATGAGTAATTCCCTGGTGAGTGTGCCCTGTGATGGGTAATTCCCTGCGGTGTATGTGCCCTGTGAAGGGTAATTTCCTGGTGAGTATGGCCTGTGATGAGTAAAGCTCTGGTGAGTATGGCCTGTGATGAGTAATTCCCTGGTGAGTATGGCCTGTGATGAGTAATTCCCTGGTGAATATGGCCTGTGATGGGTAATTCCCTGGTGTGTGCGACTTTGCATAGGACAAACAGCTACGGAAAATGGATGAACTGATGTACTAAGTAGATAAATATAGATGACAACCATGCACTATTGAAAGAGACAATACACACAAAGCAGTAATTCCTATGAAATGCTATGCAACCCATGTTCAACTGAAACATTCTAAAGTAACCTTAGTTACAACACACTATGCAACTACACTCTCAATTCACTATTCCTGGGAAAGGATTCATACACACAGAGACACACAGACCCTGGAGCAGATCTCGAGGGATTTACGTATAGTAGATCTGACGCCTAGAGCAGACTAGCTTAAAGGTCCCCTGTTAATACTGGAGTCAGTTATTTTAATCATCCAAAATGTAGATGTTGCCACATGAAATATTATGTCATACATACAGACACAGTTTAATGTACTGTAATGGTAGTGTAGTTCTAGCCTGTTGTGTAATATAGGTTTACTTACTCAGCCCTAAAAATGGGTTTAGATGATTTTTTGACTCAGAGAACAGAGAGAGGACTATTTGTCATAAATACAAGAACAACTATATTTTATTATGTTAATGGGATTAATTTTTCTTTTAATAAAATATTTCAGAAAGTGCTTTGAATTTTTAAACTCTTCTCTTTTCATTTTTTACTCTCACTTTGTAGTCAACATATTGTAATTTTCTCTTTGTTTAGTTATTAAATTTCATTACATAAAAAAAAATCCTACCAGACAAAATCACACATATTTGGTGCTCCAATTTCCTTTAATTTGTTTGCTGTATAACTGGATGCTGTAAGGATGAAGCCTGTTCCTCAGCCAAGCCCCCCTGTCAGGTCTCCCTGTTACTGTAAGGATGGACTCTGAGCCTGTTCCACAGTCACACCCCCTGCAGGTCTCAATGTTACTGTAAGGATGGACTCTGAGCCTGTTCCACAGTCACACCCCCTGCAGGTCTCAATGTTACTGTAAGGATGGACTCTGAGCCTGTTCCACATCCGCACCCCCTTGTCAGGTCTCCCTGTTACTGTAAGGATGGACTCTGAGCCTGTTCCTCAGCCACATCCCCTGTCAGGTCTCCCTGTTACTGTAAGGATGGACTCTGAGCCTGTTCCACATCCGCACCCCCTTGTCAGGTCTCTCTCTCTTTCCAGAGTATTGAGGCAGCTGTGTTCACTCCTGTTTCTGGTTTTCCTTCATTGCTTCACCTGTTTAACCAGTTCAGCCAGTTTTCTCTATGTGACATATTGTCTTGCTATGTCTAACTACTGAGCAGCCTTGGATCCCTGCTTTTCCATGTGTGCCTGCCTCCCTTCGTATTGTTTAGCCTGTACCTTAGACCTTCCGCCTGTACCTTAGACCTCCTGTCTGTACCTTAGATCTTTTGTCTGTACCTTACGCCTCCTGCCTGTACCTTAGACCTTTTCTCTGTACCGTAGACCTCCTGTGTGTCCTATAGACATTTTGTCTGTACCTTAGACCTCCTGCCTGTACCTTAGACTTCCAGCCTGTAACTTAGACTTCCTGTCTGTACTGTAGACCTTCCCATATGTACCGTAGACCACCTGCTTGTACCTTAGACCTCTCATCTGTACCTTAGACCTTTTGTCTGTACCTTAGATGTCCTACCTGTACCTTAGACCTTTTGTCTGTACCTTAGACCTCTCGTCTGTACCTTAGACGTCCGACCTGTACCTTAGACCTTTTGTCTGTACCTTAGACGTCCGACCTGTACCTTAGACCTCTCGTCTGTACCTTAGACATCCGACCTGTACCTTAGACCTCTCGTCTGTACCTTAGACATCCGACCTGTACCTTAGACCTCTCGTCTGTACCTTAGACATCCGACCTGTACCTTAGACCTTTTGTCTGTACCTTAGACATCCAACCTGTACCTTAGACCTTTTGTCTGTACCTTAGACCTCCCACCTGTACCTTAACCCACAAGTTCAGTCCATCATTAGTGTCCCTTTTTTGCTCTGCATTTGGATGTCCATCTTCTGTTGTCATTCCATTACAGAAACATATAGAGAATGTATGGAAATCCATCCATTAAAAAACAAAAATTAAATTAAGCCGTTAAACTAAAGTGTGGACTGGTCAAGCCAGAATTTCCTCCTGATACACTTCTATAATATATTATCAAATTATTAGTCATAGGAGTCATAGTAGTCATATCATTACTATTAGTATTGTTGTATACCAAGGCTCTCTTTAATCTAATATTCAGTTTTTATAATCTGAGAATATTAATGCTAAAATTTGAGAACATGCAGAAGACAGTAGGCAGATCCTGTATTTTATCAGTACTTCACTTTTGACATTTGGTGCATGTCCTTGCTGAGCTACTGTTCTTACAATCATGATGAGGGTGACAGATATGACATCTTGCACTTTTCACATTGACACTTCTATGCAGCTGAATTGATTTGGGGAGGGTCTGGACTGTCAGTACAATGAGAGCAACTGCAGGGGATTGAGGTGCCTGCTTTTGCCTTTGGATCAGTCAGCTTCAAATGCCAATGGAAGACGTGAATAGGCATAAACCAGCCATTACACCCAAAAGCACTTTGGTAAGTAAAGTGTTGCAAAAAACACTGGCAGTGGACTGAGCAATGAGAAAAGTCACATGGGCAGATGAGTCATCCTTCAGTCTGTTCTCCAAGCCTGTCTGGTGACTGTTTCTAACAGCAAAAGGGTTATGAATTCTGTATTACAGTGTGGGGCATTTTTATTTCTAATATTTACCAGTAGCCGGCAAGCCATTCACATTCACCCTAATTTAAAAGGTATATGTTTTATGAGTCTTAATGACATAATGACATAAATAGCATGGGTGCTCACCAAATAAGTATAAGAAACAATAATAGAAAAAGAAGGCACAGAGGCCAATCAGCCACAGAAAACCAAAGTTATGGGTGTCATGCTGAACTCAATAGGAAGGTCCAATGGAGCAGCTGCATCCACTCAGTGTACCATTAATGTTCTAATATGCTTCCTTTAAATGTATATATTATTATACACATTCATAATAGTGTGATTAAAACCATTAAAATATCCTATTAATATCAGTAAAACATATTAGAAAGTATCACCCACTGAACTAATACTTTATTATTATTATTATTATTATTATGTATTCATTTATTTTTGTTTATTATTATTATTATTATTGATAATAATAATAATCATAATAATATTCATCCACTTCAAAATAATGTTCTATTCCAGAGAATGTGCAGCATTGAAACATGCCTCCACAATCCACACCTTTTCAAATCTGTTCATATTGCAGATCCCTGCCAAGAAGGCATTTACATTTGTGTTTTTTTAAAGCTTTAATTTAATTTTATTTAGCAATGCAATTTATTTTCATGACGATAAATAGGCAATTCATTATATACCCATGTATTTATGTAGATGGATACCTAATTTAATAGTAGGCTTATTTTCAGGTATATACCAGGGGTACAGAACCTTGATAACTGAGGCTCCGATTTTATTAGTAGTAGTATCGTTATTAGTTTATTTGTTTAATCCTCTGGAGCTATACACTGTTAAAGTAGCAATACTGTGAGTAATACATACTGTGAGCAATACAGTATTGTGATGGAAATGGAAGGCTCAGTAATATGGCCTGGTGACACTGATTTCCTTTCATTTTTAAGCAGGAACACGTTTGCAATCTGCGGCATCACCTTGGAGTCACTTTGTGTTTCTGTGCTGAGCTGCAAAAGTCACAGAGTGCTCAGTCTTGCAACGTTATCAGAGCAGATGGCGAAACTTCACATCACTGAATGCCAGTCCTCCAAGCATCAGCCGCATAAATGCCAATCTTGCGTTCAACATTGGGTAACTGGTTGCAGACTCAAATCTGTACAATTTCCAGGATAGATGCAATATCTGTACTTTTGGTGTAATTAGCAGGATTAGCATCTGGACTGATGGAGGGGTGGATCTTAGGTATGATGATTCACCTGCATAATATACTTAATTATAAATAAAAAGATAAAATGTATGATTTGTAGTTTAATCTGTCATTGATTTCTCATAATTTTAATAATTACTTTAGTATACATATAAAACAGAATCATTTGTATTACTAATCTGCTTGTATCTGTTACATTATTCACTCATACTCTGCTGTCAATGATAATTAGGGAGGAGGCAGTGGAAAAAAATTCTAAGCATAAATGTGAAATGCAGTAGGGCTCAGATGGTTTGAGAGACAAGCCCCTCTACACAAGTGTTATCTGTAGATAACTGGTTGAAGCGTATAAAGACAGACAGACAGACAGACAGACATGAATGAATGAATAAATGAATGAATGAATCTTTGCCCGCGCAGCAGCAGAACACACATAGACCCATTTGGTGGTTACATGTTCTTTCCCTGACATTGTGAAACTGCAGAATTTCACCCAAGTGCCCCCTGCCTCGTAGCTAGTGCTTCATAGCCTTCCCTCGAGGATCCACACGGCTTAAACACACGTGAAAGAAGCGTCTCTCCCGTAAATCAGACATAAGCTTAGTGCTTAGTGCTGCAGCACAGAGCTCATGTTTGCTTTGGATTGTGGGACCCCCACTTCTACCCCCCCCATGTCCCTCCATACTGAAATTAACATTGGATCTAATGTTCAGAATTAAATCTAAATTTCTCCTTCAGCGAGGCCTCCCCAATGAACTAGTGCACCTACTCCCCGTGCACACAAAGTAGTAATTAGGGAAAGACTCTGGTGGGCAAATTAGTGCACCAATGCACAGTGCACTACTGAGCGCTAATGGCTGTTATCCACAGCAGAATATCATTGCTTTATTTTAATTCAGAGTTAATTTAAGAAGAAATAACTGCAGAAATTCCCAACAGCTGAAGTCCAAGTCACTTTCAAGTGCATTAAAGCAACTCAAGTTAGGTTATTGTAGCTACCTGCTTCAAATGTATTTAAATCATTCTTATCAAATATTTAACATATTTCTGTGTCATGTAACACTCATCACATAACCAAAAGCTATGACTGTACGATGCATGTTCCACAATTCTATGTTTGTGTCCTACAGGCATAAATAGAGTGAAAAGTGATAAGTTGACTATTCTCACAATAATGAGTAGCCTCTCTCGTCCTCTGAAAATTCACTCGTTTGGAGATACCAACCCTGCTGTTGTATGCGGGCAGCCTATCATCTGAAGAATCTGTTGGAACTTATAGATATTGTCAGTAGTGTCTTCCCTATTTTTTTTTGTCAACATTGGCAGAAGAGAGGCTGGTGTGCGGCAACAGTTGTTCTTTATAGTTCATGGCAAAGGCATAGTAGACCAGGCAGTCAGCTTTCAGCATTTATGCATTCATATTGAGTAGAATATTGTTATATCTGCCTTTTTCACTCTTGCCACAAATGTCTTATTATTTTGTAACTGTCACAGTACAGTGGATATTTTTATTCTTATTATATTTTATATATTTTTTTATTTTTATTTTAACTCATCGTGCTATTTTCTGGAGTGTCAGACTATAAATGCCAAGCAGAGCCCTGACTAACATCACACTCTTCTTATTTAATGATATTCGTCCTGCATCATTTCATTCCATTTCTCACTATAATATCATCCTTCACAAACAGCCCATGGTTGTCTATAAATACCCCCAAGCGAACAAAATTAAAATATACAGGATAACATAATACATCATTAAGCAATATCGTCAATATTATTAACTGTTAAATAAAAAATACATCTGCATATATATAAATATATTATTTTAATAAAATTTAAGCCAGCACATTTTTTCTCTGAAAATTTGCTACAGTTTTCCTTAAAAGTGATTCATTGGATCATAGGAAACCTTGCCGAGATGATTAGCTCCGACAGTATCAGAACGTGTTTTTCAGTTTTAAACTGATTTCCACATACAGAACGGAACTGAAGTGGCTCAGCAGAAATCACACTTAACACGGCACACAATCCTCCATGGATGTTATTTGTGGTTTTCAAAAGTGGTCAACATTGTCACGTTAGATTGAGCTATTGCAGGTTAGTGAAGAACAACTAAAAACAAGAAGAAAAAAAACTGGGAGGACACTGGAAAAATCAAATAAAAAACTAAAATAATTTGAGTAAAATTAGTGTGACTGAAATATTGGTTTTAGAGCATAACATCAGAATGTTTCTGAAGACTGCAAAGCATTAACCTAATAGAGCATTAGCCTGACGTATGGATAGGAAAAGTGGAAGAAGTTGCCTTATGTATTTCCATTATCCTGAGTTTTAATACAAAAAATAGTAGTAATATAAATGTAAATATTATTAAGAAAAACAAACTGGAAAAAGCAAGTACTTGGATATGTTTCTGATGAAGAGTTTGAACTACTTGAGTGAAGCTGTCACTCTCTCGTCAGCTGAGAGTGGAGCCGTCCAGTGCTGAACCAGGAAGACAGCTGACAGCCCACGGCACATCACACTCATTTCCCTGTCTGTGATAGCTAGCGACAGCTTCAAAGAGAATAGCTTGTCAGGAAAGATCTAAAGTGCATGAGCCGCTCACATTTGTAAGACTTGCAACAGCTAACGTATAATGTTTCTCCAGTTTGGTTGACAAAATTAAAGAAACGGGATGGTATGAGATCTGCTCTGAGGATTGTATCCTTAGCAGGGCGGATTGGTCTGTAAGCCTCAGTGATCCACGTCATCCGGAACTTGAGCTTCTAGTAGCTCTTCTCTTGGCAAACATGTCCTTGGAAAGAGGCTAAAAAGAAACTATACTCCAATAAAGATCCCCATGCAGGCTACCAGGAAATGTACCATGCCTAGGGGTGAAAGACGGAGGGTTGGTTGTTGGAAAGACCCAGACAGGCCCTTTGGCCCATGGGACAGACACTGGCTTTGGGAATGTGGAACGTTACCTTTCAGGTGTGCATGAAACCTGAGTTAGGGCAAGATATGAAAAGCTATCAGTTATATAGATTTGGCTGAGGAACCAAACCTTTCAATTGGAGGTGGAGCCTGTCACACCCTGAAAGGAGGTTCCGGAGGAAGTTTTCCCTTAAATGTACATGTGGTGTATAATGGTGATACCTAGAGGGGTGTGATTAGAAAAATGTCTTGCTGGTTCTGATCACCTAGTGGGTTTGGTGGATTTCTATGCAGGTTATGGACTGTCCATGTCTGTGTCCACAACATTGCTCATAAGTGTAATTTGTCTAGACCTACATGAAGCACCAGAATGTCGAAGGTCAGTGAGTATATTTTAGTGGGTGTGTTACCTGACCTGAGATTGCATGTTGATGAGGGGTTGGATTTGCTGCATGGAGTGAAGGTTAGACAGACCCAGACAAGGAGAATGTCTGAATGGAGCTGCTGTAGACGGGAAGATACTGAAGAAACTATTAGGTGGCCCCAAAATGTTTTCGCAAAGCATTTGTCGTCTCAGGAGTTTGAAGCAGGACATTGCTCAGGCCATGATCAGCAGAAATAGGGAAGTGCTGACTAACTCTGGAGGTACTGTTAAGTGGTAGAAGGAGCACATTGAACTCTTTACCACAATGGATATGTTACAAACTTCTGGTATTTCAGAATCATGGCACGTTGCACATTGCTGTGGTCCTCAGGAGTCCTCAGAATGGTAAGGCTGCAAGGGTGCATGAAATCCATACTTACAACTTGTAAGCTTGGGATGCTGTTAGGGTGACGTGACTTCATTGCTTTTTGGAAGTCAAGGAAAGAACCTATGGACTGGCTAACAGAGGTGTTGATCTAATACCTAATATTTAGATATAATACCTAAGAGAAATCAAATGCATGTTATTGAATGTTATTTGTATAAATGCTACTGTTAACTAGGGTTTGTGAGAAAACGGTATTTCAATTCTCTGTATGTTCTGTACATGTAGCAGAATTGACAATAAAGTTGACTTTGACTTTGACTTTGAAAACAGTCAAACCTGAACTCCAGGTGGAAAAATACAGTTTCAAGCCTGCCTGTGGAACAGTAAAGCAATTAATCTTCTTTGCATAGTTGTGTAAAGGTTTATTGGAATATGTGAATACATTCTATACCTGCTTTCTGGACATAAAAATGTGCATGGCCTTGTATCATGGGACACATTTTGTGAAGTGCTGATGGAATATGGAGCACTGGAACAACTACCATGTGTTATTCAGTTTCAGTATGAATGTTGGTCCAAATCCTTTCCATAAAGTCTTTCAGACTAGCATTTGCTAGTCTCTGGCAATGGGCCATCTTGTCTCCACTCTTGTCTATGATTTTCATAGACAGGTTATGAAGGTGCGACCATTAGCTAGAAGGGCATCCAACATGAGGGGCGAAAGGTGACATCCCTGCTATTTGCAGGTGATGTTGTTCTTTTGGCTTCATCCAAGCAGGACCTCCAGCATGCTGATGAACAGACTGATGCCAAGTGTGAAGTGGTGGGCATGAGAATCAGCAGGTCCAAAGCTGAGGACATGGGACTGTCTCGGGAAGGGTTAGACTGCAGTATCAGCGGTAGCTGTTTTACGTTTCTCCATCCAACATGCTTTGAGACATATTTCAGACATATGAATAATGCGGTACCTCATTTCAATGCAATGTGACTGCAGGGAATTTGCCCTTTATAAAGAGAGAGCAGATGCACATTTATTAGCCTGCTAACTACATAATCAGTTATACAACAGAGGGTCACTGTAAGTCATAAGCACATCCTTGGCATCACCGGACAATCTCTGGGAAGGATTACGTCACAATATCCCCTGTTAGACATGCTCCTTTACAGTAAAACAACTATTTGTTTTTACTGCATCAGTCAATTAACATTAGTTGTCGCTTCCTCCAGGAAATATCTGACACTGTAGTTCTTTGTTAACTGATGGATTTATTCTTCTTATTGTCATTAATCAATCTGCCATCCTTGAATCCTGTGTTTTCCGTCTACATTTCCCCCATGTTGTGCACTTGTAAATGTGCAAAGCAATTGTGCTGCTACATCCTATGACCCATATTCCATTGGATCACAAAACATTTCATTCACAGTCCTTCCTCTTCCTTGATGATGCATGTTCTCATGGCACAATAGGAGGATGCTTGGTATGTGAGTGAAGGCTAGATCTTGTCATATGTCCTTCAATCCTAAGAATATTATACTGATCTACAAGTGGACGTTGTCTGTGTAGCTTGTTTGCCTTGTCTTTGGGTTTTACTTCCTTGATTTGCTTTATACTTTTGATTTCACAGCTGAATGCTTCCCTTTTGACCAATTTGATTCTAAAATGTTCTGCTTCCCATCTTTCCTCAACACTTGTAGCTTCATTTAGTTTGGGTTTGAGACCCTGAATTTCCTTAACATGGTGTTTAAGACGAGCAATGGTCTTGACAGCCCTTTTCTAATCAGAAAACTTTAAGTGGTCTAACAATGTCCTATCTTCCTTTGCCATGGTGTTGAGCACCTGATCATTTTGAAGTTCTGGATAATCGTCTCCTATGAGTAACTCTCTTTTCCGTAGAAAGTCTGGGCCAATTTGAAGCACCAAGCTGTTAGGCCTCTCCAAGCATGATTTACAGGATCATCTTTTGAATGTACCTTTGCATGTTCCATTGACATCCTTGAAGTTTGCTCATATATAGCATCATCTGGTCCTTACATTAGATAAGTTTCGAAGATCTTACAGCCGTGATACTCACTGGGTTCTGAGCTCTTCTGGGAGTGGTTCGTCCCAATTGACCTTGTGTCAACACAGCAGTTGTGAGAGTCGCTTTCCATAGAGGACAAAGGGTGCCATGAACGCCAACAGGTCATATATGGAAGCTACTGTAGATACCACTCTTTGGACTGGAAGCCATCAGAAGATACACACTATTGGACACAGAGTAATCTTTCAATGAGCAGCTCTTCTAAAGTCATTTCCAGGTCTTTAACACTTTCAGCATACTCTTCCACTGATATTGATTTCAATTCCGTCTTACTGTAAAAAATGAACTTCTGCAGTGTAAGCTTGCCTGTGCTGCAGAGCTCTTTTGCTTCTGTGATGAGCTAGATTGCTTCAGTGTCAGACAGCAACATAAAAATTCGCTTGGTTGAATTTAACTGTGTTTTGGGTAAACTGATCTTGATGTTTAAGACCAAAACTGGCACAGCCAGCTGAGGAACTGCCTCAAATAAATGGACTTTCATTTAAAAAATAGATGGTGAAGACCCCAGATAAGTGTTCTCCCACCATAAGAAGACCTAAGGTAGTCTTGGTGTTCAAGCATAGAACTGATGGAACATTCATTCCACATCACATATAACAGTAATCGGACCTTTGCGAAACCTACAAAGAACCCCCACTGAGGTGTTTATGAGATCTGGCCCAGTAAGGAGATGGTCATTTAATGATGTGTCTTGGACCCTAGCTGAGTAATCGAAAACAACACCTATCTTCCCAGGCTTTCGAGGGGGGTACACCTCATGGTGGGGAATATACTCTACCAGACTGATTGATTTGATTCTTCTTCTCCCTTTCTGCCTCTCCACAAATGATAATGTCTTTCATGTAGTTCATGTAGCCTGTGCAGAATTTCTGGTCTTTCCTGAGCTACTGTTTCAAGCACGTTAAATACTGAACAGCATATGACTTATTATTGGGTAAATTTGTGTGAAAGGTAAAGACATTTCATAATGACCATCTTGTTTGTGTTTGATTCCATTTTCAGCTTTCTACAGGGTACAATTGTCCCTTTTGATGACATGGTAGATAGTTTCAGCTTCACTTGTTCTGTGTTCATATCTAGAGTATCTACCACTTCCTCAAGAATGAATGAAGAGTTGTTTTGTGAATCTAACAGAGCATAGATGAGAATTTCCTTGTCTGAATCACTAGGCAATGACACATAGACAGGCACTATTGCTGAAGTCTGGGTACTGTTGCCATCTTGCACAACTCTGTTGGATGTGGTTTCCTTAGTGACATCTTGTTGTTGTGTTGCTTGCGGCTTTCCTACCTTGGTATAACTTGTTTCCCCAGACTGTTCTCTTTTTAGTTTTTGTTATTATTTTGACAGATCTTTATGAAGGCATGTGGGGTGAAATTTTGAGCAGGTGTTGCAGACCATCTGGTTACTGTAGCTCTTCGATTGATGGTCAGGTCTTTGCTTTATCAGGTTCCCATTGCCATAATGCATGGAAAGATGGCATAGGGTTGCAAGCGATACTAACCTCTATTGTTAGGAACGTCACAAAGTAACCGAAGCTTGAGAACCTTCCATATTCCAGAAGGTATTGTGCAACCTTTTGGTTCCATCTTGTACTTAACGAGTCAGGTAACTTGGCAATAAGTTTTTGATTCTCAATTCCATAATTAAGAACATGTAGATTCTCATTGTGAACCATGGTACACTCATAACTGTGTAAAAAGTCCACAAATTTTAACTCTGCACTCTCCCTTAAGGCTAATTTTGGCCAAGCATGTAAATTTATCTGGAATGGCTTTGGCAACTGCAAAAGGCTGGTCATATTGCTCACTGAGCAGGTCCCATGCTGCATCATACAAATCTTCTGAATCTAGTCTTTTCAGCTCCTTCAAATGCTCAAGCTCTCTTTTCAAGTTTTCTACAGACCTTCTTCTTGTAGCATTCTCTTCTTGCTGCTCTTGTATTCCCTTTTGTATCCTACACTCAGTTTCTTCCTTTTCTCCTTGAAGACGATGAGCTAAGGCAGCTGCTTCTTGGTCTGCAACTATTAGCTTTTCATGACTTTTGAGTCTTTGCAGTTGATCTTGGTGGTGCTCTTGTTCAGCCATGGTCTTCAGTACAGCGTGCGTGGTGGCATACTAGGCAGCTGCTTCTTGACTTTCAACTGAGGTGAAACACTGGAAATTGAGGATGTGAATACAGAGCCAGAGGCTGTGAATACAGAGCCAGAGGATGTGAATACAGAGCTAGCATCAGGCCAAAACAGCTTCTCCTCTCTTCCTTGAATTTGACTGACCATTCTGTATTACAATCGTGGTGACTGGGCTATCAATCCTTCGGTGTCCATCATAAGCAATGTTCAGCTCAGATAATTCCCTTTGAATACTACTGATGTGGTCTTGTAGGACATTACTAGGATCCTGCTTTATTACAGATTTTTTAGCCACTTAGCACTGTTTTCATAAATGCTGTCAAAGTGAAGCAGTAACCCTTTCATTTCTTCTTTCCAAAACTCCCTCCCCTTTTCTGTTAAAGTTCGGGCTCTTTCACCTCTACAAGGCTCTTTGAACTGTAGTACAACGCTGGACTCATCTGTCTGCTCTTACTCTAGGACAGTTGCTACACCCTGAATTTTTGTACTTGTTTGTGATGTTTTAAATTATTTGTAAATTCAACATAACGAACAACATACACAGTATAATGAACAACAAACATTTTCACAAATCAAGTGAAATGAACTAAATTAGGTCGCTGTGCTTCAAAATCATCATAAATATTAAAAATATCACAATTACACTTAACAAGGTGCTTATAGCTACACTTCGGTGAACTTGACATTGAACCATGAACAAAAAAATCTACAAAAATAACAGCTTACTTAAATGTGAACAACAATATGGTTTATATAAATCCCCATTCATATATTTGAAACGCTATTACTGTTATTAGACTACACATCTTCCCTTGCAGTCTTTCAATCCTTGTGTAACCTTTGAGAACACAAATTTTAGTGTCTGGGTTCTGTGCATATTCATGAAAAAACTGATGGATTTGCGTGTCCTTATTGCTAAAAAGTGGCTTATCTGTATTTCGCATCTTGACGAGCTGTCGGGCAGGTGCGGGAAAGCTCAGGCTGCTCCGAGGTCGACTGTCACTCCCTTACTTATTTCCCTCCAGGAAATATATGACAACATGGTTCTTCATTTACTGATGGATTTATTCTCCTTATTGTCATCAATCCTCCATTGAACTGTTCAAATACATGATGATGTACCCATTCAAGTGAAACACACCGTAGCATAAAAAAGAAAGCAAAATATACACACGACAAAACATTAACGTAAACAAACATACCACGCTGACTGCACACAACCAAGAGAGAATGAGTCAGGGAATGAGTCCACTTGAGGGAATATAATCTTCAAGACAGGAAACGTAACATTACCTTTAAACTCTTTAAAAATACCCTGTTTCATGTCTTCCCGGCAGAAACATTGCACCAATTAAAACATCTGTAAATGTTAATTAGTCAAATTAATTAAATTCTTGGTTGTCATAGTTAGCATTAGCATTTTTCCCATTGAAATGAATGAGCGGTCCCCATAAGGATATGTATACCCTACATGTGTGTGTGTGTGTGTGAGACTGTGAGAGAGAGAGAGAGAGAGAGAGAGAGAGAGCCCTGTGATGGGTTTGCACCCTGTCCTGGATGGTGGGTCATGGACTTTCCTAGGTTAGGCAGAGTCAAAGAAAGTCAAGCTTGTGGTGACACAGATACGTTTATAGATTTTTTTTCCTCCTTCCCCAATATCTGCGCTAAAGTTCCTGTCTATGAGCCACATGGTTTTGTCCACTGTCTTGTCTGAAGCAAATGTTATACATCCTCTTGGGATAAATGTTTGCATAGTATTTGTTTTGTAAATTTACATTTGGGGCAGTAATGTTACTATTAAAGTAAAATGTCCATAAGCTTCCTGACATGTGCTCTGATTCGTTTTGGAAAGTGATTTGAGACAGAACGAACAACAGACTTATTATTCATGTTTCTCAGACAAGAGTTGATTCAGTGTTAACCACTTACCCATTACTAAAGTATACCATTAATATCTATTAAAATAAATTACATAGATTGTATCAGTAATTTACTTGTACTATACTCAAAATACTCGTGTTTTTTCATGATTTATTAACAGCAGTTGTCTTTGTCAGTAAGTCTTCCCATGAGCAGAGGATATTATGCTCACTGGCCACTTCATCAGAAGCCCCGTTCTAACAGCACAACGTTTGCTCTCAGAACTGAGGACTGATTCAGCCTGAACTCCTTGTGAAAATGTACTCAACAAGGTTCTGAAAACATGCTGTACAGATTCTGGTCCATGTTGATGCGATAGCATTATTGCTGCAGATTTGTTTTCTGCACATCCATCCTGAAAATCTCTCACTCCACCACATCCCATAGGTGCTCTGCTGAACTGAGATCAGGTGACTGGGACGGCCACCGAAGAACACCGTCCCCATTGTCATTTTCATTGAAGTAGCTTGAGAAATGCATTATCCTGGAAGTACCCATTAGGACACTGAGAAACTGGGGCCATAACTGAGTGCGTATGGCAAGAAAGAATGCTCAGATAGTCTGTGGCATTTAAACATCACTCTGCGGCATTTAAACATCACTCTGCGGCATTTAAACATCGCTCAGCTCCTGTTCACATCACTACACCACCACCATCCGCAGAATGAACAGCTGACACAAGGCAGGCTGGGTCCATGGATTCATGTGGTTTATAGCAAATTTCCATCCTGCAATCTGCATGTTGTGTCAAAAATCATGATTCATTTGATTAGATGAATTGCTTTTCCAATTTTTTGCTGTCCGGTATTGATGAGCCCGTGATCAGCGTTGCCTCAATTTCCTGTTTGTAGCTGAGAGAAGTGGAAGCCGATGTGGTCGTCTGCTGCTGTAGTTCATCCATCTGAAGTTTTAATGTGCTTTGCATTCAGAGAAGCTTTTCTGCTCATCACTGTTGTAAAAAGGGGTTATTAGGGTTACTGTAACTGCAGTTTCTGAAACAGATGTTCCTAATAACGTTGCCAGTCAGTGTAAATACACTGCTTTCGTTTGTCAAAACTGACCGCGCCTGTTTAGAATTATTTTTCATTAAACACAGGTGTGTGGTGCTGACACGGAGATTGGTTTTTGCTTTTTTCTTTAGTTATAGGACTGGTAGTCAAGAAATTCATCTGTAGTTGGTTTAACTAAAACATACGCATATAAATACAGCTGATAGCTTATTTGTGTAAATGACATATGTATCATGATGATGGCACATGAACTAGCTGAGCCAGCTGGCTAGATTAGCTTTTGAAAATAGTTGTGGTAGCTAACATGTGCTGGCCAGTTGCTATGTTGTTGTGTAAATATTCGCCCCAGTCCTGTCCATGTAATGAAGATATATGTTACTTTTAGGTTTAAAAATACACTATAGCTGGTGTCTTTAGAAACCTTCCTGTTATTCATGTGCTATAGTTGACTCTCCCCTTGCGTGTCTGTTGTTGGCCATAGATCCCACACCATCTGATGTCTCACTTCCCCTGCGTTCCCCGGATCTCTGTCTGTGTGTGAGTAGGGCTCTGCATGTGCAACTGTTGCCGTCGTTGTCAGGACACCCAATAAAGGAGCATTTGCTTGTGTAACCTGCCTTGCCCCCCCTCCCCCATCATGCCTGGGTCATGGTTGCCCTGCAAGCATCCACTACCCACTGAGCCATGATGCCACAAAAAAACATATAAAAGAGTGAAGCTTAATAATCATCCAAGGCCCCTGAACATCTCACAGTGCAGCAGTTTTAACCATGCATTCTTGCTTTCTTAATCGCATTTTTATTTTGCTTTCATTACAGCATAGCCCAGAGCATTAAAAACTTCTGAGAGAACACTAAGGTTGATAGCCTTGAACAAAAAATACATTTTTCCCATTGCTGGTGCAACAAATTCACATGGCAGCCAGTGTTTGCCTTGAAATCTCTTTGCATGAAATCAGAAAAATGAGCGTCTTAGTACAAACAGTGACTGAGCAAACAGAAGAAGTGAAGTTTCAGGTCTTCCTGCCATTTGCTGCAGCTCCCAACTTCTACCAATCATAGTTCCTGGCATGTTAACTAGTGACACCGTTCACTGATTCTTCCCGATTTGCAAGATCTTCAGGGGAATTTAAAGTTCAGGTATCTCACACATTTTGGCCAATGATCAGAAGATATTTACTTAACTGGGTAGAATAAACAAACAAAACAAACAGACAGACAAACAAATAAATAAGAAACACGTTAGTGAACATTCCATCGAGTAAATAGTACTAGTACAATATTATAATTTCATTGAATCTGGTATTTTTATTCAGTCACTCTGTTCTGTTCTTTTCTATTCTTTAGCCCAAGGCAATCATATCTATTATAATAGTTTTTCTGGTAATGATAGGCAAGTTTCATATTCTTTTTCAGTTGCAGCTTTTTGTTGTGAAGACATTTAAGAAAAACAGATTTTAAATGTGTTGCATTTCATGAGCTTTAGTTTTGGCACGATATTACAATTCCTTACTGAAGTGGAAGGGGTTACTGAATAAATATGAACTGTTAGGTAAAGTAAATGTGTCCCTGTCAGTAGTGAAGAGAAAAATTCTCACTATTATTACTGTACGCAGTTGCAAAACCAAAGTGGTGTATTATGATTCAACAACACTGGTTCAAATTGTGTATGCACATAGATAAGCTTTAAGCTATATTTCTTGTACATAGAAAGTTCAGTTAATCACAATCCACTGTACTATTGAACATTTGGGTGCCATAACACCAAAGTTGCTGACAAGTGGCACTATACAGATGGCATGAACACCATTAAAGGGCTGTGATTGGGTAATCTTTACATTTCCATGGTAATTGATCCCACACCTCATGTCTACAGATTCCTCAGGTAGTGAAACTGGGTTATTTATAAGATCTTAGATAATTGTTCCCTTTGGTGATGTGCTTGTTTGTTTGAATAGTTGTGCTATTGTTTCCTGTGAGTCTTTGAGTTTTATTAGCAGTTTTTCAGTGCAGTGATGGGGTTACATCCTGTCAAAGTAATGGATCCTTTGTGTGTGTATTCATATTTTTGTATATCAAATTTGGAAATGCATTACAAAGATATCTTATTCCTGTCTCACAATTTACTAAACAGCTTGTAAACAAGAAAGGAGGTTCTCGGAATGCTCTGACTTGCACGTCTGAAAATGCACCTATTAATTTACTGCATATTCCACTTACATGGCAATTTGTAGAACCTTTCCCCAACAATTAGGTGGTTACCTGTACCTGCAATTGGGTAATAACACGTCTGTTGGCTTTCACATTTTCAGGTAATCCATCAGTACTTCCAGAAATAATACTGGTTGGTGAGTGTGTGAGGAGTAAGGACTAGATGGGCGGAGCAGATGACGGAGCTGTCCGGGGAATACGGCACCCCTTACTAGTTTGATTTATTTTTGCAGCATTCTGGAGTATGAAAAAGGTTCCTGTTGAAAAAATCTTGAAAAAGTCCTTGTGATGCATTGGGTTGAGTCAGCTGTTTTTGGTTCCAAAGAAAAGTATATTTTAGTTCAACACATCAACCTTTGATGAACAGAGGGAACAAAAATGGAGAACTAGGTTGTGAATGTTTTATTTAGAATACTAAAAACACATACATTTAATCTAAAGCAGCTAGCTTGATCAGATGAAATGAATAAATGCTTTTTACTGTTCTCGGTTCATAGGAAGTAGTGCTTTCCTCTGACTGTTGTTTTCTCTCTTTAATGAAATATTAGCTAATTCATTAGACTGTTTTCCATGATCTGCATCCTATATTCTGCATCCTATGGTCTGTCTTCCAAACTCTGTGCTCAGGCTTGAATTTACTACCTACACAGAAATAAGTCATCTGAAAAAGAAAAGGTCACTTACATGTGTTGAAGAGAGTGACACATCACAGCTAATTTATTTACTCATGTTTGTTTGTTTCATTACACTTGAAGGTTTATTTCAAGTTCTGATGTATTGCTTAAAGTAATGTAACATCATTTAATGCTCAGCGTCAGTGAACGTAATATCCCATTTAAATAAAGTCTGATTGCATTAAGCTAGGTCAGGGACAGTGAAAGTATTTATTCACAAGGTGATTTTTCAGTACTGAACCACTTTCCTTGATGAAAAAATGAATGTCAGGGCTGATGCCACAAATTATTTTAAAAAATCATATTGTATGTGTAGACGTTTAAAGCAAAGATGTAGACATTAAAAACTTTAATACTTCCGACAATGGAAGTTTTGAAAAGAAGACAGATAACGGATTTAGTCAGTGTTTTTTTCAT
>JABJVO010000039.1:4968199-4979023 GCA_026770805.1 Boulengeromyrus knoepffleri
TCCCTTCAGCCTTCTGCAGACCACTATCTTCTGTCATGCACTCTGTATGTCAGTCCTCCCTTCAGCCTTCTGCAGACTGTCTGTCATGCACTCTGTATGTCAGTCTTCCCTTCAGCCTTCTGCAGACTGTCTGTCATGCACTCTGTATGTCAGTCCTCCCTTCAGCCTTCTACAATACTCTACTGACTGTCAATAGCTGTGCCTGTGCTTTGCCATAAGATAGTTTGTACAAATGCACCATTAGCCTGATTAATGGCACACTAGGAAAAAGTCTTCAGTTTGGATTTACAAATCTGTGCAATGGTCTTAGGCAGCCAAAGAAAATGATCCGCATTTTATTGGTATAAAACAATGACTTCTGCCGAAGTATCAGCTTAGCCATTTCAAAACCTCCCCTAAAGTAACCCCCTTATGTGCAGCAACTGTCCAATATACCCATTTATTTTTAGACGCAAAAATAAACTTCTATGGCTAAATCAATACCTCATTGACTTTTTAATACTAATAATGAATTAATCGAGTTGAATGTGAAATGTAACAAATATGTGCAATGGCTGCGGTGCCCCTGAGGAGAGATTTGGGAACTGCAATGCTGTTCATCCAGCCGTCCAACTAGATATCAGTCATTTCTCTGTTGAACAGAAGAAACTCTTGTTTTTATTGTGTTGCTGTTAATTTGCATATGTTATTTTTTCTGAGCATCGACACACTTATTGTCAAAATAAATAGCTTTAGACTTTTTTATTTTTGACTGCCTAAGACTTCTGCATAGTACTAGATACTGAACGGAGCATCTTTCACATATTCCTGCAGACTATTCTGCATAAACCAGTCTTCAATAGACTGAAGGAAGTATAGCCAATTGTCTTTTTTTTATTATTATTCATGCAAGGAATTGTTAATAAGTTCACTTAGACAAGCATGGACTTGGCCCTTTACTGCCTTGTAAGTAGCAGAGGAATTTCAAAGTCCACCCTGTATTTAACAGTACAGGAGAAATGTTAGGATGTATAATATGGTCACCTTTACTCCTCGTGACAATTCAAGCATGATTCTGTATCTAGGGAAGACATTATGGGATTTGTCAGAACATTACAATAATGCAATCTGATATAAATACATCCATTCATTTTCCTCAGTTAGGAAACGTTAGAAAACAACTCTGTTCATTGATGATTCTATACTGCAAAACACATAGACAGGCAGAAGTTATCGAAAAGTTATTTTGAATTGATTTAGAAAAACCGAAAGTTCTCTGAGTTAAACCCTGATATCAAGGTATTATTAATAAAGCAGAAGTCACATTTTTACATTATCAGTGTTTATAAACAGGTAGGTGTCACTCATCCATCTCTTTAGTTCCATAATGGAGGTTATTGGGACAATTAGGGACATATGGTTATTTGGCACAACCAAGAGGCATAATTGTGTGTCATCAGATTATGAATGCATGGTAATTTTGTGATTTCATATTTTCCTTCCTTGAGGCAGCATGTAGAGAGAGAACAATAGAGGTCCTAGCACCAATTCCTGTGGGACTCCATATTCTATCAGCAACAGAAATGATACAGTGCTGTTATTAGATGTTTGAACACAATGAACGTAATTAGATAGGAGATGAACGACTTAAGGGCAGTTCTGCATGGGCTTACCTCCCAATCCAGCCAATCTTACAGAATGAAATGTGACGCTGTCAAAAGTAGCACTAAGATCTAGCGACATAAGTACCACTGCATTCCCCGCACACACCATTAATATCTCTGCATATCCAGAATCAGAACTCACTGTATTGCCAGTATATGTGAACATACCAGCACTGTTTGTGGTCCAGTGCCAAACATGAAGAACTGGACAAGATTACAAGATGTACAGAGGGACGCTTTACAGAACACTATGTGGAAAAAATAGGAATACCAATACGAGTGCACAGTGCAAAAAGTCTTAAGACAATATATTAAACATTATAATTAGTTCAAGAACAATTGTAGTGCAAGTTGAAAAAATGTTGCATGTATGGTATTGTGGAGCATACATGGCATCAGATCCAGGTCATGATGCACTTGAAGCTCCTCTGTATCGGTAGCTTGGCGCAGAGGTGACTACTGAGGTGGTGGAATCTGCAGCAATCTGCTCAGCTCTCCACTTTGCCCTGGTGGTGAACAGGTGTTGGCAGCCAGCCTGTGATTTTCTCAGCAGAGGGGACCACAGGTTCTAACCTGGTTTTGGAGAGGGTGAAGGCAGCAGAAGACCATGCTGATGGAGGGCATCATGACAGTCTCCATGATGGCAGAGTAGAAGTTCAGTAGGATGCGGTAGGATTGTTGATGCTGAGCTTGTTAAAGCTCTTTCGGTACAATGGCTTTGGTATTTCCAAGCATGTTTCAAGCTGAGTGTCAACTATCTCTCCTGTGGTTTTCAGAGTGAGTGATAATCGGTCTTTTGTTCATAAGAATATAAAGATCTAACCGTTGTACAGTGATCCCCCGCCTATCGCGGTAGTTACGTTCCAGACCCATCAGCAATAGGTGAAAATTCACGATATACAAATACCATATAAATAAACATTTTTTTTAGTTTAAGCCTTAAAATACCCCTCCCACATGATTTAAACACATGTAAACTTATTAAAACACACTTTGTAAACACATATGATATGTGGATGTCAGGCTAAGGATATGAGTAATAATAATAATAATAATAATAATAATAATAATAATAATATTATATATATATATATATACACACACACACACACACACACACACATCGCAGAGAACTGTGACGCGTCGGGGGAAAATCCGCGATATAGCCGGGGTGCGATAGCTGAATCACGATATAGTGGGGCATCACTGTATATATAAAAACGTTTGTGTAGCGCCGATTTATAAATTGTATAAACCCATATTTAACCGAAAATCAAAGACAACATATAAAATGTTGAAACTGAGAAATGTTATACTTTTATCACAAATACATGCTCAATTTGAATTTGATGCCAGCAACACATTTCAAGAAAGTTGGGAAAGGGGCATGTTTACCACTGTGTTGCATCACCTCTTCTTTAAACAACACTCTGTAAACATTTGGAAACCAGTAGCTGAAGTTTGGAAAGTGAAATGTTGTCCCATTCTTGCCTGATATAGGCATGCAAGTGCTCAGCAGTTCGGGGTCTCCTTCGCTGTATTTTGATGTGCCAAATGTAACACATCTGGACTGCAGGCAGGCCAGTCTAGCAAACAGATTGTTCTACTATGGATCCATGCTGTTGTAAGGTGCACAGAATGAGGTTTTGCATTGTCTTGCTGAAATATATAAGGCCTTCTCAGAAAAAGACACTGTCTGGATGGCAGCATATGTTGCTCCAAAACTTGCGTATGTCGTTCATCTTTAATGATGCCTTTCCTGATGTATAAGCTACCCAAGCCATGGGCACTAATGCACCCCCACACCATCATGGATGCTGGCTTTTGAACTGTCCGCTGATAACAAGCTGGATGGTCCTTCTCCTCTTTAGCCCGGAGGATGCAGTATCCATGATTTCCAAACAGAATTTGAAATTATGATTCGTCAGCCCACAGGACAGTTTTCCATTTTGCCTCAGTCCATCATAAATTAGCTCGGACCCAGAGAAGTCGGCGGCGTTTCTGGATCATGTTTAGATGGTTTTTTCTTTGCGTGGTAGAGTTTCATCCTGCATTTGTGGATGCAGTGACGAGCTGTGTTCACAAACAATGGTTTTCAAAAGTGTTCCTGTGCCCATGCAGTGATTTCCACTGTAGAATCGTGTCTGTTTTTAATTCAGTGCTGCCTGAGGACCCAAAGATCATTAGACCACCACATAACTCAGGCTGAGTGTCTGCCACAGAGGTTGACCCAGGCAAGCTTTACCTGTTTTGTTTGTTTATTGGTTTTCTGTTTTTTTCTAATGTATCAGTCCTTTGCTTCCCTGTTCAGGGTTATCCTTAGTTTGATATCGTTTATCCATGTGTTTAATTTGTCTTGTTTATGGCTCTCTGCCCCTGCCTTGGTTATGTTCTGTTTTACTTGTTTCTTGACTTTTCTCCTAGTGTAGTATTTCCCTGTGTTCCCTTAGTTTTAGGTCTCTAGTTCTGTGTTCTTTAGTGTCAGTTTCTTTGCCTGTGTCTTGTTGCCCTGTGCCCCAATTGATTGGTTGTTTTTGATGATATTCACCTGCCTTTTGTGAGTCCTGGTTATCATTGTATTGAAGTGCCTGCCTTTGTGCCTTTCCACAGTCAGCCACTTTTAGATGTGTGTTAATGTTGTGGTGGTGCTTACTGGCTGGTTTGTGAAGTTCTGTTCCTGCTGTTGCCTGGTTGCCTTTATAGTGTTTTCCTCTGTTTAGTTCTGACCCTTTGTGGTCCTGATATTTTGTTATTTTCCCAGTGTGTGTTTGTTTTAGTTTCTTTAATAAACTCCTTTGTCTTGCAGCAGTGAGTGGATCATCACCTTTTTCTTCCTACCCGGGCCAGGCTGCACCATAACAATTCTTAAATGGTCTTTCACTGAGTGGTGAACCTCTCCCCATCTTCACTGCACAGACACTCTGCCTCTCTGGGAGGCTCTTTTTATACCAATTATCTTACTGACCTGTTGCTAATTAAACTAATCAGTTGTGAGATATTAAGCCAGGTGTTTTGTTTTAGCATTACACAACATTTCCAGAATTTTGTTGCCCCGTGCCAATTTTTTTAAAACACGTTGCTGGCATAAATTTCAAATCGAGCATATATTTGTCATAGAACAATAAAAATTTCTCAGTTTATTGTATATTGTCTTTGTTCTATTTTCAATTAGAAATGGATTTATATGACTTGCAAATCATTGCATTCTTTTTTTAACTTACATTTTACACAGCGTCCAAGCTCTTTAAGAAACATGGCTGTATTATTATTTCCAACATGGACAACCAAAACTCCACTATTGGAAAATGAATGCAGTTTAACATTTACATCAGAGACACAAACCCCAGGGAAGCATTTTAATGAAACCACTGACTTACTGTACCACTGTTAGACATTTTTACTATTCCTAACTATTGATTCACCAGTGAGGAGGACCTTATCTGCTTCTCTAAGCAGATGCGTATTTTAGGTTTTAATCGCTGACGGGGGTGCAGGAGGAGGGGCAGAAAAATGAGCAGAGTAGCACCAGTAGTGTTATGTTCCAACCCCAACATAACATTTCAAAATGGATAGGAACAAAATATAAAAATGGTTATTTTTATTCCTTTTAAAAGTATATATATATATATGCTGAATATAACTGTATGATCTGGACAGGGAATACATATGGTTTTGGGACCGGTCTGTCGTCACTCCAGACTCTCTCATTATGACAATAATTCAAAACATATTTGATGGATCTTTTGAAAAAATTTGCAGACCCATGTTTTTGAACGACGAAGTGGAACTGATGACATTTGAGAGATCACACCAAGGCTGAAGTAATTACAAAGATGACCTTTGTTGAAACACTACTAATGAACTGATTAAGACAATGAACTGATTAAGATTTGTTTGAGCAGGGAGCCCTGCTGTAGAACACACTTGATCTTGTGTGATCGTGCGATACTTGGTCAGTAACTCTAAAAGTATTTGACAGATCTTTTTCAGTTTTTGTAGACACATTGTATGGGTGACATGTTGAAACTGATCAAATTTTGAGAAAAATTTCACCAAAATTGAAGCAGTGCCTCATAGTGATAGCAAGAACTGCCTCAGACACTTGATATTTTTGCTGGAATAACTGTAAAAGTATTTGACGGATCTTTTTCAACCTTTGTAGATACTATAGTAGGAGTGAAGATCTGGAACAGATCAAATTTTGATACGAATCAGACTAAAATCCAAGCAGTGCCACATAGTGATAGCAAAGAGAAGGACAGCTCAGACATGTGATCCTGTCAGCACAATAACTGTCAGACATTTGCAGGCATGTGTTATGGGTGAAGATCTGGAATTTTGAGACGAATCACGCCAATCCTGA
This sequence comes from Boulengeromyrus knoepffleri, assembly GCA_026770805.1. Lineage (NCBI taxonomy): Eukaryota > Metazoa > Chordata > Actinopteri > Osteoglossiformes > Mormyridae > Boulengeromyrus > Boulengeromyrus knoepffleri. The sequence goes on from JABJVO010000039.1 coordinate 4,974,206, forward strand.
AGCAATTCTGCTTAGTGGCAGCAAAGGCAAGGCTGACTGCAGAAGACACTTGACCTTGTAAACGGGATCTGTATGAATTTACTCTATTTGATTTTTCATGGATCATATTACCACTTCACTAAAACATTGTATGGATGAAAATCTACACCTGAAAATCTATACCTGATACATCTGGGACAAATTAAGATTCAAAACTCCAACAGCTAATGTGGTTTGGAGCTCACATACTTAAATGGAGACATTCATATACAGTAAGATTTAAATTATTATAAATAATCTCAGAGACATTTTGTGACTTAGGTTAAGCGAATTGGGACATTGCTTGTATACTGTTTTTTTACTCCAATATACTAAAAGAAGCTGCAATATAGTCCCATGCCAGGTCGATAGCACCACAACAGACAGAGTCTGTCTTAATCTCGACAGCAATGCACATCTTTACTAAAACCAAAAAAGTATAAATCAGTTGATTTATTTCCTTGTCGCTTCCTAAATCTACAATGTCAGCAAATTAAGGAAGTTTTAAAGGTCAATAAAGTGAAATACTCTGCCGCTGTAGAAATGTTTCATGCATTTTAAGTTACCATTTTCTGCTTTAGGGATGTAGCCCATAGTCCACATGCCCACCAGAAAACATATAATCCTCATGTAATAGACACACGATCTATTACACACGAGGAGAACATGCAAACACACAAGCACACGCACACACTGACCCAGAAAGGAAATTAACAGCCAAAGTTGCAGACATAAGGCCTTGGAGGTCTGAACTGAAATGGTATGTCACTTAATGGTATAAATGGTTTAAATATGCACATTTATGTGAACCCCTGATAGCCAAATGCCATTCCCCCAACACTGCATGAAAGTATACTGAACAAAAATATAAATGCAACACTCAACCATTTCACTGATTTTATTGAAAAGAAATTCATAAATGGAAATCTTACAGCTGAAATTGATTCATTAGGCTGTCTTGGATGGATCGTGGAAAAGAATTCCAACGTTTATATCGGGCCAGACCACATTTACTGGCAGCGGTGCTACACGTCGCCTCAGAGCTGATCCGGCCTGTGGAATGTTAGTCCCACTCTTCAAGTTCTGTGTGAAATTGCCTATATCTGATATTGGTGTGAGTTAGAACACGCTGTCGTATGCAGAAATCCAGAGTATACAGGCCATGTGATCTGTGATTGGCTGCTGGCTGGACTCACTGCTGAAAGCTCTAAAACAGCAGCGGAGATGGCTTACGGAAAGATCCATGACTCCAGCGACAGCTCTAGTGGACGTCCTTGCACCGAGCATGCCAGTGGCCCAGTCCCACATCTGGGGCGCTGGTTTGCCCTTTTACTGTCCCGAAATGCCTGCAGAGATGATCACGCTGCCCAATCCCCAAGTTGACATGCCACACCGGCACAGTACACATTAAATTAAAAACAAAATTTGGCAAATGACATAACTTTGCATAGCAAGTAATTAGGCAAACTGCCATCTCTAGATCTTGTGTGTTTGTAAAGGCCTGTAAATGTGTGTGTCTGTGTGTGTCTGTCTGTGTTACGGGGTGGTGGCCTGTCCAATGTGTTCCCCTGCACTGTGTCCTATTTATATAAGTAAACACTGTGATTCTGTTAGTGCAGCATAAATAATGCAGTGTAAGCTTTTACTGTTTCTCAGAGACAATGACATTATAACCTCTCTCCCACAGACTCCCGCCTTTATTTCTATACTCACTTTAGTCATATACTATTTGTTTTTTAAGGAAATTGCTCTATAATGAAGAGAATGGCATTATAATCAGGGGAATTCTCTGAAAAGTGTATCCAGCCCCTGTGAAAATGCAGTTTTCATGAAATACCCCTTTCTTCTTCTGACTCTTTCAATACGCCCTGATCAGTTAAAGAAGACAATGGATTCGACCATAAAATTGCTCTAATTGACACCAAGAATAAAATAACACATGGAAAAACCTTTTTCACCTTAAGAGAATAACCGTAGTCTCAAACTTATCCTGTGAATGAGCTTATACCTGCCTTGTGTTCATCAACCCTCATGAGTAAATGTTTTCCTTGTGAAATAATATTAATAAAAAAAATTGGCGGTCATGTTGAATTTCCTATAGTTAGAACACAATAAATAAATAGAATATAATTGCAGTTTAAGTAAATTACTGGCAACGGGGGCATATTCTTCGCTATTTCCACTATCATCAGTTCATTTAGCAATTTCATAAAATGATCTCAAAAATAGTTACATTCAGTATTAGTATTGTACTGCTTCTCATTAAATTTACTTAGTATTCATATCTCTCAGTTTCAAATCCAAAGACATGATTCAGGACAGTAATGATGATGATAGATCTTTAGCTGTGTTTTCGTCGTTTACATGCCAATCAGCTATTATTCCTTTCAGCACTTATATTTTGTTGTGTGTGATATTATCGACATCATCATCATTATTAATAAGAGCAATACTATTACTAATAATAATCTACTTTTTACACTGATCTACTGGACTGCATGTGGTTACTGAATATGTACCAGTTTTGTCATTGTTTTCATTCTCATGTTGTCTTTGTGAGTTTAGCTCCTCTTAGTGCCATTAGTGTTCCATCACTGCTTCTGAATCCTTTTCATATTGTGTCCTGCACCATCTGGGCTGATACTGGCAGAAAAACTGTGTCAAGGGCAAAAACTGTCCATCTTTATTTCCAGCAATATTCATTTTGCGGCAGCAGTTCACAGAAGAGCAGAATGTTCTGCAGACCTAAACTGTTTATCAGATTTAGAACCTTAAGAGAAAAACCGGCAACCGAGGCTTCAGAATAACACAATATGAAAATATAAGATAGAATGTACATATATATATAGTGTTTTTGTTAAAATGCATTTATAACAAAAATGGAGTTTTGTGTGTTTATTAACATTTGTACAAAAATATGATTTTCCATCTCATGGAGATATTAATGCTCAAAGCCATTTTGATTAATGATACAATGTGGCAAATCGATTCAGTTAATGTTTTTCTATTTGATTTTGAACAATGTTTTCTATTTTTTTGTAAATATATGTAAAATCAGTAGACAAAAACCAAAAAGACCATGAGCAAGACAAGAATCAAAAAGCAGTACAGGAAAGGGTGCGAGACACTCAGAGTGAGGCCAGCTGAACATCTCACAAGGAGCTGGAGGGGCACGAAAGTGTCCAGAAGGTGTTTCATTAATCCAGCTGCAATCAATTGAATAAACAAGGCAATTCCACACTTGTGAACATGTGCTAGTTTCCAAAGATCATAAGAGGAAAGCGAGGCATTTTGGGTACTGTAGTCTTGTAAGCCTGGTTTGTGACATCTGTGAGCATGTGGGTTGGCTTGAAAAGCCACTTCAAATATTGATAAACATGATACAGAATGGTTAAAAAGGATAAATCAAATTATGTCACATTTCATTTATGGTACGCACACCCAGGTGTCGTACTGGGAAAGTTTCTGGTGCACTGTTGCTGGTTTGAACTGGGGAGTTGCTTTTTGCAGAAGCAGAGTGTTAACTGTGCCAGTAGGCAGTTCACCTCAGAGCCAAGAGGGAGGGCAAACTGACAACCCCCTGACCTATTCCTGCTGTTCCTCACTGCTTTGTCTGTTTTCTGTTTTTTTCCCACCCTGTCAGGGTCAGCTCCGGTTTTCCCAGTGTGTCTTTTTCCCCATTGTCCTTCCCCTGCTTCCTGTCGGCCGCATGCGGTTGTCTGTGATCCCCTCTGCCTCGTGATAGAATCCCGCTTCTCTCTTTTTGTATTTTGTTCCCTCGTCTTTCATTTGTATGAGATTTTCTAGTTCCTGTGTCTGATTTTTGTATTCAGTTTTGGTTTCTTGTTTTGAGCCTTAGTTATCTTTTATCGCTTTTCTAACTCCCAATGTTAGATTCTGTTTTTCCCTGTTTCTTCGTTAGTTCTGAGTTTCCCTGTGTAGGTTCTTTGAGTTAATTAGTCACCTGTGACCTGTTTTCCCCATTAGTCTCACCTGTCCCTTGTTAGTCTTGTTACTCCTCTGTATTTAAGTCCCTGCCTCTGTTCAGTTCCCCAGCGGTTTGTTTATTGTAGTTTTGGTGTTACATGTAGTTTGATGTTCTGTTATTTGTAACCCACCCACCCAGCCACCCTTTGTTGCCCTGACCTGTTTGGAAATTAGTTTTTGCTTATCCCTTTTACTTCCGACCCCTCGAGGTCTATTTTTGTTTGTTGTGTTTAATTCAGTTAATAAATCCCGTTTATCCTTTGAGCCGCAAGTGGGTCGTGCACATTTCTGCCTGCATCTTGCCTCGGCCTGACACCAAATCCGTCGAGTTCATGACACACCCATTTCATTCTTTTGTATAAACGCCTTGATTGTGAGAACTGGTCACTATAATGTACTATAATGTATAAATAACTAAACCACCACTGCATAATGTGCAGTTTTGAAGGCTTCTTTTCTGTAATTTTATAAGGACCCTTATCTGGCATATTAATTAAAGTTATGATTCCAGGAGTTACTTAGTGACTCAGCTGGAGTCACTCCTACTCTGTAGTCAGTCAGACACAGGAGTCACCCCTATGCTGGAGTCAGTCTGATACTGGAGTCGCTCCTGCTCTGTAGTCAGTCTGACACAGGAGTCAGTCTGATACTGGAGTCGCTCCTGCTCTGTACTCAGTCTGACACAGGAGTCAGTCTGATACTGGAGTCGCTCCTGCTCTGTAGTCAGTCTGACACAGGAGTCAGTCTGATACTGGAGTCGCTCCTGCTCTGTAGTCAGTCTGACACAGGAGTCAGTCTGATACTGGAGTCGCT
>JABJVO010000039.1:4986182-4998555 GCA_026770805.1 Boulengeromyrus knoepffleri
AAGACCGAATGTGTCATAGCGGTGCGACAAGGCTGTCCCATTTCAGGGGCTGCATCCTCTAAGGCTGCATTGGAAGAACGAGTGTGTCATAGCGGTGCGACAAGGCTGTCCCATTTCAGGGGCTGCATCCATCTAAGGTTGCATTGGAAGACCGAATGTGTCATAGCGGTGCGACAAGGCTGTCCCATTTCAGGGGCTGCATCCATCTCAGGTTGCATTGGAAGACCGAATGTGTCATAGCGGTGCGGCAAGGCTGTCCTATTTCAAAGACTCTTTCTAACGCAGCCTAGAAATGCGTCCTTCTTTTCTAGCACAGTGAAGGATGCACTCGATGGATCCTTCACAGTCCAACATATCCCAAAATTCATTGTGCAGAGGTAAAGTGAGAGTGTCCCAACTAGGCGATCGGAGCATGGCCTTGAATAAAGGGTAAGCTGGTGAAATTATCCATAGGCTAGGCGATCTCACCTGGGCTGGACTGGCCATCTGGCATGAGGACGTATATCCCAGTGGGCTGATGGGTATGTGAACTGACAGGAAAATGTATCTCTTTGTAAAAGTCATGATGGGGAACCTCCACCCCGGTCAACAAAATGTATCGCATGGCGAGGGGGGGGTCCCCAAAGCCCAGGTATGATTTTAATCCTAGTCCAGCTCCAGCAACCACATATTGTGTATCATAAGTGAATTTCTTACCAAATTACTTGGGTAATAATAGCCTAAGATTTCATAAGAAAAGTCATGACTTCATTCATTTGTTTACAAAAAAATATATCTCACATTAGAAACAACCAGTAGTTTTAAGTAAAACATTAATTTCAAGTAGTAATAAACTGAAATCCAAATTACAGTTCTAAAAGCTTGTCTGACTTAATAAGTCCGATGACAAGCAGTCTCATTGGGTACTTTTTAATTAGCGAAACCTAACACCTTACAATAGCATAAAACACCAAACATTTGTGTTTATCATCCCTTTGGGAGCCAGTAACTACAATTGCAATTAGCAGAAAAATGGCAAAAACAAAACCGAATGAGTCAGTCAAAAAATTATGACACCTAATAAAATGAAAATTTCTATATGAAAGATATGCGTAGATATGTTAAACATCGCTTGTTAATGGACTTTTGTTATGAAACTAATACATTTGCAACATTTTTACAGAATTAAGCAAGCATCCCAAGACTTTCTGTGGCCGCTGTACTCTGTATACATACACTATATGGACAAAAGTATTGGGACACACCTAATAATCACTGAATTCAGCTGTTTCATTCAGACCCATTGCCACAGGTGCAGCTAGCCATGCAGTGAAGTGTGCAAGCGTTTGTGAAAGAAAAGGTCGATCTGAAGAGCTCAGTGAATTCAAGCATGGTGCCGCCATTCAATAACACAGTTTATATATTTCTTTTACTTCAAGTGACTTAGTTGAAATAATGCACAGTATTTAAAAAAAAGTTTCATGCATTTGATTTTTTTATTCCATATAATGCATTGATGTTTTGTGGCCTGTTTTTACATTCTGAATTATTGAACTGATTGTACCATTAAAACCCTTCCACATACAGGTCTGGAAAAAATCAAGAGACCACAGCCAGATTTTTAGTTTCACTCATGTCTCGATTTATGGGTATGTGGCTGTGTAAACTATACATTTTCTTGCAAACTGCAAAGAAATGGTTCTCTGTTTCTCCTTAATGAAGGGCTTCTTCCTTGCTTTATGGGACTTCAGTCCTGCTTCTAGGAGCCTGATATGAACTGTCCTAGCAGTGCACTTCATACCTGCACTTAATGTTTCCCATTGTTTTTGAAGGTCACTTGATGTCATCCCCCAATTATTGAGGCACTGTTGGATAAGTTAACAGTCATCTCTGGCATTAGAAAGTCGCTTCCACCCTCTACCTGGCTGGTTTCTAGTCATTCCTAGTGTCTCCTGCTTCACCTTGTACTTGTGTACTGCTGTCTTAGAAATGTTGAACCTGGAAGCAATCCGGTGCTCAGCGTAGCCTCTGCCGGCAGAATCAGGATTAAACCAGGATTTTAAAATGCATATATATATATATATATATAGATAGATATAGCATATTACAAAATATAAAATACCCAGACTACAATGTAGCCAAGCCTGTAACGCAAAGAGACTCTCCTGCTATTCTTTACACCTACAGAAGTACAGTAGCCTTGCTCTCACTTCATATCACTGGGCAAACCTGAAGCTTCCGTAAAAGCTATAGGCCTTTATGACCATGGATTCTAACACCTGGTTCTTTAAATTGCATGCAATGTAATACAGCTCATTTAGTTTAATGCTAATACTAAAAAATGAGTTGTCATTCAAAATGATGAAAATATTTGGGCCAAATGACTAAAAATACCCTCAACATAAAAGTTACACATATGAATGTGCTCTAGTTTTAGTGCTTTGTGTCCCACTTATTACTACCCTATAGATCAAGACAAGGAAGCTTGTACCCTCTTGGGCCAATAATGTTCACAGATCCTGGCCTGCACAGAATCACAGGCTCGTCTCATTGGACTGTGACATTAGTGCAATAGTGGGAACCGGCCAGGGCAGAACAGGGCATTTCCATGCTGGGTGGCTGGTGTGAGACTGCAGCATTATGACTGCACTTTGCAGTACCTGCAACGGTGGGAACCGACCAGGCCAGAACAGGGCATTTCCTTGCTGGGTAGCTGGTGTGAGAGTGCAGCATTATGACTGCACTTTGCAGTACCTGCAACGGTGAGAACCGGCCAGGGCAGAACAGGCCATTTCCTTGCTGGGTAGCTGGTGTGAGAGTGCAGCATTATGACTGCACTTTGCAGTACCTGCAATGGTGAGAACCGGCCAGGGCAGAACAGGCCATTTCCTTGCTGGGTGGCTGGTGTAAGAGTGCAGCATTATGACTGCATTTTGCAGCACCTGCAATTCTCCTTGGGCAGACGGCTCTAGGTGCCGGTCAGGAGACCCGAAACCCACTGGCAAACATTGCTGGTGAGGGAACATTAAAAAGGAAAGAGAGAGACTAAGACTGCTACATGGGAGGAGCTTGAAGAAGCTGCGGAGAAAGACTATCAGGTGCCCCTGAGGATGATGTGCGAAGCTGCTCATCATAGGAAAAGTGTAGGAGTGATAGACGTCGCTGCAGCTGAAGCTGCTAGGCTGTGCAGAGCCTCCATGATGGAAAGGATGAAGGGTCAGAGGAATCTGCCTGGAGATGTTTGATGCTGTTGTGGTGAAATGAGCACAGGGTGAACTGAAGGATCTCCTTTCCACCATAATGTCCACCACCAGCCATTTAATTTAATTTGAAGATCTGAAGTATAGTCTGATGGTGTTACACTTTTTTTGTTGTGTAACGTTTGTTGTATAACGTGCACTTGACTTGTGTCTATGGTCATACATCAAACTGGGGAAAACGCAATTTTGTTCAGCTGTGCAACCCTTGTTGTATGGTCTGCATGACAATAGAGTAAATTCAGTTCAATTCAGTTATTATTACTATGGGATTGTTAAAATGCTAAATGTATTGATATTCATATGGTCTTTAATGGAAGTCTATTACAGACTATAGCTTGCTTAAGATCTTCTCTCAGAATTTTAACGCTGTAATTGCCATTCATATTTCAATACTTATAGATCATCCCTCTGAAAGGTCTCTTCCATCATATTCAAACATTGCAGATAACAGCTTATTTAAACAGGCATATATAGTGCTGTGCATAAAATATCAAAGAACTATAACAGTGGGCTTAAAGAGCCAGATATATCTCATGGTATATAAGCTACCCTTTCTGTCTTACATATGGCATTTATACTGCAAAACCCTACTTATGATTTTAAAAATGTGATTCTAAACCAGTTCACACTTCTATGTTCACTAAAATAAAAAAATGTAAAAGTAGATGTAGTCCAACATTTTGTGTTGCATAGGTCAGTAATTATTTATCTATATTTGTTGTTTATCACTGCTGGTATCAAAGCGACAAGCATTTTACATACTGAGGTTGGCAGAGGCAGAGTGCTCCAGAAGAATTTACGGAGTTTATGATGAACTCAATTAGTCACATGGCTTAATTTGACTTATTTCAACTCATTAGTCATGCTATTTAGATTTATCAATGTTATGTAAGCAAAATAACTCTCAAGGAACATTTTACCATGAAAGAAACACCTTTTTGTAGAGGTAGAGTCAACACAAAAAAATTATAGCAAATAAGGTTAGGTTGAGTAAAGGAAGAACAATATAGAGAAAAAATGTAAGTGTGCTTAATGGTTAGCGGGTACTGTTAAAATACTACGGGACTAAATGTCTGGATCTCCCTAACAATAGGTACTATAGAAACACAAAACTGGAACAAAATTTTAATAGTAAAAGCAAAAGGTTAACACTGTGGCAGACAGCAAACAAGGTCATGCTCTCCAATTGTCTCCCAGTAGCACCCGTGTGTGGGATCATTGGTCCAGGCACACTCTGGTTTGAGCATTTACCATGAGACATTCCTGTCCCGCTGAGAGCACTGAAGCACAAGCTGTTGGTTTGTAGTTATCATGCTGCAGAGCTAAAAAGGTGGTTTTCTCCCTTGTTCACTGAAGGGCTTTTGGGTGTTTATTGGGTTTTAATTAGGTGAAATACTGATTTATTTATTTTTTTTAAAGAAATAAATTATGACAGAATATTCAGAATCAATCAAAAAAAATCACATTTAAATGTTTAATGAAGGACTTAAAATCACACACAAAATTATTATAACAGAAAGTTTGTAAAGGTTATTTCAATGAAAGAAAATGCTGCTGATAAACTGTGCTTAATATGTATGGATATAATGAATGGGCAGAATGTAATGCTGATATGTCAGTGTGTAGCACGGCGGCTTGTCGCTGTCGGGGTCCTGCCTTTGGCTCCCCCTGTATCTATGTGTACCAGTTTGCATGTTCTTCCTCTGTTCACAGCGGTTATTTTTTTCCAGCTGGTTTCCTCATAATGAATAAGGATTTTCTTATTCTTCCCTTTCAGACTCAGTAGCAACTATACACACACACACACACACACGCACACGGATTTGTAATTGTCTTTGTAGGGACTCCCCATTCATTTCTATGGGGAAAACTCTAATCCCAACATGACGACCTTAACCCTTACCCAGCCCTAACCTTAACCATAAGTAACCAAACTAAATATGAGGCTTTTGGCATTTTAATTTTTTTGATTGCATTCACAGATCTTTGAGGGGACCTGAAAAATGCTCCCCACAACATCAATATAACAGGTTTTTACCACTTTTTCGGGGACATTTGGTCCCCACTATGTAATATAAACCTAATCCACATACATGTGTGTGTGTGTGTGTGTGTGTGTGTGTGTGTGTATATATATATGGTCATGTTTTTACACATATTTATCACAATTAAAATTTTGTCCTAAAACTGGATTTTCATTATACTTATTATACTGCAACAATGAAAAAATATACATTACTTTTTACTTATTGGAATATGTAATCAACTTCATATTCACATCAGTGTTCATCTACGCAGCAATAAACCAAATATTCAATTTTTCAACCCAAAATGCACAACATTCCCATTCAGCCACTAAAGTTTGTAATGTTCTTGAACATTAAGGTGAAATATAATTATTTAGTTTTACAAGCATGACTGGTCACATAAGCACCTGATGCACATATGCTGGAACAATTATATCAGCTTCCTCGCCACGGCTCATTGATTTTGTAAACAAAAATGCCCGTGTGGAGTCAGATCAAGCTTCCCTCAGCTGGATTAGACAAAAGTTGCCTCCCTCCCAACAGCAACAGCGGTCAATTACAGCAGAGGAGCAGGTCAGAATCCGTCTGCCCTACAACAGGAACGCCGTGTAGCGGTAGGAGCCAGCACAGATGAGGGGGTCCGTCACCAGCCTGCCATCTCACCTCATGTGCAGCACCGTGCCTCCGGTGGCCAAGCTGGCAGAAGGCGAATCCCCTCGGCCAGCCTATTTTCTTCAGCTCACATCAGAAGCCACCACTACACCTGATGGGAAGCCTTTCTCCATTTAGTGGCATTCTTTCAAATAAGGAAGACATGCACAGAACAAACAGATCTCTTCATGCGAAACTAGGATGGGTTGCAGTGGGAAGCCCCGTAGTTAGGACTAGTACTTGGCTATGAAACTTTTCATCTTGAAATGTTAGTCTCTATTTCACATTTCACAGTTGGAGGACTGTGTTGATTTGCTTAATTGTCTTGGAAGTAAATTTAACAAGTTCTGCTCATTATTACTCACTATTATTCTTCCACCATCATAAGAGGAGAATAACTGTCAGGATCTCTGCTTTGTCCCTTTGCGTCTGTCTTTTCTCCCTTTGGCCAGCAGGTGTTGCTGGCCTTCCCATTCCTTTCTGTGGTTCTCGATGATCTCACAGTCCCATTGTGTTCCCCTGCTCCCGAAGCCACCACGGGGCTGAGTACCATGCATCCCTACCATCGTTGGACATTTTCTTATCTGAAAATGTGTTTCAGTTTTGGTCCTTGTGTTGTACCTTTGTTCTTGGTTATCTCTGCCTGTATCTACTTTTGTAGTTGTGTCATTTCAGCAGAGTTCCTAGTATCTCCTAGTGTTTGAGTCCTTAGTGCTTGTTAATGATCCTCATCTGTTTCCTGTAGGCCTGAGTCCCTAGTGTGTATAATTCGTAAAGGCCCACATCTGTCCCTCATATAGCCCTCGTTACCTGTATATTTATGTGCCCTGTTCCTCTGTCAGTCTCTGTAGGTGTTGTACATATTACCTGCCAAAGCTTCTGTTGAATGTTTCCCCGCTAAGTTCGCTGTTATAAGTCTATACTGTATGTTCCCGACATGTTCACTTGCATTTGTTTTCCAATTGAATTATATCAGCTTGCAATGAAAAAGCCAGCAGTTTTTATACAAAAACAAGCTTGGAACGCACCCAACACATACTTCTAAAATTCATTTTCAAAAGGCTATACATTCAGGGCTTGCATTTCACGAGGAAAAAGAAAATAGGCAATGGACTCATGATCCATTATCTGCCGTGTTTGTTAAACGCTTCCATCCCAAGAACACCTTTATAGAAAACTGTCAAATCGTGGCGTAATTTATAATTTCTTGTTCTTTCACATTTCGCAATTTCAAGAAGTCAATTTTTTATTGGTGTGCCAGTCATTTTCAAGGCCAAGTATCGATGTGCCTAACTGCCTATTCAGTGCATGAATGGAGCTGTATCCTGGGGCAATGTCCTGGAAGCACGGCACACTATTCGGGGGGGTACCAGGCATAGCAAGACACTCTATGGAGGAAGAAGGTAGAATAGAAAAGAACTAATATAATAATGATCTAGGCAATGGATGTAAGTTATCATAAGCCTGAAGCGTTTGTAATTAGCAAAAACAATGGGAAAGAGGAAGACATAGTTGAAAATGTATTAAGACACAACAGGTGTAATAATAGAACTAAACATTTTTATATTTTTCACTTTACTGAAAAATAAAAGAGTAAATTGTGAGACCCTAGAGCCAAGCTGGTCAGAAAGGGTTTAAAAGTAAATCCTGTCTGACTTACAAATTGGATTTCCTCAAGCATGCAAGAGAAGTCAGATGAGGGTAAGAAAGCTTATGACCTGATTTTCAAATTTTAAGTTCCACATAAAGTAAAGTTAATACTATTTAAGCCAGCTTGAATTACAGTTAACGTGAAAATTCAGGTAATATTAAACAGTAATCAGAAAGCAACTTTTTAATTCAGTTTATTTTCCATTTAGGTAGTAAGTGTGATCAGTGATTTTTCAAAACTGTCAAAAATGTTAAGCACTGTTGATAACCACATTGAATAGGGGTTCCCAAAGTGGGTGTTGCATGATGCTTTACACAATATGTTGATAAAATTTTTAAAACGTGAAAAAAACATAAAATTTTCACAGTAACCACACAACCAATTGATTGTGATAATTCCAGCGTGGGGACCCATTCCAGCGTGGGGACCCATGCCTCCGGCAGCAAAATGTCAAAATAAACCCCCGTGTACCGTATTGCTTATCATTTTCAGAGGAGCGGTACAAAAATTATAAACAACTTTTACCATCATGAACAATAAACAGATGATAAAATGTCTTATTTCAGTCTCTTCCAGGCTCAGCAGCAGACCCTGCACTCTCAATGTAAGATGTGTCAAGTAGGAACCAAGGAGCATATTTCAATACCTTAAGGCCCATTATTTTTGCATTTCGAGCCCTTTTGCTATGTGTGCTAAATCTTGTTAATATCTATGAAAAGAGGACATCTCTGCTGTAATGCGATGTTAGTTCAGCGTTTTGAGTTAATGGCAACTCTTGCCTGCTACACCGGCCTCTGGTTCATGTTCATTTTCTTACTCAGGTGTGACCAAAAACAATCACACTGAGAGCCTTGAGAGGAGGTGGTCTCCTCTGGTCCCAAACGAACTCTGGAGTGGTTAATTTGTGGTGAGAATATGATCAGATGTCAAGCACGTCTTCTTCGCAAAGTCTCAGGTAGTGCAACATTTTCAAGATGTGTCCTCGAAGTGAATTGGGCTTTCTACCCGCGAAGTGCAGCCTGCTATACTGCCCAGATAATTACCACAGCTATGAACAAAGGCCATCTCTGCCACTGCTCCATGTTAAACTGCAGAGAAATATGCAATAATCCCGAACACAGAACCTTCTTCCCGTTTTTACTTCCTTGCTCCTGCCACACACACATCTGACCGATAAGCGGAGTGACCTTTCTCACGTGGCGTGTAGTGGTGCATCTTAGTTCACTTAGATTTTGCTCTGTGTGCAAAAAACCCAAACGAGGGAAAAACACTCCAAGTTCACAAACTCATCAACTGCTTCAGATCAGAGTCAACAAACTGTGAGTGTGAAAGTGCCCTAAATTGGGTGAAATTCTGAGGTCAGAACCTAATAAATAATATAAAACAGTGCCAATCTAGTCTGCTTAAAGATTAAATGTTTAGCTTCCCGGGGCCAGTGTGTGATTTATCAGGTTAGGAGGCTGTTCCTATGATCAGATGGTCACTGGTTCAAATCCCAGGGCCAGAAGAGTGATTTCACTGTTGGGCTTCTGAGCAAGACCTCCGATTGCTCCAGGGTAAATGTATGCTGCTACATGCAATGCAGGGCTACTGGCCAGTAGCTCTTTATTCTGAATATCACAGTTCTGTTCATCTACTGAGTAGAATCAGGGAAGGAATGCAGAAGCATGCATTGTCAGACCTCTGCAACAGAACAGCCCCAACACCCACATCTGATAGATCAAACTTCATGCTAAAATGAAGTGCAATATTGGCATGGACCAGAATAGGAGCAGAAGTGAGTGATTTACGCTCATCTTTGAAGGCTGCCTCTGCAGCTGCAATCCACTGGATATGGGGTGGGAATCTTTTGTTAAAGTGCAGAGACATTGAGTAATAACACTGAAGTCACACATGAACTATTTGTAAAAGTTAGTAAAACGAAGGAATACCTGAATGCATTTTAGAGTATTGCACTGCGGCTTATTGCTGATCGCACTGACATTCACAGGATTCCCCACTTGCACACCTGCCAGACACATGAACCAGGACAGTTGAGAAGAATGCAGCTGACGTTCCTCAAGATAGGCGGCTGCCATACAGTATCTGGAGAACATGAATGTGCATCTGAAGAGTTGGAGAAGATCGGAATATCATATTATATATATATATATATATATATATATACACATACACACACACACACACACACACACACACACGCACACACACACACACAAGGGAATCTAGAGATTGTAATCACATGACCCTCCCAAATGAGTGAAGAGAGGTTTATAGTGTGATACTGTATTATTCTTACCTAATACGCTTGTCATCTAAGACTTGATCCTTCCAAGCGGAGAGATAGTTTTCCAGGAGAATACGCATTTTCCCAAGCATCAATAACACTGGATGCAACACCTGACTCCACAGATACTAGTGCTGGCCAGACGAATCACAGTAGTATATTAATTCACAATTCTTTAACTCTAACTAACCTTACTTAACAGGAAGTATAAAGCAAAAAAATTGCTACAAATCAACAATAGGACCTGTGGTCAGTAATTACATGCCAAAATAATTTACTGATGTGATGCAATTGTAGTCCAGTCATACTCTACAGTCCCATTTTACCTACCTGAAGGAGATGATGTGCAGGTCCACTTTGTCAAACTTTGCACACTTGTCTGCTGCAGAGTGGGTAGAGTACCCAGAAACTCTTCTCAAGTAAAAACATTATTATTTCTTAAAAGTGACTCGGGTGCAAGTTGCCAGAATATTTAGAAAGAAAGTATCTATTAAAAAGATTACTTGAGTAGTGAGTAATGTTGATCCAAATGTATCCAATCTTTCCAATGATCAGCAAGTAAAATATAAAAAAATTCAAAGTAGCCGTAAGTACCTTCGATCACAATCCAAATCGTATAATAAAAAGAAACAGAAGACACTAATAAAATAAATGTTAACATATCAGAAATCAAGACAATTCTTGTCCCAAGACATTTTTTTTAAATCTTTTGAAGTTGTTCATCAAATAAACTGTGCCAAAAAGGGTCAATCTTTTAGTGATTCGTGACTCTGGGAAGAAGTTAGTGCTTATCCGAGATGTAACTAACCACTATGCAGTGAGGTAACTTAAGCTCAAAAGTATCTGGCTCTCAAGATGATTGGAATGTACAGAAGAGCAGCATGACTGAAATGTTGCATACAGGCTGCATATGCAGAGAGGCTTGATTTAAGGAATCAAAGCAAAACATCCATACCTCCTGTGACTGGGGACACTTATGCAACCCTCCTGTATGTGAGGTTCCTGATTTCATGAATGCTAAGAAAGACATGGGCCCCTCTTTGAGAGGGAGTCTTTGTCCGAGTCACTGGTTAGATTGGCTTTGATGTAGCCCAATTTATTCTGTATATTCATCTCTGAGTCACTATTGCCAAGTGATAAAATTTATATCATTTACAAAAAAATCAGTGTGTATGGAAACATTATATCAATCATCATGCTTTTAATGATACATAAAGAGTCATTACCATCTTTCAGGACGCTCTCCTCTCTGGTCAGGATGTCTTGAATTTTGATAGGAGTACAGTTGCAGCGATCAGCTCAGGGTCTTTCGTAACATCCCCAAAAACTTTCTAGCTTCCACATGTATGGCTTCAAGGAGAGGCCTACAAACTCTGCAAGCTGTTTCCAGCCTTTTCAGCTTTGCCTGCAGCTGGTACAGAGTTGGTAGCTAGAACCACATATGTGCAGATGATCACTGTTGCACATTCAGTCAGAAATCCCAGTTCTTACAAAAAAAATTAACTACTAAACTCTACAAACTCCTGTCAACTTCAGATAACATGCTAGTTGTACCAGTTACCAAATGGGAAAATGACTTGGGAATGTCTTTTAAGCCTGACTTGTGGGTACAAACATTCAAAAGACTATTAGTTTCATTCTAGTAATACAAAACTACAGCTCATTCAGCGCAGTTATTCATCACTTGCACACTACTTAGGAATATGGGAAAGTGGTTTTAGCCAATACAGGTGTTTGTTCTCAGTGTTTCTCTGATGATTATCTGTATGCCATGTGGACTTGACAACCAATTAACTTTTGGACAGCAGTCATTAAAAAAAAAAAACTCCACTGATATGCCTACTAAGAGGTACAACCCAGATCAATATTCTGAATAAGTATAGAAGCCGTTTATTAATTTCACTTACTATTTCAGAAAAAAAAACGTCTCATTAAACTGGACATCTAAGCAATCATTAACAATCAATTTATGGATAAATCTGCTAATAGAATATATTTCTTTGTATAAAATTACTGCATCGCAGAATAACAATAATTAAATCTTCAGTCTCACTGACATCGAGAAGCCTTTCCTTATCTACTTTAATCTGCATGATACAAAGTGTGGTCTCTCCCCATTTCCACATCCATCCATCATATCCTTCCCTGATAATATAGATTTTCCAGTTTGAACTTTTCCTCCTGCTTTCTCCCTTTTCTCTTTGTCTCCTGTCTTGTTTATCGTAGACACCCCCCGCCTTTCTCCCCCCCCCCCCCGCCACAGTGAATTTTATCACGGGGGACCCCGTCAGGATACCGAAATAGCGTCGCTTTTGAAAATACCACCTTCCGCGATATAAACGTATGGACAGTATGAAATTAGATACCGCTCATTCTTAGTGGGGGGCCAGAGGTCGAGGTTGGGGTGTATGGCAGGGGGGATCGCATGGGGGCGAGGGGGGTCAAGCGTCAAAATCCGCACACAATTCACCCTGTCCTGTATAATGCCACTAAAATAGTCTCGGGAGGTGACCGCAGA
>JABJVO010000039.1:5027584-5037732 GCA_026770805.1 Boulengeromyrus knoepffleri
GTTGTGCTATTTTTAGAACAGGTCCGCGGGCGACTCATGTGGTCCTTGGGGGCATCCTGGTGCCCACGGGCACCATGGTGGTGACCCCTGCATTACAACCTAAAAAGCATAAATTAAAAAAAACCTGATATTCATAATATTGCAGTTATTCCGTATTGCACATTTCATAGTATTACGTAGTTATTGAACTGGGGCATACTGATGCTGGTCCGCGGTGGGAGGAAGGGAATTTAAGGTGCTTCAGGATCAGTCTTCAGAAGTGCTTTGTTATGATGGGTGTGAGTGCCACTGGTCTGCAGTCATTCAGGCTGCTGATCTTAGACTGTTTGGGCTCTGCTACGATGGTGGCCGATTTCAGACAGGTAGGTACCTTAGCCTGTGCCAGGGACAGGCTGGCTGAACATGTCCGTAAACACCTCTGTCAGTTGGTGGGCACAGCCTTTCTGCACTCTGCCTGGGACGTCATCAGGCCCTGCAGCCTTCTTGATATCCACTGTCCCGAGGACAGTCGCCTCACCTCCTTTATCTGTATTTTAAGTGTGTGGTTGGTGGAGACTGATGGGAGGGTAGGGGTGCTGTGTGGCTCTTTTATCTCGAAACGACCAAAGTAGCATTTTATCTTCTGTCTGTGGGTCGTTATTGGTCCTGTAATTCATGAGGTGCTGGATGCCCTGTCACACCCGTGCCGCTTCCCTGTTGGTCACGTGATCCTCCGTCCATTTCCTATGTGCAGCTTTGGCTCTTTTGATACCTCTCTTCAGGTTTCTTCTGACATCGCTGTACTGCTCCTTGTCGCCAGATCTGAAGGCTGTGTTTCGTTCCGTCAGTACATTCTGGACTTCCTTTGTCATCCATAGTTTTCTACCTATGTCAGTTTTTTTATCTTTAGTGATTAAAACTCGCTGCAGCAGTTTATATGTCCATGTTTCTGCAGGGAATGATGCATCTTTCTAACAAACTATCTCAGGAGATACACAGTAATCATAAAATTAACATTGGTAACCAGAGGGGAACCTCAAGTCTTCTTGAGTCACAGGGTCTCGTGAGTATTTGCCATGAAGTCCAAGTCTTTTCATCACTTTTACCAAGTCAAATCACAAGTCATCAAATTTGTGACTTGAGTCTGAGTTAAGTCGCAAGTCAGTGACTTGAGTCCTCACCTCTGATAAATACATATGATAAGTAATAAACTAACATACAGAGCAGCTGATTCCCCTCTGTATCCCCTGCCTGATTCTGATGCAACCACTGGACAGGACGCTAGAACACTAATGTATCACAGGGCACAGACATGCATTATAAACGATTTAGCTGCATGACTTTGGAGTAGCGGGGGAAATGAGTGCGCGTTCCCAGAGAACATGCAGCGTCAGCGCACACGAACACGCGCAGCGGACATGCGATTCTAACCCCTAACCTGGGAGGTCTGAGGCAGCGATGCCCACCGAGACACCGCGCCGCCTCTATTATCACATTTATTTTAATACATGATTAAATGCTTTACTTTCTAATGCAATTTAGAAAATGGCCACAAAACAAAACCGAAACCAAAAACAACACAAGGACAATTCTCCATAAACTTTACGACCATATGTTTATGTATATAACATCTAGTCAATGTAAAACTAACTTCTAAGGACGGCTTTTCTGGTCGTTGTACCTTGTGCACGCTATTATCCAGTTCTGCTATCCACACCTCACAGCCTGTATGTTCTCCTGAACTGAGAGATGCATTTTTCTGATATCCAGGATCCACCAGCTGGTGCAAACAGTGCAAAGGGTATTCCCCGAGCCTGGCAACTTCTTGAGCCTTTTGGGGAGAAAATAATTGAATTGTAGGCTATTATAGGCAGGTATTGCGCAAAACAACAACAACAAAACTTGTTACTCTTAATTATCGGATGTTATTCCATGTTTTCAATAAATCTGAATTAGATGTTGGCTAATATTTGTTTCCATTATGTCTTAAAATTATGATTGTATTTTAAGAATTATAAGTAATGTTTGTTCTTATATTACAGATTTGACGCATAAAATCCCATTGGTCCCGCGCTTAATGATACATTCAATAACATACAGGCATCACGTGGATAATATAGTTTCCCATTAACAGGAAACAAATTCTAAAGATTTTTATATCGTGATTCGAATCCTATGTTCCTAATATTTACCTTACTTATCTCTTTTGACAAGTTGTATACAAGAATTCCAGAAACGATTACTTCCACTCCAAAAACGATACTCAAAAACAAAACAAAAACATAGAGTTTTCCCAACTTTTCCTTTTTCGGCACGGTATTTTCTTTTAACGGACAATAATTATGGATTTCGTTTTCCGAAGTCATACTTTGAGAATTCACTGAAACATTTAAACGTTTAAAAGACAAAGATAATTGTATGTTTTCCGTTGGAAGGTAAACCAGTCGTCGGCCCTACAAGTTTCCGCGTCTAGGTCTGTCCCTGGAAAGTCCCGACTAACGCCTTCGGGCTTTGACTTCCAGTTTCATGAAGCTGCATGCAATGTCATACGTAGTAATGACGCGTACATGGAGTACAGTATGCAGCATGAGAGAGTACACCTTCTACATAGAAAGATGCATTTATATTTCTAAATAATAATGGTTACAATTCACGGAGAAATAACATAACAACCATATACAGAACAATAACATAGAAAGATCAGCTGATAATATTTCTAAAAGAAGTAAATAGTGTAACACTGCTTAATTAGATCAACTGTTACAAAAATGAGTACAAAAATGTAATATAGCAATACTTAGTATGTCCACCATTATGTTATAGCAGTGCACTTTCCCTTCTTGGTGCTGAGTATTCTTGCAGTACCTTAATGTTGAAGGGCCTCTGCTGTCTGACTGTTGTTGCTCTTCTTGTTTGCCCATGTCCTTCCCCATACTAGCCTTCTTATTTTTGACCCTTGGCGGTCTTGTTTGTTTCCCTGCTCCAGCTGTGTTTAAATAAGGCCCCTCAAGTCAACGCCTGCCCCTAAGCCCTTTGGTTTTTAAATCACACATCACTTCCATATGCTTTACTGTGGGAACCATGGTGTTGTCACTGGACTGTTCGCCAGAGTGACAAGATACCTTTCGGACGTCATGAGATTCAAAGTGATTGATTTTGGTCTCTTATTATAGGACACACTCACACACCATTCATTCACACATATGGGCAACTTGGTAACTCCAATTAGCCTCAGCATGTTTTTGGACTGTGGGGGGAAACCGGAGAGCCCAGAGGAAACACCATGATGACACGGGGAGAACAATCAAACTCCACACACATGGATTCCTCATCCCAGAGGTGTGAAGCAACAGTGCTAACCGCTGTCACCCCCGTGTCACTCTGTGAGAGAAAAACCACAGAGATAATTTACCATTGTTCTCTTTTGTAGGGTAACAGAGTACAGTAGGAAATTTGCGAAACAGTAAGACTTGCATCATAAACAGCATATATTTCAGCTCAACCACGCACTTAAGACATCTGAATGATATTTGTTGCATTTGCTGGCCTCTCCTACTTTTTGCTACAAGAAACAGACAAATTGTTGACTTTGTGGGGTTTATGAAGAAAGTATGTGTCCAATCTACTCACTTTTTGAATGAAAAAGTGGAATAATAATTAGCCATAATTTTTCTTTATAGCAAACATAATCAGATGTTTATCACAGGCTTATGCTGTATTTCCCATTAATCCTTGTGACATTAATCCATCTGTTTTCCATGCTAGTCCAGTCTAGAGTCTCAGAAGCCCCTGCATGGGACAATCTGCTATGCATGTATTACCAGTAGTAAGATTTCTGCAGTCGTTTTAGAATTGATCTTTGCATATATATTTTCAAATTTTGTGCTTTGCTGTTTGCTATTTACTTATTTATTTCTATAGAAATAATTATTCCCAGAACAGTGGTCATGTGCACTACAAACAATTTTTCCTCCTACCTTTGGACTGGAGGATCAAACTGGAGCAAATCCCCCCCATATGGTCAAACTAGGTGACCACCCAGGTGCCGGTTGATTAGGGAATGCAGAGGAGTGAGTGAAAAAAAAATCAGAAGAAATACCACTGGTTGCATTCCATGACATTTCAATTATTTACATCAGTTTTGACATTTCACTGCTTTTCTTGTTCAACAGAGGGGAAACATGTTCTGCTGGGGGGGCGGGACAACACACAGCAGAATCTTGCCTGGGGTGCCAGAATGCCCAGGGCCTGCAGTAGAGTTCCGAGTAAACCTGCAGAATTTGGGGAGGACAGGCAGGGGTAGACCCTGGATCGAATGTCAGTCCATCACAGGATACACACACACACACACACACACACCTGATGACCTACCATCAGTATATACTATCAGTAGTTTTCCTTGCCCCTCAGGCCTTGGTGAGAATCTGATCATTGTACGTGGCAGGAAAATCGATGGCTATAAAGGCGTCATTTCTTTTTTCTTGTTTCTTTTTATTTCTTTTGTATTGTGGAAAACATATACAAAATGGTCCACAACAAATCTATTTACAGTATATGTATCAAAGATCTTTTGAGAAATTAAACTCCTCACAAATGCACAGGTTGCTGTAAATAATTACAACCCTTTCCCTTTCCCGGACGTCTCCTGCGAACATGATTATCTAGATCCATCAAGTTACAGTATTACTTGACACGGTATTTGAATTCTATCTCGTTGCGAAGCCCTAGTTGGCCTCCAGCGTAATAGGTGGCAGTAGCGAGTCTTTTTTTGAAGTAAGCGCAGTGTAATTCAAAACGACAGTAAAACAACGAAGAAGAAGCAGCCGTTTCCTTGATGTTGGATAGTCTGGGGAGCTTTTCGCTGTGATGCCGCTTGAAAGATGGCCGCTTTCGGGATCCTGAGTTACGAGCACCGTCCCCTGAAGCGGCCGCGACTCGGTCCTCCAGACGTTTATCCGCAGGACCCGAAGCAGAAAGAGGTGAAAAAAAGCAGACTGTCAGTTTATCTGAGGCTCGATATTAGGCGAGGGTTACAGCAGCAGGATACTGTGGGCATAGTTAGTGGAATAAATTAGTTTCTGTGTCAGGAGAGCCCGAGGATGCATTCCTGGCCTAGCTTTTGATGCTTTCAGCAATTGAGATCGCTAGCTAGCTAACAATAACAATTAACGCAGCTGCTAAAAAAAGCTATTGACGCCGACTGATTAAAAGTAAAACCAGCCCAACCCTCATAGTTGCATTAAATGCGTAGTATAATTTAAATACTGGCTATCTGTCTTTTTTCTTTCTAATATATAACACACTGAATGCCGTTCGTTATATGTATGTGTATAATCTACTTTCTTGGAATAAAAAGCATCGCTCATAAAGTACAATTTATCCGGTTATTAATGTCTTTTTTTATAACTGAGATGAAAAACTATATGTGCTAGCAGAAGAGTACTATGCCTTACATAGGTTTGCCTTGTTTTGCTTTGTGGCAGTCACATATGTATTTACCCTTATTTTAACTAAGTTATTAAAGCTGTCTTCGCGTTTCGGAAATGCGTCTGTAAGAATATGTCGGGAATTTTATGTGTGTTTTGCAGGATGAACTGACGGCACTGAATGTGAAACAGGGATTTAATAATCAGCCGGCAGTGTCAGGGGACGAACATGGCAGTGCTAAAAATGTCAATTTCAATCCTTCCAAGGTAACAAAAAATTGATGAAGTCCAGTTAATAAAATTCTCGGTCTCCTGGAAACTGTGTCACGTTGAGAGGGTGATGGTAATGTTCAGGATCAGTTTAGGGTAGCCAGTCTGTATCATGAACTATTAGAAATCAGACCCTACAATTCTCCCGTTGAAATGTAACCAGCAATGTGTCCTTATCATAGTTTAGCAGATCCACATGTGTGCTTGGTTTGTTTTTATTTCAATTAAATGTTACCCAGAAAAATCATCTACTGGACCCTGTATGCGCATATCGAATAAATTGAGCATGAGGTGTTCCAAAAACCAGATTCAGTTTAACATCAAAAGCTGCATGGATATGTCGTCCCTCATTTCAGCAGCCTATTGTAAGAGGGATTACATGCAAATGTAAGGCTCTCTCTAAGGTAAATGACCTCACCCTTGGGTTTTACACTCATATTTGATGGCATTCCCATCAGAATCCCTTCAAGTTAAATACATGTGACGAAATTGGGGAAACAAATACAATCAGTTTTTTTTTTTGCTTTTAGTATTATAAAACGCATTCATTCTGTCACTGAAAGCATAATTTAGCATTTTTTGTTCGGCTGTTTGCTTGTGGGATTTATCCAATGGCTATGGGCTGTGTCTTTGACCTTTTTATTGCCTCATCTTGTATTGTCAAGGAATAATTAGCAGTGAAAATCAATTTGGTTGTTTTTAATAAATATTCTGGCACACAGTCTATGGAGAATTGCATCAAAACTGTTTACTTAAGAAACAGACTGTGGGTTATGACTGTTTCCATGATCAGGGTATCGCTGGTTCAGTTTCCACGGCTGCCAGAATGTTTTCACTGTTGGGCCCTTGAGCAAGGTCCTTTAACCTCGACTGCTTCAGGGCCTGGCTGAACCTGCTTACAGAATGCAATGCTGCTTTGGATGAAAGTGTCTTCTACATATGTAAATGCATTTATAGAGCAGTTTAATTGCATTTTGTGTGTCATGATCCAGTTGTTTTGGAAAAGTTTGGTGAGTACGCAGATGAGGCTAAAATATTAAAGCCAACTGAAGTATTGTTTCAGGAGTTGTTTTCTTGTAATTCAGATAGAATAGAGGCGTTTGTCCTTGTTTAAAGACTGAGTAGCTTTTCATTTTCCCATCACACGCATGTGTAAACAGGTGAGCGTTTTGTGTCAGAGCACAGGGTCAGTCAATGTCCAGCGTTCTTAGAGCAGTCGGGCACAAAGGGCTTATAAAGGGCTTGCCCAGGTGCCCAAATCTGCTGTAATTACTGTCTCTATGTAAAAGCCGCAGCCTTTTACATAGAGACTCAGATCCCGATTGATCCCAAAAATTTTATTTTTTCCCCCTCAAGATTTTAGGTGATAGTTTTCTAGAACTTTGTGAAAGATTCCATGTAATGATATGTAAAAATGTGTATTTTATATAATAATGTAGCTTGACTCTTGGAGTTGTTTTTGAAATGTTAAATAGTTCCGCTTTGCTCAGAGTGGTTGTTCTTTTTTTCTGGACCTTCAGATCAGCTCCAACTTCAGCAGCATCATCGCAGAGAAGCTGCGATGTAATACATTCCCAGATACTGGAAAGAGGAAGCCGCAGGTTAACATGAAGGATAATTTTTGGTTGGTTACTGCAAGATCACAGAGTTCCATCAACAACTGGTTTACTGACCTGGCCGGAACAAAGCCACTTACCCAGCTAGCTAAGAAGGTATCTAAATTCTCTCTATTATATATCTTTTTTTCTTTCTAATTTCATAAGGACAGTTCATGCCAAGGTATATTTAGATGTTTTCATCCAGCTCTGAATTAGAATGTTCAGAAAAATATGATCAGCCAGGTTTGTTAGCTTGGATAAGCTTTATAATAGATTTATTTCCACTGACTTCTGTACAGAAGTGGATAATAGTGGTTAAAAACATGGCCTTGTAATCTTAAATCTGTACTTGATTTACAACGGAGAACTTGTACTGAAATTTGCAGTTATATACATTGGGAAATAATGAAGTACCTCTGAGTGACAATTCACCAAAGCTAAGCAAAGGAGTTGCTGTTAAATTTTCAAAGACATTTCTCTGCACTCATTTGCTGGTATTTTTGTTTGTGGGGTCCAGGTTCCAATTTTCAGTAAGAAGGAGGAAGTTTTCGGCTATCTGGCGAAATACAGTGTGCCGGTAATGCGTGCTGCTTGGATGATCAAAATGACCTGTGCCTACTATGCAGCAATAACAGAGACCAAAGTCAAGAAGCGGCACGTCATCGACCCCTGCATTGGTAAACGCGCTGCTTCCCTTTCGCACTTTGGATAAAGTCAAGTGGCGATTGACCTCAGGCAGGCTATCTGTTTTAGGTAGCAAATTAGTGACTGAAATTTACCTTAAGGATCTCTGAAACTCAAATCTATCTTTGTGCATGAGGCAATGATTTATTAATTCTGCTGAAATTGCAGATTGAAATATGCACAGTATACATCTGGGAAAACATTACTACAGTTGGGGGAAAGGTAAAATTATTTGTAAAACTTAGGGGGGGGGGGCGGTATGTGAATTGTGTTTCAGATCTGTAACACATTGTTGCACATGTGATTTTTTTAAATATTGACTTTTAATGTGGTTTTCTCCAAATTTGGCTGTCAACTTTATTTTTTTAAATTCTGTGCTGCTTTATGTCCCTACGTGCAGAATGGACCCAGATCACCACTAAATATCTGTGGGAACAACTTCAGAAGATTGCGGAGTTCTACCGGTCATCTGGCGGGCAGGGGGGGGCCTCTCCCCTCCCAGCCCCCCCTGCAGAAGTGGAGGCAGCCATGAAGCAGTGGGAGTACAATGAGAAGCTGGCCATGTTCATGTTCCAGGTCAGCGTGGCCAGCGGGATTTGGGGCGGCGCTGTCCCTTTGCTGTCGTCTTTATTAAAGCGCCGTAGGAAGCCTCGCTCTGAAATTAAATGGAGTTTTGCTACTGGGAGTCTTGCCACCACGACAAACTTGAAACATTTATTCCTGATATGACGCCACAAACTGCAATTGGCACGTTTATGTAAGATTTAGGCTTGCCTACCATTTTGGTTTTCAGCATTAATGTTCTGAGGCAGCAGACAGGACACTGGTAAAGATCGTGGAGTTGCTACCCTAAGTTATTGAATTTCTCTCGGGTAAATTGATCTGATTAACCTGTTGTGGGATTGCCCACGTGGCTATCAGGAATAGGTCCCTGCCACACTGGGAATTCTCAGTGGAGCAGGTTCTTGTTTCCATAGTTGTTCTTTTTCAGAGAAAGATCAGGAAGGGAAGGCGGATGTGCCCAGTACAACACAGGACCATTAGGTTGGAAAACTGCCATTTTGGTGGGAAGTCAGGGAGAGCTAAGAGGAAGGAAAATAAACACCACTGCGCATAAATTGGTTTTGCTACCAAAAGTGCCGACACCAGTATACTAAACTTAGCGAGTATAAGAAAATACCGCAAGCGGGGGTGGTTACTCAACTCACTCTTTCCGGATGGGCTTTGCCTTCCCTCCCCTTCACTGCATAAAGGGGCAGCATTTAAAAACAATAATATCTGTAGTTATAAAACGTTTGTTAGGCTGCATTGGAGTGGCTAGTGTACTTACTTGCTATTTCTGTGCATGTTTGTGTTTGTTTGCTTGTAGGATGGCATGCTGGATAGGCATGAATTCCTGACCTGGGTCTTGGAGTGCTTCGAGAAGATCCGGCCAGGAGAAGATGAGCTCCTGAAGCTCCTGTTGCCACTTATGCTGCAGGTCTGTTGGCGCTGGACGGCTTTGTTTAGTACAGTATTCGTTCAGTGAATTCATCAAGGTTGCCATTTTATTTACATTGATCAGCAGATTGGTTAAAATAATGATCTGATGACATTTAAGCTGTAAAGGTTTGTTTTTAGTATTAAAGGTTCATTAATTTGTAGCAAGGACTATATATATTTGAATATTTGCACATGCCACTTGTCAGCATGCTGTTAGTTCCTGCGATATAAATTTCATCATTAGGGTACGGCTGTCCATGTGCGCAACTCGGATTTTGGATTTAGGGGGCTTTTCGTGCTTCAGTGTGCATCGGCTGTGCATGTGCAAGAAATTGATTACAAGGTGTTTCCAGTAGGTGAAATCTGCTGGAATATCACTGCTGTATGCATATACTGGCTGTGACTGTCTGTATACAAGGGCAAATGTAGTATTTAGGCAAAAGTCCGTGTGCGTATGCCGTAGCTGTGCAACAAGAGAAGTATGAAGAAGGCTTTACTAGGGAAAATAGTGATATGCCTGAAAAGTCATGGAAGATGTTGCAGTTCAATAGGAAAATAATATAAATTATTTTGTCCTTATTAAATAAGAAAGTTTCACCAAGGCTTCTGCAACTGAAGCAGTGCTGGTTTTAATGAAATTAAAATGGAGTTATGTGTTTGGGGGTGGCATGGTGGTGCAGTGATTAGCACTGTTCCCTCACACCTCTTG
>JABJVO010000039.1:5047942-5074924 GCA_026770805.1 Boulengeromyrus knoepffleri
TGCGGTCCTAGCTTAGTCGTCGATGAGGTGGAGCCTGTCTTGGTTCAGTGTGCGGTCCTAGCTTAGTCGTCGATGAGGTGGAGCCTGTCTTGGTTCAGTGTGCGGTCCTAGCTTAGTCGTCGATGAGATGGAGCCTGTCTTGGTTCAGTATAAATGTAAATTCTATTGATGAGCCATTTTAATGCCTCTTAATGCCTTCACCCCAGTGTATATACCCATGTACCATATTTGGCACATCAGTGCCTCATAAAATTAGTTTGTGAAATTTAACGAATACATGGACGAGCTGGGTTGCCCTTGAGGATGTTGTGTTCTTATAGCCATCCAACACGATACTAGAAACTCAGGAAGAGAAGAAATTCCTTATTTTTTTAATACATTCCTTCACATGGACAGCTCTAAATATTAGGTAGAATTAAAGATTATAATCGCACATTGATTTGCTGCTGTGATTCATCTGGCCAGCACTATGTGTGCAGTTATAGAAAATTAATCAGTATCCTTCAGATCCATCAATTCAGCAGTGTCACGGTATAAAGTGTGTGTGTGTGTGTGTGTGTGTGTGTGTGTTTGTGTGTGTGTGTATAAACGATTACTCAATTGTCAAATTAATTGGTAGATTTCTCAAAGTAATCGATAATGACCTACAACTATTTCTAATTGTTTACTGTTAATAAACATGAAAGAAACAAAAAAGCTTTGGGCAGAACCATGAATTTTTGATTCCCCCCATCCCCCCCCGATATGTTAGAATGTTAAATTGTTTATTTCTTTCCTTAGCAAACATGCACTTACTACCCAGATCAGGCTTTAAACCGTTTCCTTGCCTGCCTAAGACTTTGGCACAACGCTCTTTCTGTGTGCTTGTTTTTGGGGCTGTCACCTTCTCTTTGAGCCATGTGACTCAGCGTCCCCAGGATGACTCCATTTAAGCTGCGTATCCACGAGACACGGTGCTCTCCTGTCCCTCCCAGGAATGGGTGGGGGAGCGCTGCCTGAAGTCTCTCTCGGAGGACAGCAGTGCCCTGCAGGACCCCGTGCTGGTCAACATCCAAGCCCAGCGCCTGCTGCAGCTCATCTGCTACCCCCACAGGCAGCTGGACAGCGAGGAGGGAGACAACCCGCAGCGGCAGCGAATCAAACGCATCCTGCAGGTTGGCTCCGCCCTCTTTCATCCAGAGGGGGATGGTTCAGGTCTAGAAAGGAAGAAGCCTTGACCAAGGTTTTGGTAAAACCAGCTAGTTGAGTATAAAGAGTCAGTTACAGTACTCAACTGGCAGGCTGGAATAAAACCTTGGTCTGGACTTTTACTCTCTGAACTATCCACCTTGATTCACTCTAGTGCATACGGTGCATAGTGCATACGGTGCATAGTGCAGACGGTGCATAGTGCATACGGTGGGGATGGGTGTTTACGTGCTTTCTGCAAAGATTGCTGTTTGACATGTAACTTATATTACGCTTATGATGCTTTGGTTGTCTTGTAATTTTATGGAAATCATATCCTGCCATTTATGGATTGCTCATGTTGAGCAGAACATGTGATAACTGAAATAATTTAAATGGTAAAAAGACAAAACAGTCTCTTTGTGAGTTTGTGTGCAAATGTTCTGCAGCTCTCTAAAGTAATGACTACTGAAATTGCTCAAATAAATGAAATGCCTGTAATGGGAAAAAGCTTTTGACTCCAGTCTCTGTGTTATAGAACATGGACCAGTGGACCATGAGACAGTCGTCCCTAGAGCTCCAGCTCATGATCAAGCAGAGCACAAATAACGTGAGTGTTGTAAGATCAAAGCATGAACAGATGTTAAGGGGTTAGCCTTAAGCCATGTAATGTGTTTTATTTAGTTTCTTTATGCATTTCAGTTATGCACTTAGTACATATTGAATAATAAGTCCTTTGTCAAATGAACTGCACATTCTTCCTATCCCTGCAGGAATTAAATACTTTATTGGAGAATATCGCCAAGGCCACGATAGAGGTGTTCCAGAAGTCTGCAGAGATGAATACCAGTAACCCCACGGGCAATGGAGCTGCTGTTTCCAATAGCTTGGGGGGCTCTGCTTCGAACAGCAACAGCGGCAGCAAAATGAAGCCAGTGCTCAGGTGTGCATGTTCATATTGCCAGCCTGCAGTCTGTCTGCGAATAGGGGACTCGGTATTGGCAGAAAGGCATTAGTCCAGTACTGTGGACACATGCAGCTTCACCGTAAAACAGCAATATTATGTTTTTTTGGCTTTTGAGACCCACATGTACGCTTTTGATTTTTAGTCCTGCTCACTCGCTTTCTAACCGATGTACTGCTGGTAATAATCGTCCAGATTGAAAAGGCTTGTGCTTTCTGTGTGTGTCTGCAGCTCGTCTGAGCGCTCAGGAGTCTGGCTGGTGGCTCCACTCATAGCCAAGCTGCCCACCTCAGTGCAGGGACACGTGCTGAAGGCCACGGGCGAGGAGCTGGAGAAGGGTCAGCACCTGGGCTCCTCGTCCCGCAAGGAGCGAGACCGGCAGAAGCAGAAGAGGTGGGCGCCTCTCTGCACTATCAGGGTGAAGCAGTTTTGAGTTCCAGGCTGATCATAAATGTGCTGGTCAGTAGGTAATCGCAGGGTGGCAGTCTGTCACAAAGTTGAGCACCGTTTGGTTTTACTTGTTTCAAACTGGTAAGTTTGAACTGGCCTTGCAAAATGACATGAGTGGTCATTTCATCTTCTCATTTTTCAGAAACGTGTTGGCAAGTTCTGAATGTTTTTGATCGTTATTATGTAATTCATAATTTATTATTAACTGACCTTAGCGCAGAATATGTATGTGGTTGAAATGTCAGGAAATGTACTCGACTCCTTTATTTATAGAGCACATTTCCAGTCACAAAGGTGCTTTACGGGGGGGGGGGGGGGGGGGGGGCTGGTGCTTGCCTTACCCTTGAGGGGGCAAAAAGGAGGGGGGGGAGGCAGGTAGGGGGGGGGGTGTTCATGGGGGCGGGGGGGGGGGGGGGGGGGGGGGGGGGGGGGGGGGGGGCGGGGGGCAGGCATGTGCTTAGCTTAGCCTTGAAGAGGCTAACAGGAAGCAGGGCTAGCATGTAGCGGTAGCGTGTTCCATAGCCGCCGAGCAGCTACTGCAAAGTCTCCTCTAGTCTTAAGCCTGGACTGGGGAGACACTTGTACTGTCACTGCGTTCAGCGCCTGCGCCTGCAATTTCTGCAGTCTGCCCACAGCATGTCGCATTCTGTTTCAGTATGTCCCTCCTGAGTCAGCAGCCCTTCCTGTCCTTGGTGCTGACGTGCCTGAAGGGTCAGGATGAGCAGAGGGAGGGGCTCCTGACCTCTCTGTACAGTCAGGTCCAGCAGGTAGTTTGGCCTCCACAGTGCTCTGCACACGACCACGTGGCCTTTTTTCTAAAACCATCTTATTCATGTTTCATGTCTGTCCCTCAGATTGTGACAAACTGGCGTGAAGACCAGTATCAGGATGACTGCAAAGCCAAGCAAATGATGCATGAAGCCCTGAAGTTGCGGCTTAACCTGGTACAGCATTTATTATTGTATCTGTGCCTTAGTTGTGGCTCTGTGTTATCCGTATGGACTCTTCTCTCGGCTGTATCTGTGCCCTGGTAGTGACTCTGTGTTATCCGTATGGACTCTTCTCTCGACTGTATCTGTGCCCTGGTAGTGACTCTGTGTTATCCATATGCACTCTTCTCTCGGCTGTATCTGTGCCCTGGTAGTGACTCTGTGTTATCCGTATGGACTCTTCTCTCGGCGGTATCTGTGAGCATCTGTGGTCGCCCTAACCCTAACCCTAACCCCCTCACTCGCGGCCTGCTCTTTTGCAGGTGGGGGGCATGTTCGACACGGTGCAGCGCAGCACCCAGCAGACTACTGAATGGGCAGTGCTACTCCTGGACATCATCAGCAGCGGCACTGTGGACATGCAGTCCAACAAGTCAGTCCCTGTCATTTGCCGGGTCCTGGGTGTCTGAGCACTTCACCGGTTCTTTGTCCCACATGCACAGGACCGGTCCAGCAGATAGTTAGTTTGTATAGATATCATTGTCTCCCTGGGTCTCTCTATACAGTTCTCACGTTCTCCCTGTTAGTGTAGCATTTCTCTGGATATTCCCGTTACCTCATTGCATTCCAAGACTATGTGGTTAGGTCAGTTGATGTCGCAAAAATGTCCTTATTTTGTGTATGAGTGTGTGCCCTGCACTGGCCTGGCATCCCATCTAGGGGTCTTAAGCCCAGTGCATCCTGGGATATGTGTCTGCATTACCGTGGCCCTGTACTAAATAATTGGTCATCGAAAATGGATTTTATTACTTGGCTGACTGGCTGTTCATTTTAATGGTGCTGTTGTTGGTTGTCCCAGTCTCTCATAGCTCTTTGATTGTGCCTGTTTCAGTGAGTTGTTCACCACCGTCCTGGATATGCTGAGTGTGCTTATTAATGGCACACTAGCTGCTGATATGTCCAGCATCTCCCAGGGCAGCATGGAGGAGAACAAGAGGGCCTACATGAACTTGGTTAAGAAGCTCAGGGTAACTGCTAGACTTTGGACATGGTGACCTTTTAGCGATGATAGACCGCCAAGGGCCACATGCTTTGATTGCATCTCTTTGCTTGGTTTCCATGCAGAAGGAACTGGGAGACCGACAGTCGGAGAGCCTCGAGAAAGTGCGGCAGTTACTGCCTCTCCCGAAGCAGACGCGCGACGTCATTACCTGCGAACCACAGGGCTCCTTAATCGACACTAAGGGGAACAAGATAGCTGGCTTCGAGAAAGAGGTCATCCCGCTATATATATATATTTTTCTCTTTGAGTCACAGTAATGAAGTTTCTGATTTAGACTTAAGGTGAACCTTCAACATGAAATGTGCTCTTTTAAAAGAGCATTCAAAAAAGATAACGTAATCTGAAAGCTTAGTATGCAACAAGTCAATGCGCCTGTCTCCAAACAGGGTCTTCAAGTTTCAACGAAGCAGAAGATATCTCCGTGGGACGTGTTTGAGGGGCAGAAGCACTCTGCCCCCCTGTCCTGGGGCTGGTTTGGGACTGTCCGGGTGGACCGTAAGGTCACCAAGTACGAGGAGCAGCAGCGCCTCCTGCTGTACCACACGCACCTGAAGCCCAAACCCCGTAGCTACTACCTGGAGCCCTTGCCGCTACCCCCCGAAGAGGAGGAGCCTCCCACGCCTGTGGCCCCCGAGCCAGAGAAGAAGATGGCAGAGGCGGCCAAAACGGAAAAGAGCACGCCTGCCATCACCTCGGACCCCAGCAAGAAGAAGAACAGCAAAAAGAAGAGGAACCAGTCAACAAGCAAAACTGAGGTGAGCCATCCTGAGCTCTCAACGCAGGCCTGTAGGGTTACAGAATGCAAAGCACAAAACTCACTTGGTTTATTAATGCTGCTTATTACATTTATTACCAAATATGTATTCTTGCAATGTGGTCTAAATCAGGACGTACTGAGGAATAATGTTGAATTCGCTGTAGGTGTATGTGGCTGTTTAACATGGTCTGTCGTCGTTTGCTCAGGACTATGTGATGAGCACCCCAAGAGGATCTTACGTGAACACCATGCCTACGGACCTCCTACATAACCAGCCTGGGCACCATTACAACAGGATGGCATATAGCCATCAACCTATGGGCATTTATCCTCAGAATCAGCCTTTGCCTGCGGGTCAGTCTGATGGCAATACCCCATGCTATTCATTCATTAGCCAAGACACTTATGTTGACATGGGTCATTGTTATTTGAATCCTATCTTGGCAGGAAATAGGCCACGGGGCAGGAATAGACTGGATAGACAGCCAGAGGGCACAAATGAGCAGGTGCAATTTAGACGCCCCTGGTAACTTAGGCTGTATGAACTGGATGAGGAGAGGAAGTCAGTTTGGAGAAAAAGCGATCTGCCGCAAACTGGGTCAAGAACGATGCCAGGTTCCTGGGAGTGTAGAGCAGCTCTTCCTGCAGTCTACAGTTTAGTGTCATTGCTCCGTTGTAGGTGATTAGAAAACTTGGGGAAAGTTATTATTTAGCCTTTGTGATTTTAATAATAATTGATACTTTATTGATCCCTGTGGGGAAATTCTCTTTACGCCTCCCCCAACGTGCTCTCTGTAGGTGAGAGCAATCTGGTCACGAAGGGCAGCTAGCCATAGCGACACCTGGGCAGCTGGGGGTTAAGGGCCTTGCACGAGGACCCGCAGACGTGCTGAGGCCAGGCTCGAACCGGCATCCTTCTAATCACAGGCACAGAGGCTCAGTCCATTGAGCCACACACTTAGGCCCGTATGCGTCAGGCTCGTGTGCAACTCAGCTGTGTCCTTGCAGTTTTCTTAGCAAAACCATATTTGTTTTTGGCTGCTTTCTTAAGCTGTATGCCACCTACTATGTCTAGTAAATGTAGTTTCTGCTTTATGGTCATGTATGAGAGTTCTAAGAACGTGCTTAACCAGTATGTGTAACGCTCAGGTTTCTTGGTACCTGGGCTGACAGTCTTACACTCCTCATTTCATCACCTAGGTGGTCCTCGGCTTGAAACCTCTTACCGACCTCCTCGCAATATTTCTATGGGCAAACTTGTGCCCACCCGGCCGCCTTACCCGAACATGATGCCCTCTGTGCCGGGGAGCATGCCAGGCATGATGTCTCTGGAGCAGCAGCAGCAGCAGTATAAGATGACTAACTACAAGCAGCAGCCCCCCATGCCGCAGAGTCAGATGATGCGATTGCACCTGCAGGCAAAACTGGTAAGCCGTCCCCAACGGCCTCGTCGGCCTCGCTGGCCCGACCTCATCAATCAAAATGCATGGACTGCGTATCTTGCTTATTTAGAGTTTCTCTCAACTGATGAGAATTTAATTTGAAATATCACTGTACTTTCCAGAACATGCAACAAATGCGACAAATGACACCCAACAACCAGTACTCATCAATGCAACCCTCCCAGGTAAGTCCCGTTGTCTTTCTGATGAATGTATGCTGTTGCTGACTTTCAGGATGTTCTGCCTAATTATGTTTGCTCTTCTCACAGAATATTGCACAGGGCTACACGTCCTATGGCTCTCACATGCATCCTCACCCCTCCCAGACCGCTGGGATGGTTCACTCCGCCTACTCCAGCCAGGGATTCCCAGGGTCGCAACCCGGCTCCAACCCACCCATGGTGGACCCTTTAAGGCATATCCAGCAGAGGCCCAGTGGCTATGTTCATCAGCAGGCACCAAGCTATGTGCACACTATGCAGACCACACAGAGGTGAGCCAGTCGGCAAAAAGCAGATCTGTTAAATAGACTGTTTATTTTGTGTGTGTGTGTGTGTGTGTGTGTGGATTTACACACACATTACATGTGCATCTTCTGTAATGGTAAGAAGAATGACCATATAGAATCAGCTTAGTGAAACATTGGTATGAATGAAAGACTACTTTCGCAGAGCCGCTGATTTAAGTCGACGTTAAATATCCACAGTTGTTGTCTAGCTGATTTTAAAAGCAGTTCCATTGACTCAGAAGCCAGCAGTCCTGCTAGGTAGTTGGTAAACTTGTGATATCACCAATTTGCTAAATGGTGGGGTCATGTGCTAACACTAATAAAACAGTATAACATTAGTGAAATTTGTAGTTTGAGCCACATCATTGATAAAAG
Source organism: Boulengeromyrus knoepffleri (assembly GCA_026770805.1). Classification (NCBI taxonomy): domain Eukaryota; kingdom Metazoa; phylum Chordata; class Actinopteri; order Osteoglossiformes; family Mormyridae; genus Boulengeromyrus; species Boulengeromyrus knoepffleri. Next base: position 5,055,598 of record JABJVO010000039.1, read on the forward strand.
ATCACTTAGTATGAGACTGGAAAGCTTTAGTTTGAGGTGCCGTAATATTTATAGAATATTTTCACTAAAATTGGCTGCGATTTAATGTGACCTAATGCATGAATTCTAAGGCATCCAACCTCCTGATGTCACCTCCTACGCTTGAACAAGATGGCCTGAAAAATCTAACTTTGATTACTTATTTTTAATTTAGTTTCCCCGACAGTGTTGAACCTATAAGGATTTTTAGGGTGGGAATCCATCTTGGAAATTATGCTAACTACACCTTGTTTTTCATGTCCACTTTAAATTTGGCCATGCGTCCCTCCAATGAGTCTGACTGATGGCTGGATGGCTCTGAAGAGGGTTAGGGTTGCATGGAATCTTTGTGTAATTCATTAAGGTGTCTGTGTTGCGGAACCTCCACAGATTTGCCCACCAGTCAATGCAGCAGGCGCCGATGGTGCAGGGGCTGGGTCACATGGGCGGCCAGGTCGTGCATCCCGCCATGAGAGCTAACCCCCTGCTGACCGAGCAGCAGCAGGCGCAGCAGCAGGCGCAGCAGGCAGCGCAGCAGCAAGCGCAGCAGCAGGCGCAGCAGCAGGCGCAGCAACAGGCGCAGCAGCAGCAGGCCCAGCAGCAAGCGCAGCAGCAGCAGCAGGCGCAGCACCAGCCGCAGTACCTGCGCCCGCTGCCTACGGCTCTGCGGGTATGCGTCTCAACCCAGATGCCGACGTCGGCCTTCTCTTCTCTACCTTAGTTTTATTCATCCCTCAGCCTTGATTCCCGAAATAAGTGGAGGCCTTATTCCTGTGTGAAACCATTTTTGGGTAATGACTGTGAAGTGAAGCCAGAATGGCTGCCTGCACCGTACCAGTGAATCTTTCATGTTATGCAGCAGCAGCAGGTCCAGCAGGTCCAGCAGGTCCAACAGCAACAGGTGCAGCAACAGCAAGTGCCGCAGCAGCAAGTCCAGCAGCAGGTGGGGGGGTCGCAGCCCCCTGCCCAGGCCCAGCCGCAGGCCCTGGGCATGCAGCCCCTCCCACCACAGCAGCCCATGGTAGGTCCACTTAGTGTCTCCTGCTCAAGAATTAGTGTAAAATGCCTTGTTAATACAGAAGCTATATTTCTATATTTTTTTATTAAGCTATAGTTATTGACACTGATATTTTAACACAATGTGTATATATCTAACATTCAGTATTCTATGTAGACTCGTTGACCCTCTGTCTGGATACATACTACCCCTTTTGTTATGGCACTACGAACATGGATACTTGTATGCATATTTGTCTTGTCTCGACCTGCCCTGAGGTGACTGTGGGTGTCTCAGTTTCCCCGGCAGGGTATGCAGCAGACGCAACAGCAACAGCAAACAGCCGCCCTGGTCAGACAGCTGCAGCAGCAGCTTTCAAGTAAGCTTTGGAGAGATGGGTAGAGTGCATAGGGGGCTAGAGATTGCGGAGATTGGGGGTGCAGGGGGAGTAGGGATCAGGTTATGGGTGACCTTCCTTAATTTTCTGTATTTTTTTACTATTAAAGGTATATTAAGTGCTTTTTTTCACTGAAATTGTCTTTTTCAGATTCACAACCTGGACAGAGCACCAATTCATATTACTGAATAAGGGGCTTCTATGGGTGACCGACTTGGAAGCCCTCAAAGACATTGTGTGATGTGTGTTGGTCCTTATGGATATTTTTCATCCTTTGTGGGTAAAGATGGAACCTTTGTCCGCACCTGTGTTTCCCCATTCCTCATGCTTCTGGGAACAAGGCTAATGGAGCAGGGACTGTTGCTTAATCTCAAGAACAGACACGCAAGCAGCAAACAGACAATGCATTAGTTGCATTAAAAATTATGGATAATCTTGAACTACAAGGAGGAGGGCTCTGTTGTGAAAATAGTGTTTGCCCTGAGCAGAGAATAATGGAAGACGTTATGTGTTTAAAAAAAAAAGAAGCTATAATTGTTACTTTTATTTCAATTTGTACTATATTGGTTTTTGTTTTTCTCATTAAAAATCAATTAATTTTATCCATTCACTTTTTTGGATTTGCAGTATCTTTTAGGCTGGTGGATTTGCCTCAGGTTGAAAGGAAAATGTACATACTGTCAAGCAAAGACAGCCGCTGATAAATGACTAATTGACCATTTTTCCCTAATTGTTAAATTCTATGTATAGCAGATATTCAAACAAGCTAGGCATTTGTATGCTTCAGAATTTTGGTAGCCAATTTATAAATATGAATTATCCTTAACTTCATTCCAGACCTCTGTACATAAAGCTTTCCTTTAGTTTTACTCAGTATTTTAAATCCAAGTTAATGTGTGAAGGTAACTGGATTTTAGCGTTTTCCAGTTAAATCATCATTTTCATTTCTGTATATTTATTTTTAGACTGTTTTAGCCATTAATATTTTAGTGCCATTGCTGTGTTCTATTTTTTTGCTTCCTTTGACCAAAAAAAGACATTGAACGAGCAAACTGGCCAAGCTCCAGGTTTCATTGTAATGCTGTCTAAAGGGAGTACCACAAAATTTAAGCTTTGGTATTTGCATTTTTAAACTGTCATAGTCAAAGCATGTCTCCAGGTGGCCACTGAAAAAATGCAGAGATGAAGTGAAATTTGTATTTTCATTTTCCAGTTCTATGGTTGTTTGTTCGAATCTTTTTTTTTTTTCTGAAAGTGTAAATGTTGCTCATTCAATGGTCTCAGACAAGAGAAATGACAAAGGAAGGTTTCCTTATCGGTGTATGAAACGCCCCTCTTAGAAGATTCTTGACAGAAAGCCAAGCAGTAAGGAACCGTCTACGTGGAGCAGTTGAAGCTGAGAATTAGAAAGAGGCTGGCATGGCTCAGTGGGGAAAGCTTAGAGAACCACTGCTCTGTTTGAGACTAATGCTAGAACAAACGGAACTTCAAAGCTCAAGGTGGTGAGGGACCAGCATGCGCCGCATATCAGCAGACCACTTCCCGATACGTTACTGCATTCGTACCAGTAGTGTAAAGCTTCCCATTGCTTGGTAATGCAACTCATGCTGTTGCCAGGTACTGGAGTCTTCTATTGGTCTACCGAATTGTCTGATTTCTGTGGCACAGTGATACCTGAAGCACCATAACTTAATGATGACCTCTGTCATCATTTTTATAGACTGCTCACCAAAGCAAGTGATTCTTTGACATTTAGCATTACAGGAGTGTAGTTTGAGGTCTCATTAATGAAATCTTAGAGATGTTAATCCTTCACGAAAACCCCATTTTCAACACCAGACCACAAGTACTGCTATGTCCTTGTTTGATTAACTAGATACAGTAGGTCTAGTCCTCCCCACCCCCCTCTGCGATTTTGTTTTCCATGGTTTCAGTGAACCAAGGTCTGAAAATATTAAATGAAAAATTACAGAAAATAATTCATAAGTTTTATCTTAACTGGTTTTGAGAGATAACGCTTGTGGTCACTGACCAAAGGCACAGACGGACAAAAAGCGTAAGAATTTCCTTTATTTTCTGGGGTGAGAAGAAGTGTGTGTGTGTGTGTGATCGTGATCGTGATCACAATCCTGAATCGGTTGCACAGTTGGATGGATGGATGGATGTATAAAAAATGGAACCTTTTCCTAAAATTCTGTCCAATGTTAGCAACACAAATAAATCTTTACAGAGTAAAATGTTCCATTCATACTTGGTACATTTAAGAGATTTTAAAAGTCCAAGACTGCAGTATAACTAATTTTTTCAAAATTGGGGTGGTCAATCATCCTGCCAAAAACTGAAGAAGTTAGTCTGGACCTCAGAAAGAAGGCAGTGGATGCCCATCTTAAATTAGACAGCTATGCCTTAAGCTTTAAGCTGTTCACAAGGTCCAGAGCTGCTATGTGTTGTATCATTGCAAAGTACAAGGAGACACGTTCTGATAGGATCAAACCTGGATGAGGCCACAAGTGCAAGATTTCAAAGACTTTGGACAGGAAAATCATCAGAGATGTCAACAAGAATCCCTGGATCTCTATGAAGTTAGTCACTGAACTGGGCTCATCTGGACTTGAGGTCTCAAATAAGACTGTTGTGAGGGCTCTTCATCATGGAGGGAGTCAAAAGACTGAGCACAAGATTTCTTCATACATTCTAGAGATATAATGGTACAATTCTTCATAAAAAATACAGGTCTTCTCAAATATTTGGATTTATGAATGGAGTATAATGAATGGAATGGAGTGTAATACTGATTACAAATCCTTCCTCCTTACTTTCAATTACAAGTCCAAAATGTATATGAGGGGTCAGTGAGAGGTTTAGCAGGGCTATGTCTGTGTACATGAGGTCATAATGAAACATCTTAACGTGTTTTTTTTTTTTTAAGAAAGATTAGAAAGTACATAATCATCAGAGGTGAGGGCATCAAACAGATGTGGAAGATAGAGGTAGTGAATCTGAGTTTCAAAACTGTTCTGCTGGAAAATTATCAATGGCTTTGATAATAGCTGTAATATTTTGAAGCACAGTCGCGATCATATTTTAAACAAAATTCAGAGTGAGATAACCTAAGTTCCAAAAAGTGCAATTGAAAATACATTCCTCATCCAATCTGCATTGAACAATGCCTTGTTTTTAATTAGTGTCGGTTATCCCATATTGGGGTATTATGAAGTCTATATCGAGTAGAGTAGCATCTGCTGATGAAACGTGGACAGTTACATTATTAATTTATTGATAGACAAAACGTATTTCAATAAGAAATCAATACATCCCCAATGTACTTGCATATGATGCCAAAACTTACCGCTTTTTTTTTTCAGACTAACCGATTACGTTTAAGGCTACCAATAACGCAGATAAGCCTTAAACCCACCCACTTCAAAGTGGTGCACTACGGTGTATCTTCTTACATGGTGTGGCTTTTTTCCTGATAAAAATGATTTATGGCTTTTATAACCTTGCTGAGGAGCAATAAAGAATATCTAGAATATATTCGACGTGCCATACTTCCCATTTCAGTTAATAAAATGCCTCCTAATATAGAAAGACCTCTTTGAACCCAAAGATTAAGTTTGTGTCTACATTCTGATATCTTTTGAAAGGGATGCCATGAGCATTCGCTAAGGTGCAACCATGAACAGACAGCATTTCATACTTTACTAATTTTAAAGATAATCCAGGTGCCTTAGAAAACGGTTAACTAACATTAATAAATCAATGGACATCTATGAACAAATCCATTCCCTGCAAAGACTCCGCACTGTTAACCATAGGTCTTAACAGTACTAGTTTCCGCACCACGACACAAGCGGTCACACAGGTTAGCGCCAATCCCGCGTCAAAAAAGTGATTTGACCTTCCTAACCACCTATCATCTTACTCCGGATCCACCTTTTTGACCTCTGACCTATAAAACGGATATACGTTTTTAGCGTCACCGCATAAACTCCAATAGAAATCGAGTAAAAACAGCATTACAAAAATTGACGTTTGAAGAAGCCAATGACAAAAATCCGTTCGACTGGCAAGGAAATGCCGAAGGGCGGGGTTAGTTTGAAGGTTCCTCTAGGCCTTGAGGGAGACTTGAGTGTGTGGAGTGGTGCCTTGCACCCAGCTTTAGTTTGGGTCAGTTTTCTTGTAGTTTGTTGCCCATAGCAATAGTCTGGTGGAGGAGTGAGGATGCTGAAGTGCACGGCAATGTGGCAGAAGCTGGCTCCATTGGCTCGAGCCTCTTCAAGTTTATGTCGCCATCATATTCGAAGAAAGGGTATGTATTTACACTCTCTGTGTGGCCGGTACCTGCTGGTGATAGCCGTGTAAGTACACTGCCTGCAAATTAGAGTGTCATACTTGTTTTCTTTCTTTTTTTGTTAACTGACCAACAAATCGTGCGTCCAAGTATTGTAAACGAAGCTGACAGGTCACTAAGGCATGGCTGTCTAGTAGCGAATTGAGGTAACGTTACTGATTACAAATGTGAAATCCACTTCGGTGTGAATTCGTATGGATCGCTTTATATGTGCAAAGGTAGAGTCCACTTTAGTCCTTTTGCTTTAGTATTTTATAGCACAACGTCAGTGTGGTAGCAGGTTGTCACAGATTAGCTAGCTGGCTACCGACAGTGGCAGTTGATTAGTTAAGGGTCAGTAATGCCTGCGAACTACGTGAGTACGTATTTGTATTTGGCAGTCATTGCGCAGGTTTTCTGTCATAATATGCATCATAATATGCGTTTAATAGTTTACTTTAGATGGCTATATGGCTAAACCGTGCTCTTAGAAGATTTTCTTCACGTTTACTGAATAATGTTATTTTTGTGTTAATTTGGTGCTCCTATGTAGGCCTTGCACAGTCTTTAAGTTAAATGTCACACCGGAGTGTCAAAGATGAATGAAATAACTACGTCCCTATATATGGTGTCCTGCTGGGGCGGCGTGTCTGCACCCCAAGGCTTTTCGTGTAAAGTTTGTACCAAGGTCGTGCACGGTTAACTATTAAACAGAGGCCTTGTAAGCTGAAGTAATTCGCCTATGATCGCAAAATATTATTTTTGGTAGAATGACACTTCAGTTTGTGATTGCTTTCTACGTGATACTAATGAATGTAGTTTGCCATTTTATGGTTCTGGATTTAAGTACAGTTATCATTTCAGTCATTGTGTTCTGAGACTGTTATTTGTCTAATCCACCTTTCTTTCTCTTAGTGCTGAAATGTGACAAAATGGTGCCGGTGATTCCAAAGGCCCTGATGTCGTCAGGCGCCCCCGGGGGTGCAGGCGATAATGCCGCTTACTTGATGATTGTGGGTGCTGCTTTTCTTGGAGGAGGAATTTATGTAAGAGTACATATAAGTTTTTAAGTTTTTATAATGGAAGGCAAAATAAAGGGTTTTTGCAACAAAATAAACTGAACTTTGTTTTTTGGCAGTAAAACAGTTTGATATTCTTCATTTGTATTTTACTTAGTGTGCTTATCCTGGATGTCTATTCTGTTTTGTACAACAAATCTATGTACAAGAACTCAGTATTATTAACAGGTATGCAAGCCCTGTTCCAGAATTTTCCTGTCAGTTTAATTAATACGCAATTTTACTTACACCCAGTAACTCTCCAACACAGAAGAATGAAAATCTAATTTGGATTTTGAAGTTTGCTGTTCTAACTTCTGCAACCAAAGTGTAATAGTTTCTTTTAGGTTATGTATTTTGCAAGTTAGTACACAGCTTAAATTTGAAATGGCCACACTGCTTAACAGCTACTCAATGAGCTCAAAATATTAGTTTTTGTCTAATTTTTATACAGCATGTATGAGTTCTGGGGAATGATGTCAAGGGGCTTGAGGCCAGACTCATATGCTGCATTTGGTGTGATTCAGTTATTCGTTTCTATTCATTTGCACTTTGAATTGAATATTAGCAATGCTGAGCATGTGACAGTCAGTTTCTCAACTTTCTTGAAGATGTATAGCACCTTGTCACAAGATAAGAAGAGGTACCAGGATCGACTTAATGAAATAAGTTCCAGATCTGTAAAGCTTTCTGAAGAAGCCTCAGCTACCCTCCACACACCAGCTGCAGGTAGGTTGGTGGGCTTTTGCTCTTCAGTTCCTGTTTTAGTTTTGTAATGCAAATGGATCCTATAACTAATGGTTTCTTAATTAATGGTTACTTTGCTGTTACTGCCTTCTGCGATGGAGACCTGAAAGTTATTTTAATGCTATGTGTAGATGATTAGACAATTTTCTAACAGAAGTGTTTTTAATCAATTTTAAAAGCTTTTCCCCAGTTTTTTTGCAATGTCCCAAAACCAGGATACATCTAACAGAAATATATTTCTTGTATAATATTATTTTACTTATATAACTTAATTGCTCCTTGAAGAGTTACACATGTTAATCATAATATCCCTATAATGTATTAGACACTCTGCTCCACTTAAGACTCTAGAGTTTGGAGTTTAAATATCAGTTTATGTACCTCATTAGGGTCTGCAGTCTTGATGTGCAAAACTTTATATCTAAAATTTTTTGTCTTGGTTCTGAAAAGTTTTATGATTCTTGTGATTTATATTTCTTGTCCTGGTTTGTTTATCATGTTGGATGGGTGTCAGTTTTGCCTATGGTGAAAGAGAATACTTTAGACTAGGACATTGTTTTGTTTTTGTTTGTTTGTTTACTTATTTATATTTGTGATGAAACTGATTTTTGTTTTCCAAAAGTATCCAATATCCAGTTTTTGTTTTTGCAAGTCTCCTATTAAGTTGCTTAAAATGAATGTTATGAAGTTATGAAGCTGTTATACCTGAACAAATGACAGTACTACCAGAAATCAATCCATCTTACTGACCGCTTATCCTGGTCAAGGTCATCGCCAGAAGTAAAGCTGCTTATTTCACTGAAAATTAGTTAGTACTAAGTGATTAAGAGAAATGTGTTTTTTTTTCTTTTCAGTTTTTAAGTAAGCAGTTGAATAGACGATTGATGTTTTGAAGTTTTTTCTTTAACCCCAGTGCACTAGTTTCTTAAATTGCGGTTTTCAAAAGATCTCATATTGCTTAAGAAACTGAACCTAGCATTAAAAAAATATGAATATTAATACCAGAGGTTCATGCATAGAGCTGATTGCTGAGTAATTTCTCCCTTCTAGAACATATTTGACTTCTTGTAGTCATTGAGTTGCTTAAACTTTGCTTCACAAAGCCTTCTCACCCTTGGCTGTGAGCATCTGAGAAAGCTTACTTGCTGACTTTGCATGCAATCTCTCACTATAAAGAGCCTGACATTCATGATGTGGAAGAAGTGGCCACTGTGGAAGAGAATACAGGCTCTGTTTTAGCAGAAAGGGGACCTCCAGAGCAGAATGAGGGAGTTGCTGTAGGAGCAAGTGCCGCACTTCCCGCTCAGGAGAAGACCGTAACCCCTAGTGATTCCAGCACAATTTCAGAATCTAAAGGTTACCTTGGATAGTTTGAACCACCCTCTTGTCTAGACTTTCTCGTTATAATTAAGATACTGCATCGCCCTTCAGTCTTCTGTGTAATGTAGGTTTGTTTGCACTGGGTAGTTTTCCATTTAGCAAATATGAAACTGCATGTGGGAGATTGCCTGTCATATGTTCACAATGACCACAGCATCCTGTTCTTGTTCACTCACTGTGAAATAGCCAGACTCTATCATCCATGAATTTGCTTCATTTTCTCCATGTGTCCCATTAACTTCACACATGTTTTCTTTACCATCGTCTACTAATGCATCAATTTGCTTTGCATTCTGACTTTTTGGTGACCGTTTTCCAAACCACTGACTGTTTTAACACTGACATCTGGGGAAATCCTGTTTTAACACATTGTTTCCAACATATCTAGTTTTTTTTTTTAATTAAGCGTGAAAGTATCCAGCCTGTTTACCAAAACAAAGCAGTTAGATTTCTCTTTCAATTCTACTGACAGTATCTGCACCAGTATTGGAATCAACACCTGGAGAACTGAAGACAGATCCTTCCTCTACTGAAAGTGGTAAGTGCTAACAGCACTGGAAGTTTATTATTAGTTTTGAAATATGAATGGAAGGACCAGCCTTAATCCTTGAGATATGCTAACACAACACAACGCCAGTCTTGGTATTTATATCCGAGGAAAGGCTTGTATGCAAGCCTTGAGCATCTGTTTTGAGGCGTGAAGACCCACCTCTCTATCCAGGACAACACCCTTTTCAGGGTTTTCAGATCTGTTTTGTCTAAGGCTGTGCCCTTTGCCTCCCATACAGCTGGGGCAGATGCAGCCGTGAGCCCCCCCGAGCTCCCCCCTCACGCCCCCTACCTGCTGATCGGTGGTGGTACCGCCGCCTTTGCCGCAGCCAGGTCCATTCGGGCTCGGGATCCTGGCGCCAGGGTCAGTACCATGCTACACAGCACCAGATAATTCTCTTGTAGCAGGGTGTGCCTGTAGAATCGAAACAAGTAACCTACACTCACTGCCATGTAGACATCCTACTTTTATTCAGAGTGAATTGGGATTTATACTATTTACCTGTAGTTTGTGAAGTTGGGTATTGCTACTGAAGAAGTATTTTTCTCAAGAGTACAATAAAATGTCCTTTTATGAACCCTGACCCTTAAAAAAGTAGAGGTCCGAAGCATAGTTTCAGCTGCAATGCCGTTTTGCCCTGTTCAGACTAGTCATAAGAACTACTGCCGAATTCTGATCAGCTCCATTGGGTTTACATTGCTGTGTCCTTAGGTGTTAATCGTTACAGATGAATGGGATCTGCCGTACATGCGCCCTCCTCTCTCCAAAGAGCTGTGGTTCTCCGATGATCCCAGTGTGACAGACACACTGCGTTTCAAACAGTGGAATGGCAAAGAGAGAAGGTCTGTCCCGTTCTCTGAAAAGGGCTTTGTGGGTTTCTCCTTGGAATTATTTAATAATCTGCATTTTTCTTTTTACAGCATCTATTTCCAGCCTCCATCTTTTTATGTCAGTCCTCAGGAGTTATCTGAGGTGGAGAACGGTGGCGTGGCAGTTCTTACTGGTAAAAAGGTACCTTTCCACCTTTCCGTTTCTTTTTGCTTGACCAAAGCAAAACCTAATATTTGTAAGGTCCCTAATGTTTAGCTAGTGTTTCTGTGCCTGTGTACCTGTGCGTTTGCGTGTGTATGTGTGTGTGGATGTTCCAGAAGTCAAGGTGATATCAAAAGGTTGAGCAGTTAGTTTCAGCTCTGGATTGGCAGGTCAAATGAAAAATACCTGTTGTGAGTTTCCTGACATGCTTTCATAGGTAGTGCACATGGACGTAAGAGGGAACAGAGTGCGCCTGAACGATGACTCTGAGATTTCTTACGACAAGTGCCTCATTGCCACAGGTAAGTCGAGACAGCACTGTGTGCAGAGGTGGAGATTTCTGGTCCACAGAGTATAAATCCAGACCAAGATTTTGTTTCAGCCAACCAGTTGAGTACTCGGTGACTGTGACTCTTTATACTGAACTGGTTGGTTGAAACAAAATCTTGGTCTGGATTTGTATTCTCTGGACCAGAAATTTCCACCTCTGCTGCGTAGCAGCTAAACTACATAATGATCTGTATATGGGGTGGATTTGGTGTGTGCTGTCTTTGCATATTGTGTGTATTTTTGCGCACACAATTTGCATACATTCACAATAGTGGTATGCTGTTTTCTAAAATCCCCATTGAGAGTGGTGGTAAAGCGCCTGTCTCATAAACCGAAGATTGCAGGTTCATACCCCGTCTGCCTTTATACTAACGGTGAGTTTTAGGGGGCAGCGTTTTGCTCAGTGGGCTAAGCCTGTGTGCCTGTAATCACAAGGAGTCTGCGGGTCCTTGAGCAAGACCCTTAACCGCCAGCCCCCTGGGCACCGCTACGGGTGGTTGCCCTTTGCGGAAAAGACAGTTTCCATATGGGGATCGATAAAGCATCAATTATTGTTATTATTGTTGTTGTTTTTGCACTCCATATATTAGTATCTGTAAGAATCTTTTTCTGACATTGCATTTATAATGCTGTTTCAGTTTTCCATTTAATGTATGTAATTTAGTTTTCGGGCTGTTTTAGGCGGAGTGCCAAGGAACTTGCAGGTGCTTGATAGGGCAGGAGCGGCTGTGGCACAGCACACGACCCTCTTCAGGAAAGTATGTGCAGTGCAGTCTCTGTCTTCTCTGTTCACAATTTGGAACTGTGTATATTTCCGGATTGTACAAATGTGTGAATGTCTGACTTTTATATTTATAGATTGAAGATTTCAGGTGTCTGGAGAAAATATCTAGAGAAGTCAAGTCCATAACTATTGTTGGAGGTGGATTTTTGGGGAGTGAGCTGGCGTGTGCCCTGGGTCGGAAAGGTAAGGCCACCTCCTGAGCGCCGGGCACCTCTGATTCAGATATGAGCCAGTCGTAATAGGAAATACACTCACAAGCTCCAAATTCTGTCCCCAATCAGCTAAAGAAACTGATCTGGAGGTGATACAGATGTTTCCCGAGAAGGGCAATATGGGAAAGGTATTGCCCGAATATCTGAGCAACTGGACGACTAATAAAGTCAGGAAAGGTGAGAAGCACTTGAACCTTTGCGTATTATTAGTGAAGCGGCCCTTCACCGTTCTGTAATTGCCATAGTGCCTCCTAATGCCATTTCTCAGCCACTTCGCTGCCCCTTTTTCATTACAGAGGGGGTCAATGTCATGACCGAGGCTCTGGTGAAGCATGTCAGTTTCCTGGATGGCAAAGTAGAAATCAAACTAAAGGATGGCCGTGTTGTAAGTATAGACTTTCACTTTTGTATATTCTGTAGAATAATTTTTCTCTTGCTCTCTGCTTTTGCCAGGGGCCACAGGGTAGTCCTTGTCCTGACCAGGGCCCTTAGGCCGCTCCCGTCAGTGTGGTCTTCTGCACATTTTTGCCTGTGTGCTGGTGGGTGGCTCTTGGCGAGTCCTTTGTTGTTGTTCTTGTTAATTATAATTTGCATTATTTATTTACAAATCGCACTGGTGATTTTTATATCACCAAGAGAGCTAAAAATTGATACCTCAGTTACTGTAATTATGTTAGTCACATTTTTTACTACCAATATATTTGCCTACTTGCACACAGCCCAATTTTGTTAAAGAACTGGCGTGCAAATCTTGCCCAGTGCCGTCATGAATGGGTAAGTGTGTGAAGGGACTTTTCCAGTCACCACCATCTCAATTTAAATCCAACCACTGGTTAATGTAAAGGAAGCTGGCAGCTAGACATGACTGTCTGCTTGGATTCACAGTTCAGTGCAGTTTCAGTATAGCTGGGAATCAGAATGTTTCAAAATCCCTCTTTGGATCTTAGAGTTCTGTTTGGAGACGGCCCATGGAAAGAAGCCGAACTTGCCGATGTGGGTTTGAATGCTTCTGTCGTGCCAATTGGATGGGAGGAGAGCAAGCAGTTGGTCGTTGGGGTGGGATGAGGCTCCAATGGTCTTGACCACCCTTTTTAGTCAGTGCAGTTTGTAAAGGTTCGAGGTGGCTGTGATGTCCTGGGCCGTCTTGGGGCTTCGCTGTAGAGCTCTTTGGTGAACCTTGAAGCACATGAAGCAGTCATGCAGTTTGTCTGGAGGCTCTCTGTAACATGCCTGTAGAAGCTGACCGGCAGTTTCTGAGGATGCAGCCCTGTGGTTTGCCTGTGCTTGGGGTCAGGGAGGAGGACTGTTTTCTTATCGCGGCAGTTTGAGGGTGATTGTTCGGGTAGTTTGTTAGTTTGTTTAGGCAACAGCAACCAAGGAGGAGATCAGCTCACTGCCTAGGCCTTTTACAGCTTTGCTTTCTTTCTTGAGATATGTATTTATGTGAAGTTTACAGACTGAACAGCGATGTTCTCATGAAATGTTGTGGCATGTTGCATCTACTTTTGCTTTTGAAACATCCTCTTTTCCGCCTTATCTGATATGTATGGGCTGCTTATGTGGTCACAAGTTGGCATCATTTATCAGGGCTCCCCCAAACGAGGACAAAACGCGCTGGTCTAGGGCTGAAAGTTTGTCGCCCCGGTGCCTGTTTAGCCTTGACTTTTGGTAGTCTGTTTGGTAGTCAGCTTATTGGGCGTGATTGTGTTGAACTTTAGTTGATGAATCACATTCTTGCTTAAGCGTTCTGGTTTCCAGGTGATTTAGAGCAGTGTGCACAGTAATGCAGGTGGAGCAGAAAATGCTCTTGGTGTGAAGCCATAACCAGCCTCTCTAAGTGCGCTTTGTCTGTCTGTGTCCGTGTGTTTGAACCATCTTTCAGGAATAATAACCTCAAAAAACCGAACAATACCTCACAAAACAAATGAAATGCATGTGACACATGTGACACACGGACGTCCCAATTTTCCCGAGTTGAATGCATTCCTGAGTCACCAAGGGAGGGCCTTGTGTTTTCGCTTCTTTAACCAGTCACAATCTTCATTGTATGACATCACTATTAATTAATACCAGTGTTTTCTGTTGTGGCAAAGTACACAGATTTGTAAACTACCTGTTTTATTGTGTACGCCTTTTGTTAAAGTACATAACAAAGGAAGACGCTTGCGGAGGCTGTGTCTTTATTTCATCATGATGATTGTAATGATAGTGACTGGTTAGTGTAATAAAGCTGAAGCTTAAGGGCCTTGCTTAGTGGCCCAAGGATATGTGGTTGTTCTGCTGATGTCATACATGGAAGACTGTGATTGGTGAAAGAAGTGAAGTGCATGCCCCTCCCTTGTTTATCCAAGGATGCATTGAACTTGGGGAATATCAGGATGTCTGGCGACGCACTTCATACACAGGGGCCTGTAATATGCTACTTGACTTTTCTCCAGCATGCCAACATGCAAGCCATGCCTGGCCTGTTCCAGTGATGTGTCTCTGCGTCTGGTTCTTGTTGCGTGAGTCTGGACCCTTGGGTTCTAGGCCACATTGGGGTGCTTGGACCCAGTATATTTCCCTTGCAAATCTAGTTATTGGGTCGCTTCATTTTAATTCGACAAATGTCTAAAGTTTTGTATCGCATTTTTGATGAGATTTGACCATCCCATGTAAAAGTCCTCTTTTTAGGGCTTTCCAGTGGCCTGTACTGAACCATGTAGCTGTAATAGTAAAGTTACAGCTTCTAAGAAAATATACAATTTTTTTTGCTACCCATGATTTATAAAAGGTGCTATATCTCAAAGGGATTAAAAATACATAAACAAAAAACATTATTCTGCAAGGTAGGCATAATTCACATGCTGCATTTCATCAACAATGATATAATGGCCATTTGTTGAATTACAATGGAATGACCCTGTTACCTATATATTTTATACCCTCTTAAGATGAGTCATGGGGGTCTGGAAGCTACAGTTGCAGGGCTGGGAATAACCCATGTTGGGGTGCAGACTCATCGCAGGGCATGCACACCACTCACTCGCTCACCCACGCAGACTCGTCGCAGTGCATGCACAGCACTCACTCGCTCACCCACGCAGACTCATCGCAGGGCATGCACACCACTCACTCGCTCACCTACGCAGACTCGTCGCAGGGCATGCACAGCACTCACTCGCTCACCTACGCAGACTCGTCGCAGGGCATGCACACCACTCACTCGCTCACCTACGCAGACTCGTCGCAGGGCATGCACACCACTCACTCGCTCACCTACGGACCATTTGGTCACTCAGATTAACTTCAGCATGTTTTTGGACTATGGGAGGAACCTGGAGAACCCAGAGGAAACCTCATGATGATACGGGGAGAACATGCAGAGAGAACATGACACCCAAACCCCACTGTGCCGCCCTCCTGTCCCTGTTATTGTCTGTCTGTTTGTTTTGTAAATAATAAACAAATGACCCATTCAGTCAGAGGATTAAGATTTTTTGTGAATTGAGTGCAGGAGATTTTGTTTGGGAATACAAATAGACTTGAGTTCACAAAACGGGGACACCAGTTCCTTCCTTGGCATAGCCTGCTCTAATCAGTCCAAGTGAAAGTTATTAATCTCTTATTGATCTCTACTCTCAGATCCACATCAATAAGCATAGAACAGACAGGATGAAGGGTTCTTAAGGGTTGATTGTCTGTGGAACAAAGTGGAATGAGTTTTTCCAGATCTGCTACAAACTAAGTCAACACAACTGTGGGAAAGCAACACTGAAGTCTGAATGGGCAGCAGCCCTGGGAGATATACTGAATCTGTACAAGTTGTTTTGAGGGCAAAAGGAATGCAACACAATATGAGGGTGGTTTTCTTGTTTTTGAACAGCAGTTGTTGCCATGCTGTATGTGTTTATTTGTAAATGTTACCTTTGTTCACTTAGGTAAACACTGATCACATTGTAGCTGCGGTGGGACTGGAGCCAAGTGTGGAGCTGGCCAAGTCTGCTGGCCTGGAGGTGGACTCTGACTTCGGGGGATACAGAGTCAATGCGGAACTGCAGGCCCGATCTAACATATGGGTGGTATGCGCTTTAAATTTAAAGTAGTGCTTAAAAACGGAACAAGAATGTTTGTTTTTTTTTGGAGAGTTAAGTTTAAACGCCTGAAATGTTCTAAATATAAAATGAAAACAAAATTTGAGGTGGGATTACAAATGGTATTGGTCAGTGTTCACTGGTGTGTTTCCATAGGCTGGTGACGCTGCCTGCTTTTATGACATCAGACTGGGCCGGCGACGGGTGGAACACCATGACCATGCAGTGGTGAGCGGTAGACTGGCTGGGGAAAACATGACTGGAGCAAACAAACCCTATTGGCACCAGTCTATGTTCTGGTGAGGCTTGATTTCAAGTGTTTGTTCAGAAAGTAAAGTTTTGTTTCATTTAGGGCTGCATGATATCATGTCATGATTATGTGGCATATGCACAGTAATTACCTGGCGTTAGATGGTGGGTGTAAGCATTCATCCAGATGCCAGATATTCGGTACTATTCGGGCATTTACTAATACCAACAGTTTGGTAACCAGATTATAGGGTTGCCCCAATCCCATTTTCTTCAGTCCGATTATGAGTAGTTACATTTGTGTACATGCCGATACCAAGTACCAATACAAGTACTTAAGGCAGTATTTAAACATTGAAAATAACAATGACCTGACCCACTGCACGGCTGTAAACCTGATCATCATCATCATTATACCAGGCTGACAATTACCATCACATGCAATGAACTGGAAGAGTTTTTTTTTTTCCTTCCCCAGATTTGCTTTAGTCTGTTATAATATTCAGATTGTATCAAATAAAATGCATAACATGAGGCCGTTTCCAACCAAATATAAACACAACTTTGTGTTAACAAAGTCTTTGAGGTTCAAGAGTTCTTCCTGTCAATGGATTATAATGCAAAGAACATAGATTAATGTGTCACTATGGCATGAAAATATATTTAGTCAGTGACTTTATTTTGTATGAGGGTAATACATTGCACTGAACACTGGACATATGGCTATATTGGGCCGAGCTACACAATCCCTACCCACTTAGTCAGAAAAATATCTCACTCTTCTCCTTCTCTCTTTAATAAAAAAAAAGTTAGGATGTGTTTGTGAGAGAAGACAGGGCGCTGGAGAGTGACAAGGGCATCACATTGCACCCTGAGGTGAGGTCATTTTTCCACAGTGCTGGACCAGACACTTGTGGCAGAGTCTCAGGATTTGTGGTAATTTGAATAATTGCCGCAAATTCAGCATACATAATGTGGGACATTAACACAGTGAAATTACCATGTTAGTGAAGATGAATAACAGTAAAAATGGAAAGAGAAATTTCACTTTATTGTAACTATTACAGCAATAGTTTACTAATAAAAAATATGAACTATAATGCGACTTGAAGCTATAATTCGATGACGTCACACCTCTGACCCCAATATACCCGTCCCCTGCAATGATGACATGAAACCTGCCCTGCTCTGAGGCATGTCTGTGTGTCAGGACCTACTCGCCAATGCAGTAAGAGCCTCTGTTATTTTTCCTGCACGTTGGTTGTCTCTCGACGTTTTCTCTCTCTTCTCCGGAAATTGCGCTACAGTTTGTTGTCGCGGTCTTTCTCTGCTAGCATTAGCAAACTCTGCACTATGGTGTGTCTTTAGATGTTTGATCAAATTTCTTGTGTTAAATGACGTGCTGTGCCTTCCTTCTCTTGACACTTTAGCAGAACAGAGGTTACAATCTGGTTTACTTCTGTCATCATCCCTTATCTTAAAATACATCCAAACCGCCGACATCCTCTGTGTATACTCGCCAGTTTGCCAATGCCAGTGTTCTGTGCAGTTACACGTCCCAAATTATTCTGGTTGATAAATCTCTCGCTAGATGCCGAAATCTGATTGGGCAGCAAAAAAAAAAAACACTGCTGCTTTGAGTTTTTAATGTAATGTTAATTTTTACGAGTATGACTATATGAGCGCAGTATCGGCCTGATATCCGATACCAGTATTGCATCTCTACAGATTAGTAGTACGTCTAAAATGTTAATGAGGTGTATTGTGACGTCAAATACTTAGTAATCTAGTATAAATCCAGCGTATCCCTATGTTTAATGAGTGTGTCGGACTTTAAACTGCAAAAAGTACCACTACAGCATTGACATCTTTACGTTGTTTATCCATAATGTGTCCTCTTTCAAAACATGATGCAACTGTTGAGCTGTTCCCTTTCTTCACCTCGAGTTCAGTGTTTATCACTTCCTTATCACTTCCATGATTTACCAGAATGGTAGCATGTGGTGTGCTCCACTAACCGAATTTAATAAACATAAGAATACACTGAATTTATACAGATTACTAAATTTTGGACGTCACAATATGGGTTTAATATTTTAGACATACTACTAATCTGCATACCAAATTGTGGGTGTAAGTAAACATCCGTGTAGTACTGAAAAACCAGCGCCCAGGCAATTGTTTTACGCGCACAATGTAGGTGATTATTGCACGTGTGCCATGTAATCGTGATTATATCACAATGCAGTGTTGTGCAGCCCTGTTTTCATCCATTTGATCTCGATTTCCGTGTTGTGTGTTAGGAGTGACCTTGGCCCTGATGTAGGCTATGAAGCCATTGGAATTGTGGACAGTAGCCTTCCAACAGTTGGTGTCTTTGCTAAAGCAACACCGAAAGACACCCCAAAAGCTGCTACCGAAGAATCAGGTACAGCCCTCAGCCCAGTGCTCTGGTAGCTCTTAGCATCCTATAGCATGTAGCTCCTTAGCATGAGAAAATCATTTTACATGTCAAATTGGATTCCAAGTGTCAACTGCAGTGTTAATATTAATTACTTCACTTGATTAATTCTTTAAAAATGGAAGTGTGTAAGTGCACCAGTTTGGAAGTAAATATAGTTAGTGACCAATAGATGTATTGGTTCAGCTTATAAAATATTAAAGATTAAGGGTTTTAGGGTGTCTGTGAGAAACCCAAATGTAATTCATGATGAAATGGCCCTCTTTGCAAATTTTTGTAGGAACTGGTATCCGGTCAGAAAGCGAGACTGAAGCAGTAGCCAGCGGTGAAGCAGCTGTTTCCACCAGCAGTCCTCGCATACCCCAGCAGGGAGAGGATTATGGGAAGGGAGTCATCTTTTATCTTCGGGACAAAGTCGTAGTGGGCATCATTTTGTGGAATGTATTCAACAGAATGCCCATAGCCAGGAAGGTAAGTGATTTAACGTGCACATTTCAGAACACTTAATCTGTCAGATTTATAGACCGCAACAACTCTGCTTGGCCTGTGGGTACACTGTATCAACGGAAAAGTGTCACTTAAAGTGACACGTCTACCTACAAATTAACATTTGTTGCGATGACATAAAGCAGGGGTGGCCAATCTTATCCGCAAAGGGCCGGTGTGTATGCAGGTTTTTGGAATAACCTGCAGGTCAGCTGTACAA